>OX465051.1:570596-640677 GCA_949841015.1 Aplysina aerophoba
AATGAGGATAACACACCTGCGGATGTGAATACAACATATATTGTCCAAGCCGTCATCACAGACGGTAGTGGGAGGAGCTTGGAGCAGTTCACTGCCTTGTGCTATGCGGGAGAGCTGTGTGGCAATGCCTTTGGGTTCAACCACATTGGACTTGCCTTTTCCGGGAATGCTGTGTTTCCCAAAACGATTGCCCCAAGTGGAATAGGTCTGTACCAAGTGTACACACAGACATGCACACTACACATGTATACAAGCACACATACACACACACACATGCATGCATGCACACTCTCGCACATGCACATACACACACGCGCGCACGCATGCACACACACAGATACACACTTGCTAGTATAGCCCCTCAACATGTGAGCTACTGCCTCTCCTCTCCTCTGTGTTCAGTTCGGAACATCCTCATTCGTGCCTTCCTGGCACTGAAGCCGCACGACGTGCCAGTATTCCTTGAGTCCTTCCCTTGGGCGTCTGGTTACAGCTTCAATGTGATGGACATGACAGCAGCGACTGTGACCAATATTGAGGTGGCGGCTAATGGCGTTAGCTTCAAAGAAATTCAAGGCTATGGCTATCACTTCAACATGTAAGTCTCCTCTGGTGGTGCTCAACATGTAAGTCTCCTCTGGTGGTGGGCAACATGTAAGTCTCCTCTGGTGGTGCTCGACATGTAAGTCTCCTCTTGTGGTGCTCGACATGTAAGTCTCCTCTGGTGGTGATCAACATGTAGTCCCCTCTGGTGGTGGGCAACATGTAAGTCCCCTCTGGTGGTGCTCAACATGTAAGTCTTCTCTGGTGGTGCTAGCTGGAGTCAAATGCCATTATGCTTTTACATATTTAGACCCTGTCCTGTAACCTTCATGTGTCCCTGTACATAAGGGTAGGACAGAGGCAGCAGAAGTGCTTGCAGTGGCCCTGTACATATTGATGCATGTGCTTTCTGACAGGTACCTGCACCTCAAAGTCGACCAGTTCTCAGACCCCAGCTCCATTCACCGACTGGCCCGTGTTAAGGAGCTTCCTGTTCCCTCAACTCCTGAGCAAGTACTGGATGTCCTTGGTGACACCCAGGACAAAGACTACCCCATCTTCCGCACAGACACAGCCTCAGATCATGTGGACACACTGTGCACTGGTGGGTGGTGTAGGGTGTGTGTGGAAAGTGCAGGTGTGTGAGTGAGTGTGTTAGGTCCAGTGTAGTCTCTACGTGTCTGCCCGAATTTGTGGCTGTATCCTCCACTGCAGCACTGTTTCAGGTATTGGAGGGAGTCCTAAAGATCTATCGAGGAAACCCTGCCACTCCAGGAATCCAGCCGGTTCTGACTTTCTCTCTCCCAAAGGGACCTTCTTTCAAATCTTATTGAACTTGCATTGTAATGGAAGTGTAGTGCTATAGTACCGGCTGTGCAAAGTGGGAAATTGCGATGTTATTCACAAATACTGACAGTTTGTAAAATTGCAGCTTCTGGGTTTTGTTCAAAATTAGGCAGCAGCCGAAGGGAATTTGGATGGGATTTCACAACATGATGTGATCTTAATAGTACGTCAGCACTTGAAATGTTTGTGCAATAAATAGCTAACTACTATAATTTTAGACGTTACTTCTTTCTAATAGCGATAAATGTCTGGTTTGTAGGGTCCCTCCTGGGGCACCCCAAGATACTCTGCCTGCTTCAGAGAGAGCTGCGTCAGCTTCACTCCAAGGTGCTCCAAGTGGGCTGCTGCCACCTCCTCATCCAGCTGGGGAGCGGGGGGAGAGAGAGGAGGGAAAGGGCGGGAAGGGAGAGAGAGGAGGGAAAGGGGGGAAGGGAAGGGAGAGAGAGGAGGGAAAGGGGGGAAGGGAAGGGAGAGAGAGGAGGGAAAGGGGGGAAGGGAAGGGAGAGAGAGGAGGGAAAGGGGGGAAGGGAAGGGAGAGAGAGGAGGGAAAGGGGGGAAGGGAAGGGAGAGAGAGGAGGGAAAGGGGGGAAGGGAAGGGAGAGAGAGGAGGGAAAGGGGGGAAGGGAAGGGAGAGAGAGGAGGGAAAGGGGGGAAGGGAAGGGAGAGAGAGGAGGGAAAGGGGGGAAGGGAAGGGAGAGAGAGGAGGGAAAGGGGGGAAGGGAAGGGAGAGAGAGGAGGGAAAGGGGGGAAGGGAAGGGAGAGAGAGGAGGGAAAGGGCAGGAAGGGAGAGAGAGGAGGGAAAGGGCAGGAAGGGAGGGTAGGCTAGGCTACATATACGTAATTATACTAGGGTGCTTGGATCCTAGTATACTTGGAGGTATGGGGGAAGCTCGAGAGTGCCAAGTGAGCACATCCAGTGGGGACCATTGATAACGGATGTTGTTTGAGCAAGTGTAGCTTGCATGTGCACACCTTCTTTGGAAGCACATGCACACCGACCGAGTACAGGTCTGGTTTGGTCCACAGTTCTATTTGTGCCAGGGCTTGGTTGGTGAAGGAGTTGCTCATGACAAAGGCTGGATGTCCCTTTCCACAACCCAGGTTCACCAGTCTCCCATCGGCGAGGAGGATCACATGACGGCCGTTGGGGAGGGTGTACCGGTCCACCTGGTTGTGATGAAGCAGATCACAGAGAGGAAGAAGCACGTAACAGAGAAGGCTCCTCAACCATGCAACCTTAGGTATAAAGCCCCGCAGTACCTGCAACTGCCCTCAAACTGTATATTACATCTTCAAACTGCCATACACATCAAATATTGCATCACATACATGGTAAGTGATGCAATAGCACTACCTACTAACCTGGGGTTTAATCTCTTCTCTGTGGCAGTTGTCTTTCAGCCACTGCGCATCAACCTCGCATCCAAAGTGTCCAATGTTACATAAAATTGCGTTCTCTCTCATCACCAGCATGTGCCAAGGGCCAACGACCCCACAACAGCCAGTTGCCGTCACCAACAAGTGGGCTTGAGGTGCTGCAGCTTCAAGTGTCGTCACTTCATAGCCTATACGGCACAGGAGCATCACGTTTTAAGCAACTAGCAAGTCAAGGCAGTGGGTTGTGCACTCACCATCCATGGCTGCCTGAAGGGCGTTGATTGGATCGATCTCTGTCACAATCACTCTTGCTCCAAGGTTCCGCAGAGAAGCACAGCAGCCCTTGCCGACATCGCCGTACCCACACACCACACACACCTTCCCTGCCAGCATGATGTCCGTGGCCCTCTTGATGCCATCCACAAGGGACTCGCGACAACCGTACAGGTTGTCAAACTTGCTCTGCAGGAAAGGAGAAAAGGAGGACTAAACAAGGAGGAGGAGCAAGCTGCAGTATTCCACTCAGATGAGTATAGCGTGCAGTCTCTCTCTCTCTCTTTTTTTTTTCCGAGCAAACATGTCACCATAATTAATCCAAAGTCAGGAAAAGAAAGTACATCTGATGGGTTAATATGGAGTACATGCTTCTTGTGGGTCTCAGCCACTGTCAAAATATTAGAACATAATATTGCACAGTATTGGGTGAGGTCCACGAAAAACAAAACAAAAAAACAAAACAAAAACAAACAAACAAACAAAAAAAAAAAAACAAAAAAACAAAAAAAAACAAATAGTAGTCATGGGTACACATAGTTCAGGACTGGCAAAAATAGTAGTTATAGGCACACATAGTTCAGGACTGGCTCTCGGCCTCCCTCCAATTTCTTTTACACCAGACACGGTACGATTCTTGGACACAGGTTCTGATGATCTCTTCTTCGAGGGCTTCCTGCTCGCGTCTCCTTGATGGAACGAACTTGTAGAGGCTGTCGAAGCTTCTGCAGTGAAGGAACCCCCTTGATCCCACTTCTACTGTGAGGAGGTTGGCAGTGTAGCCATTCGCCCTGCAGTCCTCCAGCAAACCGTGGTACCTGTGCCTCTTCCTCTCGATGGCTGATTCAGTGCACATCTCGAAGGGCACAGTCAGCTCGATGAGAGTGATGGTCCTCTCATCCCACACAGTGATGTCAGGTCGGGTGTCTGTCGTGGCGATTTGCTGTGGGAAAGTGTACTCTTGGTCATGTAGGTCAGCAGTGACGCTCGTGGTGGATGGCAGGTGCTTCACCAGGAAGGCATAAATGGCCTGCAGGATAGCATCATGCCTGGTGTTGTACCTCCTCTTCTGCAGAGCATAGGGACAGGCGTTGAGGACATGGAGCAGAGTTTGGCGCTGACCACAAAGTTTGCAGGATGGTGATGGCAGTTTCCTCCACAGATGCAGATTTGCATTGTGTGGGAGAGTGTCGGTGAGGGAGTTTAAAGCGAACTTGAAGACTCTCTCAGGTAGGGTTGCAACTGAGAATGACCACAAACGGGGCGCTCTGCTGGTGTTGTCCTTCAGGGGTTGATTTTGGACACTTAGACTGGTGCTGTGGGAGAAGCGGGTCTCAGTGTCTACTGCCTCCACCTGCTTCTTGACTCGAATGCAGAGCTGCTTTGAGGAGGCTCCAGGGTCAACTTGCATTGCTTTGATGACTTCCTGGAAAGGTTGGAAAGCTGGCCTCTGAAGCGTGGCTTCTCTTATGGTTTCCCGACTTGCAATGGCTCTGACCAAGGGGTCTCTGGAGGAGGTGTAGACAGCAGCCTTTCTCTCTCTCTCTCTCTCTCTCTCTCTCTCTCTCACACACACACACACACACACACACTATTACTGTTCCTTGGTACTGCCCGTTACCTTGGTGACAGAATTGTTAATGATGATGGCAGGCAGCCTAAGCCGGCCCTCCCGATGCATGCTCTGCAGAACCTGCACTCCGGTTGTTGTCTGCTCAGAGATCCCTCGAATGCCTGTGTACGCATGGGGTAAACGCTGACATGGGATCCGGCACACATGAATCAAGATATCTTGACATAGGTACAAAGGTCTGGAGGGCATGCTCAAATTGGTCCCGACCTCCACTGGCCATGACCATAGTCGGCTTAGCAAGTCATACACAGTAGAATGCACACTGTGGATCACACCTAACCTGTATTGCTGTGCCCCTCCCACTTTGGAGTGCCAGCACTACCCCCCCCCCCTGGAAATAATAATATTCATGAGGCACCCCTGCCCCTGCCAGTTGCAGCCTACAGCACTTGCCTGCCAACAGGTGGGGGAATTTCTCATGCACGGTTCTAGTGAGATCAGCTCCGTCGTCCACAATCATGTTGAGTGGCTGGCCATCTGAGAACACCAGGGTCTGCTCAATGCACCAGATGTACTCCTCGTCTGTCTCTCCCTTCCAGGCATAGACAGGGATGCCACGGGCAGCAATGGCAGCGGCAGCATTGTCGTGAGTGGAGAAGATGTCAGCAGAACAGAACTGGACCTGTAGGGGAGTTAAGGAACGTAGAGTAGCAGTAAGTGTCAGCTGTTGGGCCTCATCGTAAGGGAGGCCTGGCTGCTAGCTCCTTCTTATTATCGTTCTCTGACTTCTCTCATTCAGAGTGTTTCATTTCTTCTCTTCATATTATGTGATGTGTACACTTGTGGTAATGCTATATATTATACTAAATACTTACATACCCAATTATTCTAAAAAGAACCTGCAGCTGCGTCAAATGGTGCGCACTCTCGCCTCTCAGTGGCAACCGTCGCTGCACTGTGTTGCTGGGTGCTATAGGCACGCACCCAGCTAGGTAGCTGAATATTGTCCTAATAGCAGATCCTACCCCTACTTACTTTGGCTCCCAGCTCAACTAGCGTTTCAATAAGAACTGCAGTCTTCACTGTCATGTGCAGGCAACCCGCGATGCGGGCGCCTTGTAATGGCTTTTGCGGCCCGCTGACCCTTCGTATCGCCATCAAACCAGGCATTTCTCTTTCCGCCAAGCAAATGGCCCTCCTTCCTTCTTCCGCGAGCTCTAGGTTGGCTGTAGGTGGAGGGAGAACGCGTCAGCATGTGTGCATCATTGCAGCAGTCCGCGCTCGAAGTGACTGCGGCCCATACCAATTTTGTAGGGTAGTTTCTGGATATGCCCGTTATCGGCCATGCTGCTGGGTGTACTTTCCCTAACAAGCTCACCCGAAGAATTTGAACCCCCTCAGTAAAATGGGTACCCCGTACAAAACCTTATGCTACAGAGCTATGATATTAATGTCTCAGAACAGCTAATAACGCATGAAAGAGCCACAGGAAGCGAACGTGATGCATGCATGTTGTAGTAGCAAAAGTTGGAAGGCGGCTTATATAGGGAGGTAGGGTTGGATGGTAAATAAATGTATATTTACGTATAATATATAAATAGCACTATTATAATCAAACCAGTAATATCGTAAATGTAATAATGCAATCGACTTGTGATACTGTAGTAGTACCAAAATAACCCTAAGGCAGTTAATTCCTTCTAATACCGATAAATGTCTGGTTTGTAGGGTCCCTCTTGGGGCACCCCGAGATACTCTGCCTGCTTCAGAGAGAGCTGCGTCAGCTTCACTCCAAGGTGCTCCAAGTGGGCTGCTGCCACCTCCTCGTCCAGCTGGGGAAGGGGGGAGGGGAGAGAGGAGAGAAAGGGGGGGGGGAGAGGGGAGGGGAAATGGGAGGTCAGTTTATGATGCAGCCATGTATCTGAAGTATCTAAGTCTGGAGGTCCCAAACCCACACTATCTCACACAAGAGGCATCATAGTGTCAACATACACCGCAGAGAACAAGGCACTAGAGGTTGGTAGGTGGAGCATCGACAGCTGCTACTGACCTTCTTCGGCAGCACACAGATGCCGACTGAGTACTGGTCTGGTTTGGTCCACAGCTCAATCTGGGCCAGGATCTGGTTGGTGAAGGAGTTGCTCATGACAAAGCTTGGATGCCCAGTGGCACAACCCAGGTTCACCAGTCTCCCCGCAGCAAGGAGGATCACATGGCGGCCGTTGGGGAGGGTGTACCGGTCCACCTGGGGGGGGGGGGGGGGGGGGGAGGAGTCGGACTTATCACAGAGGGAATATTGATTGCATGGGGATGGTGATATAATTCAGTGAACATTACAGATGAGGAATGTCTCTCTGAAAATGAGGAATGTGTTGCAATAGAGGCCGACTGACCTGGGGCTTGATCTCACTCTTCTGGCAGTTTGCTTTGAGCCACGATGAGTCAATTTCACAGTCAAAATGTCCTATGTTGCACACGATGGCATCCTCTCTCATCTTCATTAGATGCTCGGGGCTTATGATGTCGCAGCACCCGGTGGCAGTGACAAAAAGGTGCGCACGGGAAACGCAGTCCTCGAGTGTGGTCACCTCGTAGCCTGCAGGTTGGGAAACAACAATGGTTGCAAAATACACACGCATACATGCATGCGCGCGCGCGCACACACACACACACACGCACACACGCACACACACACACACACACACACACACACACACAGCACTGTGCACTCACCCTCCATAGCTGCCTGAAGGGCGTTGATTGGATCGATCTCTGTCACAATCACTCTTGCTCCAAAGGCCTTCAGAGAAGCACAGCAGCCCTTGCCGACATCACCGTACCCACACACCACACACACCTTCCCTGCCAGCATGATGTCCGTGGCCCTCTTGATGCCATCCACAAGGGACTCGCGACAACCGTACAGGTTGTCAAACTTGCTCTGCAGGAAAGGAGAAAAGGAGGACTAAACATAAGTGGTTCATGCACAAGAATGCTACGTGCTGTGTGCTATTACAAAGGTTGCTTTCTCTGCTGACACATTATACCACTGTCTTTGTTCCACACACAAGGGACAAATGATCTCCAAATACATGTAACACATACAATACATCTAACACATACAATACATGTAACACATACAATACATGTAACACATACAATACATGTTATAAGCCAGTCAGTGTCACCTTTGTCACTGAGTTGTTGACATCAATAGCCGGCACCTTCAGCGTGCCCTTCTTCAGTCGGCGGTGAAGGTTGTGCACGCCAGTGGTAGTCTCCTCTGTGATCCCCTTAAGGCCTGGTACAGAGGAGAAGGAGGAGGAGGAGGAGGGAAGAGCAATTACAGCACACCTATCACAGCAGTACCTGCCTGGCACGAAAAGGGGGAAGGGGGGGATGGTGCCGTCAGAACCAGCTCTTTGGCCAGTGTCTGGTACCATGTGTCTACCTGCGCTGAGCAAACCCTGTGGGTACTTCACACCTACAGGGACAGTCTGCACGGCTCCTTGCATGCAGTACACACACAACGTGCTCCTGTTCCTCTATCATTCTGAGCAGTGCAGCTCCACATGCATTAGGTGGGTGGACAAGTGCCACTTGGCACACAATCAGGTGTGTGTTGCAGTGTCAATATTTGTGCCCCTTGTGAGGGGTACAGAGACAGAACTGCTCAAAAGTGTAATACAATCTGACATCGCCCCACTCTCGCTACCCTCACTCAGACCACTACGCATGCCCCTCCCCCTGCTCCACCCCCAAACTATCAGCATGTACGTATTCATACAAGTGGGACGAGCAGTACAGCTCTGCACGTGGCTGGCTGTCACCTGTCAGAAACTGTGGGTGGTTGTCATGAACGAGGTTGGTTAGGTCTCCTCCATCATCGAGGATCATGTTGAGTGGCTGGCCATCCGAGAACACCAGGGTCTGCTCGATGCACCAGATGTACTCCTCGTCTGTCTCTCCCTTCCAGGCATAGACAGGGATGCCACGGGCAGCAATGGCAGCGGCAGCGTGATCTTGGGTTGAGAAGATGTTGCAGGAGGACCACTGGACCTGTTGGAAGACAGCACACCAAGGGGGTCCCAGGACAATCACACTGCAGCACTAGCAGCCTGGGACCAGACTTGCCTCCTAGCACCTCCCACACTCATCCACCACTCCTTACCCCCACCCCAAGCACCCTCCATACTCACCTACCACTCCCACCTTCCACACTCGCCCACCACTCCCACCCTCCCTACCTCTGCCCACCACTCCCACCCTCCCTACCTCTGCCCACCACTCCCACCCTCCCTACCTCCGCCCACCACTCCCATCCTTCCTACCTCCCCCCACCACTCCCACCCTCCACACTCGCCCACCACTCCCACCCTCCCTACCTCCGCCCCCAGTTCCAGGAGGGTCTCAATCAGGACTGCGGTCTGTATGGTCATGTGCAGGCATCCCGCAATGCGAGCACCTTTGAGTGGCTTTTTAGGGCCGTACACCTTCCGCATCATCATGAGACCCGGCATCTCCTGCTCAGCCAGCTCTATCTCTTTGCGGCCCCAGGCTGCCAGCTCCATGTTGGCTAAGCATGCGAGAGAGAGGAAAGGAGGGGGAACAAGGGAGACACGGGGTCATCCCTTCGGAAACACGCACATGGATCCACCAGAAGGCCCACGAGTCAGGAGTGGGGAGGACCACAGCAACACTAGCTTGCTATGCCGTGCGGTGTGGGTGCTGGCAATAGAGTCACAGCGAGTGTACAACACAGCGAGGGAAGCGCTAAAAGCATACCAGTTGCATCTTTAGGCGCACTCACCAACTTTGTATGGCAACTTAGACTTCTTTGTGTTTGGTTCCGTAGCCATTTCTTGTCTTGCCCAGTGCTACCTTTCACCGGACGCGGCGCTACATGCACGTGGTCTGAAGGGCGTGGCGTGACCCTAGAGGTTAGGTTGATTTCGCAATATCTTAAATGGCGGCCTAATGTGGACGGCTTTCAATGGGCATTTGTCGCAGCTGCTTCCACTCGCCTACCGATGACAGTCCAGGCAATGAAAGATCTCCTCTACATTCTCCGAAAACCTATGCACTGTACCAGCAGGATCGAGCCGCAACAGCATGGAATCAGTGCCCAACGCAGGGGAATGGAGGGAGATTCACGGATGCATTGCAATCGCAAGAATTTAATACCTTCACTTGCGAAGGCCGGCCTAATGCATCTTTTGTGAAGACAGTGGAGCTCTCTCATGACGTTGGAGATGGTGACAGTGCGCTTTGTAGCGCTGCTACAGACACGCATGCTGTCCTCTCCCTGTCAGCTGTGAATAAGGCCAACTACCACCAGCTGAGCGTCATGCTAGGGCTAGAGTCAGAGGATGCAAGGAGACTCATTGAAGGAAGGCCCGTGGCCAAGGGGTTTGGTACCCTGGATGCCCTATTGAGCGTGGGTGGCATTACACCCGATGCAAGACACAAAATCGGACAAAAACTGTCCATGTATAGGGGGCATGAGCATGTGCGTTACCTTGGCCGTGTTGTGCAAGAAGGCAATGTGCCTAGTGCAGTGCGAGTGGCCCCACTTTGGGAGGGGGAATCTCTGCTGCGTGTCGCCACCTGGAACCTACAGCAGTTTACAAGTGTGAAGGCGTCCAGCCAACCCCTAATTGACGCAGTATGTGATGTCATCATCAATAGCGGGTGAGTGTTACAGTGGTAGGACTATCAGTGTTCATACGGCCTCTATCTGATTCAGAACACCACAAGAATCAAGCATGTCTTGATGTCCACTGTCAAGGGTGCATGCAGCGCTGACAGATGCTCAATGTTTGTTACAGAGTTGATGTCCTCGCTGTACAAGAGCTTGGTAGCCAGGCAGCACTAGAAACGGTGAGACCCTGTCATTGCTAACTTCACCGCTTGAAGAGGGATTGGCGACTGAAGAAAGTCATTAATGTTGCTGTTGGTATGAGGCCTATGTCCATGGTGTGTGTGTGTCAGCAATATTAGGCTGTCCTATATACGTACCTTACAGGTCTGCAAGGAGCTGAGCCATCGAGGGACCCATCACTGGGAGTTTGTGGTCTCTGACACTGTCGGACGGATGTTTCAGGTGAGGCAGCGTGGAGCATTTTATGTGCAGTGGTGAAAGGGTGTGTCATGATGTCTGCATAATATCATACCACAAATGGGGTTTTATGCAATGTGTGTGTGTATGTGGTATGCTTAAACTGTGTACATACAGGACAGCTATCACCTGTGTGAGAGGGGGAAGGGGAGGGTGCAACCATAGCACATCATCTTGTTAATCACTGCCCATTTCAGGGACTGGAGTATCATGGACTGCTGTGGAAGACGGAGTGTGCTCGACTGTGCCAGAGTGGCTTGCTTGGTCGTCCTAGCAACAAGAACGACACACAGTTTGTGAGGACTGTCTTCATGGGAGTCTTCAAGGTGATGTATGCAGGTCACTCACTCCAAGTAGTACACATATTGTAAGATAATGAGCATTGTCTTAATTAAGGTGGACCGGGGGCTTGCTTTTGAGTGTGCAATGTCCCATACACCATGTCAATACTGCAACACACTAGGCTAGGTGTAGCAACCTGTAATAATAATGTCATGTCATGTGTTGCACTTGTGTGCAGGTGCGTGGTGTCAGCACTGAGGTGATCCTGGCTAGTGTGCACTTGAAAGCTGTTGGCTTTGGAAATGCTGGTCTGGAGCAGCTAAAGGTTTGTCATCACTGTGAGGCATCACGTCTGCCTGCCGCACACAGTTCATGCTCGTGTGCCTGTCCTGAGCTGTGTAATCCACACAGACCTGTGGTTTCTGTGTCTGCAGAGTGAGGTTAGGATGCTGCCTGCTTTGTGCTCTGCCATACAGGAGAGCACTGGAGGTGAGTGGGTACTGCTGCACTTGACGTGTGTCATGCATGTTCGCCTGAGCAACCAGCTGGGGAGGGCGTGTCCAGATCCACTTTTACCTGAGCTCATACAGGGATAAGCACGTGGAGCATTGGTGTGAGGGGTGTGTGGGTGCTGTGTGCTTGCTTGTGTTCAGGCAGGAAGGTGCTCATGCTACTCGGTGACTTCAACATGGCACCAGACAAGGAAGGTACATGCTGGGGTGCACAACATATGCATATTTTATAGTTAAAGTTAGCAGCTTCATGCCCATGTGTAATTTCATCCTCGTCTATGCTTGCTGCACTGGGGCCTGTGGATTCACTGTTTTCTGCATGCTCCCCTGTAGACTTCAATGCTCTGATAAACCAGGGATACGTCCATATCCTTGCTGGAAATGTGCCCACAAACATCAGCGTAACTAACTTGGAGGGAAGCCGTTGCTATGACAACATATGGGTTTCGCAGGATACATACTCTACGGCATTCACTGGCTGCTTTGGCGTGGTGAGGAGTGGACTGGTGTACCAAGACGGCAACAATGGGACTGCCACTTGCGTGTCTGACCACTGTCCTGTTTGGGCAGAGTTCAGCTTTCAAGCAAGACATGAGTGACTGTAAGATTGTTATAAACATTGTACAGAGAACTGTTCCTGTAAATATCCTCTTTGCATTGTTTAGAGCATGACTGTGTGTATGTTGTAAGTATGATAGAGGTTCGTTCACACTAGCCAAAAGATTCACAATTTCCAGTGGTTTCAGAAGCCTTTGGCTACCTTCATCAGTGACATTGTAAGTATGTCATGTCGGTAGGAATTTTTACCACAAACTGACTGGATCGCTTGAGCAGCTTGCTGGGCTGGAAGAGGAGGAGGAGGAGGAGAGTGGGTCTTTGGTTCATGGCTCAGAGACCTGTTTGCGCGAGTAGCTATTAGTCACGGAGTATTGTTCATCGAAGGTGCGAGGGCTTTTAAACACAAGAAATGCATTCTGGAGAGGTGGTGGGAGGGGTGGAGGGCTGTGGGAGGGATGTAGAAGTGTGGTGGGAGGCATAAGATGTGTGGTGAGAGGGTGGTGTGTGGGAGGGAGTGTAGTGTGTGGGAGGGAGTGGAGGTGTGTGATGGGAGGGGTGGAGGTGTGTGGGAGGGATAAGGTGTGTTGTGGGAGGGGTAAAGTGTGTGGTGAGAGGGTGGAGGTGTGGGGGGAGTAGGTGTGTGGTGGGAGGGGTAAGGTGTGTGGAGGGAGGGATGGAGGTGAGTTTGGGAGGTGTTCGCATGTCTGAAACAATCATGGCAGACGTTACAGAGCCACACGGCTGTAGACGGTGTGCGTTTGCTGCGACGTACCTCCTCATCATTCGATTTGGCGTTGGTTCATGGCTAGCCATAAACGGTCTGTGGGCGGAGCTGCCCATTCTCTCTCAGTTAACCCCCGAAGGGCCGTACCTGCAGAGCATCATCAACTACACCATCCAAATGGCCAACATTGGACTGCTGACATATCTGTTCCTTGACCTGGTGTGTCTAAACGCCATTTGCATTGTGATTTTTATTGGCGTGGTTGCCAGCGTGTCCCTGGGTGTGGCCTACAACAGCACCACGGTGATAGGGGGAGAGAAACACAGTGTGGCCTTGATTGCCCTGGCCTTCATGCTAGCCATTGTGGACTGCACCTCTACCGTGACGTTCATTCCCTACAATTCTAATACAAATTTATTGTAAATAGCCCTATGTTTGCTACCTATGACACAAATTTAATGCCATTAGCGCTTCTCACTGCCAGGGACTCCGTTGACACCATGAACTAATTGTAATTTACTTCAGATTAGTATTTGCACTTGCATACAATTAGCCATGTGTACGTTCTCACTATATTATTGTCTGTATTCATATTCACACACAGACAATTTCTCCTATCCATTCTATTGTGGCAGCCCTTATATACGTACATGTAGGGGGAGGCTGTCTAAGGTTTGGCCAACTGGATAGGTGTGCTCGTACGTAGTCTCGCGTAGCCAGACCGCTTTCGCCAGGAGGGAAAGCGTCTGGAATAATGCCACCGGAACTGGGAGATCAATAATCGCATTCCATACCCTCGTCCTCGGGCAACGTATACAACCGTTCTCTCCTTGCGAAAGCGGTCTGGCTACGCGAGACTGGCGCGTACACTGCAAGCAGTCTGGAACAGCACGACAGAAGGGATTCTTAGATTAACAGTGCCAGAGCGCTCTTGATACGGCTTGGTGTGACTAGGACATTTGGATAACAGCTGCGCGAATTTCACTAACCAAAACAAGCGCGCGCACCGCCACAGAAGCCTGTTCCTCGCTCTCCGTGCTAAATGTTCCATTCCAGATCGGCACATTCCCATTCCAAATTTAATTCCATTTCTCGACTCACGAACAGCCGTGCTTAAAGCTATGCGTGCGCCTGCACGAAGCAACTTTGACCAAATTAACAATTAAATATCTTAAAGGAACTGTCTGTGAATATGTAAATAAGTTAAAAAATATGTTAAAAAAAAAGTGATTTTATGGTATTCTTGATATTTATTAATATACATTATTTGCTGCCAAAAAGGGTGCATAAGTTGCTCCTCAGAAGGTCCAACCCCGTTCTCGACAGATATGGTTCAATTCCATTGGGGGAGACCAGCCACCGGTATCCCAGTCCCCCCCTAATGGGGCCGGCACTACAGTGCCGTGTGGCTGACCTTGCCGCTCGCATGGCGTACACGACTTTGGTTTCGAACCCTGGAGATTTGGATTGGCACGCTGAGTGATTGCACAACTCGCCACCGCGGCGCACCTATGTAGGTAAAGTGATTTCTCCTACTTATACTTAAAGCCCGGGCATAGCTCCTATACTTCTAATGTATTAGCGCGCCGCGGTAAAATTCGCGAAACGGTCGCGACCTGGAACAGCTAAAGGCGACGCGTGGGCTTATAGTTCAAGGTGCTAAGTGCGAAAACATTCCCAAAGGCAATGGAAGTCCCAAAGGCAACCTGGAGTGCACGTAAGGGAAAGGCCGTTATACTTGTATCTCTTGCATGGGACATGCCGAGCAAGAAGCGCGCGCCCGACTATGTGGTATGAGCGAGACCAGGTCTTGTTCGCGGTGGGCGGAGGAGGACGAGGTGGAGCAGTGGGCGGAGGAGGAGATGGAGAGAGCGCTGGCGGAGATGACTGGATCGCTTGAGCAGCTTTCCCTGCTGGAAGAGAAGGAGGAGGAGAGTGGGTCTTCGGTTCATGGCTCAGAGACCTGTTTGCGCGAGTGGCTATTAGTCGCTAGAGTATTGTTCATCGAAGGTGCGAGGGCTTTTAAACACAAGAAGTGCATTCTGGAGAGGAATTTGGTGCAGTTGCAACAAATGTTGGCCAAAAGGAGTCGGACAGCTGTCCTGCAGTCGTGGTGGGAGGGTGAGGTGTGTAGGAGTGGTGAAGGTATGTGGGACAGTGCTGGAAGTGGGACAGTAAGGTGGCATGTGTGATGTGTCCTCATGCACCACTCTGACTGTCTGTCATGGACAGGCCACTTTTACATTCCTGGTGCTCGTATATCTATCTCCAGTTAACGTTGAATGTGATCCAGCAAGCCAGTTTATGTGTGCAGACCAGGGAGGGATATAGGAGTGTGGTGGGGGAGGCGTAAGGTGTGTTGTGGGAGGGGTCAGCTGTGTGGTGAGAGGGGCGGATGTGTGTGGGAGGGAGTGGAGGTGCGTGGTGGGAGGGGTGGAGGTGTGTGGGAAGGAGTGTGGTTTGTGGGAGGGATTGGAGGTGTGTGGTGGGAGGGGTGAAGGTGTGTGGAAGGGATAAGGTGTGTGGTGGGAGGGAGGGGTGGTGTGTGGATGGGGCAGGTGAGCAGACAATCCAGTCTAGTTTGGTAGACCCTCTCCATGGCCGAGCAAGGTGTGACAGCCTAAATAGGTAGACTCTCTGCAGACAGGCAGTCTAGCAAGCTAGTCCCTCTCAATAGTAGATACACCTTTTAGTCCAGCATGTTTGACACTACATCCTCTGGTAAGCACACCTGGGAGTGGTGTGTGAGGAAGACTGAGGTGCTGGCCGGTGGCTGTTTGCAGACATGATGGCTAGGCTTGGTGTGTGCCTTTCCTCAACTTCTGGATACCATGCTGCCAGATGTTTGCACACGTGCTTATGGATGACCAATCGTAATATTCCCCTAACCTGGATTTGCTGTACAAGTGGCAGATAAGTAGAACAATTGTGCCTATATTTATTATACATTGCTAGGCAATTGCACACATGTGGGTCCTCTATGAAATACCATGGCCCGGGGAAAGTGGAGAAAGTTTTATACATTGTACATAGATTCATGAATTTGGTAAGTGACTGCCCATATAGCCTGTCTCCCAGCCCCTGATTAATAGTGGTCCCTCAGTGTGGCTTCCTGTGTTTATCTGACACAGGTTAGGTCATCATGCGATTAGGTATGCATGTATGTGATGTTTGTATGTGTGTGTAGGTACTGCTGCAAGGTCTTGCAGTCGATCCCCCCAGTAGTCAACAGGCTGTCTGAGCACTTGGACACTATCAACTGTTGCAAGGGGTACTCACTGGAGCAGTCCTCAGTTGTATATGCACGCACATGCACTAACATCTGTGTCCCTGATGTGATCTGCAGTGTTGCCCTCCCCCCTACACACACACACACACGTACAGACAACAAGGCTGTCTACCGTGACTGAACCCTTGTCTGCCAGTGAAGCTGCTGTCAGAAAGAGTGCCCAGGTGTACTCCCAGTTCAAGCAGGCAGCAGGCACTCCATGACTCCACTGCCACTCATCTCTTACAACAGCCATGCACACACTTCAGCCTCCTTGTGGGGGGCGGAGCATGTGATCATTGTGAACGTCTGTATGTGTGCAACTGTATACATATTTGCATGCACTTGGCTCCGGCAGTCTGTACAAAAGTGGCTTAGAGGATAAAATGACACTCTGCATGCAAGTTGTCACTGGAGGTATGTGGTGTCGGCCAGTAGCTGGCAGGCCCTTTCCAAATGCGGGGAAGCATCCTCCAGCAGAGCATGTTTGGGGAGGGAGGAGAGAGCGGCTTGGCAGGCCAGCACAACAGCCTCCCTCACTTGCCTATGGGCGGGCACCAGAGGGAATGGAGGTCGTGTTCACGCGGGAGCCTCAGCACCTCTCTACTGCATGCCCCTTCCATACCTGTCAGAGTGTGCTTTGAACTGGAGGGCAAAGTCCAGGAGGTTCCGGGACAGGCCTTCAGCCATCTAGCACAGACAACAGAGAGGAGTGTGAGGTGGTGGGGAGGGGACTGAGTGGAAGGACGGGCCACCCACTGGGAGCTGCTTTGCTGCAAATGCAAGGACAGCCAGTGAGAACAAGAGCTTGCTGACAATCAGAGCGTCCCCCTTCACATGCAGTGGTGCCCTGCAGAGGGGGATGGAGGGAGAGTGGAGCGTGGGACTCACTGCCATGGCTGAGACGCTAACCTGCCAAATCCATTGAGCAAAGGATAGAAGAAGTATCCCACAACTGGTGCAAACTGGTTTGGACTGCCTTCCACTGGTTTGGCACTCGGGAACCTCCTTGTCTGCTGCTCCAGCTTCTCAGAAAGAAGGGGCGGGGCTTGTGGGGGTGGGGCAACCCCCGGTCGTACTCGGGTCAGCTCCTGCGCTGCCAAGGTCAGCACATCCAACACCTCCAGCCGCATCCGAACAGAGTGATTGTCACCATACACCTCCCCTGTCAGGTAGCCAGCCGTCTGACGCGAGGTATAGCATGACATGACATTACAACTGTAGTCGCGTCACTTGTGCATGTGCAATGCTTACTTCTTTAGGACACCTAGTTGCTATGGCAACCATAGCCCCCATCCGCCGTTCATCAAACCCCTCACTGTCATAGCTATCTGACAGACACAGCAAGACCTTGGTGAGCTCCACGGCAACCTACTCAAGACGACAGAGACCAACTCAGCTGCTGCTGTCTCCTCCCAGCCACCCCCCCCCTCACCTCTGGCAGCTCCAGTGGGTTCCTCCTGACCAGCCCCTCGACACGCCTCAGAGCACACTGGAACTTCTCCACATCCTCTGTCTGCACCAGGTCTGCATGGACAGGAGGAGCAGGCACAACCAGCACACCGCCACAAGAGTGCCTCCCGCCCTTGGGGAGGGGAGGGGGATGGGCCACAAGAGTGCCTCCCACCCTTGGGGAGGGGAGGGGGTGGGCCACAAGAGTGCCTCCCACCTCTCCTACCCTTGGGGAGGGGAGGGGGTGGGCCACAAGAGTGCCTACCGCCTCTCCTACCCTTGGGGAGGGGAGGGGGGTGGGCCACAAGAGTGCCTCCCACCTCTCCCGCCCTTGGGGAGGGGAGGGGGGTGGGCCACAAGAGTGCCTCCCACCTCTCCTACCCTTGGGGAGGGGAGGGGGGTGGGCCACAAGAGTGCCTACCGCCTCTCCTACCCTAGGGGAGGGGAGGGGGATGGGCCACAAGAGTGCCTACCGCCTCTCCTGCCCTTGGGGAGGGGAGGGGGGTGGGCCACAAGAGTGCCTACCGCCTCTCCTACCCTTGGGGAGGGGAGGGGGGTGGGCCACAAGAGTGCCTCCCACCTCTCCCGCCCTTGGGGAGGGGAGGGGGGTGGGCCACAAGAGTGCCTACCGCCTCTCCTACCCTTGGGGAGGGGAGGGGGGTGGGCCACAAGAGTGCCTCCCGCCTCTCCTGCCATTTGGAAGGAGAGTTCAAAACTGCACACCTCGGATGCACTGCCGGAGGTACCTCGGACCAGCCATCTGCGTCTCTTCAGGCATGTCATAGGGTTCCAGGTCGTCGTCATCACTGCAGGGGTGTGGCATAACACCACACAGCATGTTGCCCCACCCACTGTGTGTGTGCATGTGTGCATCACACTGCACACCTGTCAGACGCTTCGACCACAGTCACTGGTCCCTGGAACACATCTTGCCGGGGAGCAACCCCCTCCTTGCCTTTGTCCAAGCTGCTGGTGGATAGCAACGTGCCACTCTGCAGCCTTCCCTCCTGGACCTTCAGTGGGTCTGACAGCGACCTCAAATGATGCAACTTGATATCATCTTCTACAGGGGATTCCTATTTGGGACACAGCCACGCACACACACGCACACACAGCGACTCAAGCAATTGCCTGAACACCTGCATGTGTATTAACAGTGTCTACCTCAAACTTGAGCTGGTTGCCATGGCGGTCCAGCTTAGTAACCACACCTTCGGCCACCACCTGTCCAATGGCCCTGAGCGCTGGTGTGGTGCTGTCGAGGTGGGCCCCCACTCCCTCCAGCAGCAGTGGCAGCAGAGCTGAGCGGAGCAAGACACCAACACCGAGGTCCTTCACTGGAGAACACTGTCAGACCCCACCCTCCCACACCCCCTAGCTGTCTCCTCTCTCCCAGCCACCACGCAGACACACTGGTGTAGACGCATGTGTGCACAGACAGTGGAGCGTGAGTGGACACACCCATCTGGTTGAGCTGCCCTTCACTCCTCTCAGTAGCACATGTGGCAAACAGCGCCAGTGCCTCTGAGATGTACAGGTGCTGGACAAGTGGTGAGTGCTGCATGGCACTGCGGTCGCACCACACCCGGACCACCTGACCGAGGGCCTGCACCAGCTCTTCCCGTCCTCCCTCCCAGCTCAGCAGGTACCCAGCAATGTTGTACAGGACAGCTGGCTGGGTGGAGGGGTGGAGGGGAGGGAGGGAGGGAGGGAGGGGTGGAGGGGAGGGAGAAGTGGAGGGGTGGAGGGGAGGGAGGGAGGGAGAAGTGGAGGGGTGGAGGGGAGGGAGGGAGGGAGGGAGGGAGAAGTGGAGGGGAGGGATGGAGAGAGGGAGGGGAGAGAGGGAGGGGTGGAGGGGAGGGAGAAGTGGAGGGGTGGAGGGGAGGGAGAAGTGGAGGGGTGGAGGGGAGGGAGGGAGGGAGAAGTGGAGGGGTGGAGGGGAGGGAGGGAGGGAGGGAGGGAGAAGTGGAGGGGAGGGAGGGAGAGAGGGAGGGGAGAGAGGGAGGGAGGGAGGGGTGGAGGGGAAGGAGGGAGGGAGGGGGGTGGAGGGGAGGGAGGGAGGGAGGGGAGGGAGGCAGCTAACATACTGACCAAGAAGTGAGGTGGACACGAAGGCCTACCTCCTGGTACCACCGCATAAAGAGGCTTCTGTGGAGCAGAGTGTGTTTGAAGCTGGACCTCTCCAGCCCCACCTCCCCCATCACTCCCCACAGCACACAGTCTCCAGACAGGGACCTGCAGCAAACGAGGAAGAGAGTGATAAAGAAGACCCAAGGGAGACTACACTTCAGCTTCAGCATTGACCAATGCAACTGTAGTCATGGTGTCACTGACGGGGGTGACAACAGGAGTAGATGGGTGGCAAACTGGTCCACAGCACTGTCAGGGAGCTGACGACACATCTGCACTGACAGCTCTCCCCACGACGCGGCCTCCTGCCCTTGCAGGCCCCCCCTCAGTGCCGACAGGTAGCAGGACACAGCAGCACCTTGACACAAGGACAGAATGAGTAAGCATCACCTCACACTGGTGTTGGTGGTGTTCCCACCCGCACAGCGCACCGGCTTGTCCTACAGTCACCAACTTCCCCATCAGATGAGCCGCAAACTGCAGTGCTCCCCTGCCATGAGCCCTTCCTGCGCTGATGGCCTCCAGCACACCCACCAGACACCCCATCACGTGTGAGAAGTACACTCGAGGTGAAAAGAAGGGATCAAGGCCATGAATACGATTAGCAGCAAGATCTGGTAGTTTTGCAATGAATTGTAATATCAGTTGTTGTTGGGGCGACAGGAAAGCGGCCTCCTCAGATTTGCTGTCAGCTGCTGATGTCTGTTTGAGCAGCAGTTGGGTCAACTCTCCACTGTTGATGAACCTTGCTAGGAGCTCCAGACACGTGGTGACGTTAGCGGTGCTGCGGGTGTAGTGGAAGGGAAAGATGTCTTCACTGGCTACCATACCAGTGGCGTTCGAACTCACCTACAAGACTTTAAGCACGAGACCAAAGTCTCAAACAGCTCGTCGCTCCCCGTCCCAAACTGGTCCAGCAGGTGGTCCAGACCGAGACAAAGCCTGTCTTCTCTCTTGAAGGCAGTTCGGCAGAGAATCAGTCTCGCGCGCCGGCCGTGCACGCTATCAATCAATCGAGTCCAGTGCACTGCCCTTCCCAGCGCCTCTGGTACCTCTGACGCGCTGCACTCGAGCAGGACACGCTCGTGGTGGTGGACGTCCGCCGCCATGTTGCTGGAGGCTTGCTTCCAGGGGATTCCCCTCCCAGGTGTTTCGGGACAGCAAGCTCCAATGAACAGAAGGTATCTGCAGCTCGCGCGAGCTACTGCAGCTGGTTCGGCATCCAAGCTGGTGGTTCCGCTGCTGCACGCACGTGCCTACTTGGTCAGTGGAATGGTCTAACTCATGCCCTCCCCTCCCTTAGCAACATCCCTGCCCTGCCGTCCATCATCCAGGACCTCCCCCCCAACAGTGCGCCTCGATGTCCCCCTTCCACAAGCAGCGAGCCCCCGCCTCACAGGGCGACCTTCCTGCCCGCTCCCCGTCGGGCCCAGCCCCCTGGAGGGGCGGGTGGCGGCGGTGGAGCAGACCAACTGCTCGCTGCTGGAGGAGGTTGTCTGGCTGCACAGCAAACTGATATTATATAATATGTGCATAATACGTGCATTGGTGCTGCTCCATGCATGCAGTATGCTTTTAGCCTATGCAGTATGCTTTTAGCCTATGCAGTATGCTTTTAGCCTATGTAGATAACTATATATAGTATGTATATAAACCTTCAAAGTTACCTAACTTCAAAGTTAACTCTCCTCAAGTAGAACGGGTGACTGTGGGAGTGGTGGTGACCCATGCACGGATCCCACCTGGCGGCCCCTGCTGTCACCTGGGGCAGGAGAGGGGCTTGTGACAGACTGACGCGAGGTGGTCCGCTGTGACACATTGGAGGCTGGACGACTGCCATTCTGCAATTCAGGCTTTGGGCTTGTGACGGACTGACGCGAGGTGGTCCGTTGTGACACATTGGAGGCTGGGCGATCGTCATTCTGGACTTCTGGCTTTGGACTTCCTACAGACTGGCGTGAGGTGGTCCTCTGTGACACATTAGAGGTTGGACGACTGCCATTCTGCAATTCAGGCTTTGGGCTTCCTACATACTGACGCGAGGTTGTCCGTTGTGACACATTGGAGGCTGGACGACTGTCATTCTGGACTTCTGGCTTTGGACTTCCTATGGATTGGCGTAAGGCAGAAGACTTGGACCCTGGACGGTTGGCAACTTCCTCTCTTGCAGGAGTTGCTTTCTTCTCTAAGTCTGTCTGATTGTAGAGAGGATTGGTTCTCTTCCAGGAGGTGTCCACATTCACTCGTGGGTTAACCATCTTTGTGCGAATCCTCAGTTGCGCCTGCTTCGGCTCCTGCTGCCAGGTCCCTACAAAGTCCCCCCAGGGTGACTTTGAAGACCTTGTTGCCTCAGGGAGCAAGTGGCCCCGGTCATTGGCAATCACTCTTGTCCTACCTGCCCTAGTGGTTGGTCTCTGTAGTGTGTGCAGAGAATCATGGACAGTGAAATCAACGTGAGAAGTGTCACATACGACTTAGCTGCAAGTACCATTCCTCCCTATGCTTTGTAGATGCACTAACACTTCCAGCGCTAACACAGTGAATGGCAAGACCTAGTGCTAATCTGAGTTGTGGTCCATGCCCCCCACCCACCCCCATCAGCACACATTGGTGCACATGCGTATTCTTACCAAACTTATGCACGTTTCAACAAGAGGAAACGCTAACAAAGTGTGTGTGCAGATCCTCTAGCATCGATGGTGCTTGCATGTTGCATGTGA
The DNA here is from genome assembly GCA_949841015.1 of Aplysina aerophoba. Classification (NCBI taxonomy): domain Eukaryota; kingdom Metazoa; phylum Porifera; class Demospongiae; order Verongiida; family Aplysinidae; genus Aplysina; species Aplysina aerophoba. The sequence goes on from OX465051.1 coordinate 592,973, forward strand.
GGCAACATAACACAATTCGTTTAGCAACCGATTGTCAACTACACGAATCTGCCCATGACTATGCCAGGATAGGTTAGAAGCAGCAAAATCACCAAGATTCCTAAGTAACCGCGGATGCCCGAGGCGTGCATTTGAGTTGTCCCAACAACAGAGTCCTGTCAATCAGGGACCGGTCTCGTATCCACTATATATTCAACTTACGTACGTACCTCCTTGTGAAATGCTGGTACTTCATAGTTTTGGAGTCTCTGAGAACAAAATGCACCTTCAAACTGAAGAAGAAAAGATGATTCTATGTCACAAGTCGCAGCTGGGAGATGTTTGACTTGTGATTTATACTCTTCGCTTACCTGGTTTGCGCTGTAATGGGTAGCCATTTTGCTCGTTGCCCTAGCAACAATCATTTCGGGTAACAATGACGTAATGTCCTGTCCCGTGCGGAAGGTGGCCGTGCACCTGTCCCATGAACGTGTCCAGGTGCAGAGTCCTAGTGTATAAGAACAACGGTCATGGATCACATCAGATGAACGTCCAAGTTTGCTCATAACCTATCAATAGTGAACAAAGAAAGAGACAAAGATGGAAGTCGACTCATTCCTTCCTCTGTTGTTGAGCACCCCAGTGTTGGTGGCGAGCTTCCTGCTCATCTTGATTGGATACATCTGGTACAGGTCAGTGAAGCCAGTGCATCAACTGAGTAGCTGCATTCACTTGATATTTCTAGCAGTGACTGCATTGTACACATGTGTTGTGTCGTTGCAGAGGAGTTTGATCACGGTGCATGGGCTTGGAAGTACCACTAGAACACCACACTGAGACACTAACATTGCAAATGTGACTGCCCATAGCAACATGCAGTATTCCCTCCTCAGTTGTATGTACTTGGTGGTCTCCCTCCCTCGGCCCTTCAGTTACGTGTACGGTCCCTACCAGTACTTCAAGAGACTGCACATCCCCGGCCCACCACCCAGGCCCATTGATGGCAACACCAGTGAAATGATGAAATCGGTGTGTTGACCTATATTGCTCATGATAGAATAGAGTTCACTTGATGGGTGGTCCTTTCTTGCAGGGACCACTGAAGAGGCAAGTTGAACTGGCAGATGAGTATGGACCTGTAGTCGGGTAAGAGAGTAAAAGTCATATAGCTATGTATGTACCAAACAGACATGCCCATTTTCACAGGCTTTAAGCAGCAAAACTATTTTTCTTGATACTAAAAGCCTATGTAATTACGTAGCTACGTAGTACATACATGTGCATTTAAGAAAATTGTGCCAGTATAAGTGACAAGTGTACCATTATTTTTATTGTATACATAACTTCACAATGTGTTGTTCGTGTATATTATCATCAGATACTATATTGGATACAAACCTTTTGTACAAGTCTCTGACCTGGAATTGCTGAAAGAAGTGATGGTGAAACAGAATGCCACTTTTCTTAATAGAGATGTAAGCTCATGCATGCAGACCCATGCATCACTGTGTGCACATATGCTCTGTGTAATACAGCTGGTATATATATCGTATCTATATTCAATTCAGTGATTAAGGTGCACCATGCCTGAAGGCAGTAGGACTAAGATTGGTCCAATGTAGCACCAACACATGTTCACATAATACAGAAGCAGAGAGAATAGCATCTAAATATGCACTAGCATCTAAATATGCCAAGTCTGATGTTAATATTAAAGGTACCATGCTCTACAATGTGTCAATTAAACCGTGCACGCCACATATCAAAATCATAGATATAACTGATGCCACTTCCACATTCCTTGCACGCTCTTTCTTCTCTGGCCACCTCCCTCCATCTTTCTGTCTCAACTTGGAATGCAGCTGTACCACCTCTCAGTTAATCATCATTCTTCAGTCACCTCTTCGTTTTAGCCTCGCACAATCTGACCATTTCTCTAAATCAGTGATTTTCTTTAACATACTCAGCATCATATGCCCTACTCGGCAATATCCTGACCCAAAACAACACACACTGCAGCTTAGCACGCCATGGGATGGTTGATACTCTCTGGTAGCAAGTGCATGTGCGCATCTTCATGCATGCATGAATTGGTGTGTGTAGTTGTGCCATGTAGTGTATGTCTGTGTGAATCTCAAAGCCACATCAGTCATTTTGTGCTGTTCCTGTTCATCCTGATAGATGCTACCAGCACTGACACGCAAGCAGATTGACAATGATGAGGTTCGAGGTATTCTCCAGGCAAGAGACAACCACTGGAGGAGAGCACGGCAGACACTCACTCCAACTTTCAGTGCCCACAAAATGAAACTGGTGAGGGTGACTGGTGCATGCAGGGTATGAGGGGAAGACCACATCTGTCTCTGGTGCCTGCTTGATGCCTCTGAGTGGCTCTCTCCTCCCCAGATGGAGCCACTAATTGCGGAGAGTGTTTCGAGACTACTGGCCAAGTTTGAGAAGGCAGCTGAGAGTGGCAAGAGTGTGGATGTGTTTGAGTACTTTGGCAGGTACACCATGGAGGTGATCCTTGCCAGTGCCTTTGGTCGCTACAAGGACATTCAGAGTGTGAAGGAGAAGGACAAGCTGACAGAGTCAGCTGATGCCATATTTGGTAGCACAAGGGGGAGCTCTGGTATTGACGGAACAGTGATTGTGAAGTGGTTGTGTAAGTGCATGCAGCATACAGAAGAGAGAAGATCATACACTGAGTGGAGGTTAATACAGTGCAAGTTATGAAATACCATGGTAATGTAATGTAATCTAATCTAATCTAATGCTTGAGCACTTTGGCTACCCTGAAAGATAAACTGAGTGCATGTATGTACTTAATTAAAGTACAGGAAAATTTAAGGTTTTTAAAAATGGAATAGTTAATTAAACCTTCCTTAGCTGATGGTCATCACCTGCAACTTGCACTGGTGGTAATTATTCTCTCATCAACTAGTGCAAACAGCTGCATGCAAGTATAGGAGGAATTAATGGACCACACTGAGTTAATGAATATGTTTACTTGCACTCTTGTGGTGGTCATCGCCTGCAACTTGCACTGGTGGTGCTTTTTCTATGCCAACTGACCCACTTACGTACTAATGTGCACACTACATGGGTGTGCTTTGCAACTTGCACCGTGTGGTGGTAGAGGTGTGTATACATGTGTGTGTGCATATATATGTGTATGCGTGTGTGTGCATATATATGTGTATGCGTGTGTGTGTGTGTATGTGTTATATATACATTAGTTCGTTTAACTCAGTGTAGTGCATTAATTCCTCCCCTCCTTGCATGCAGCTGCCTTCCCCTGGTTGGAGCATGTCCTCCCTACAGTCTTTAGCAACTCCAAACCTGCACAGGGATGGCTGTATCTGGACAAAGCAGCTGCCAAACTTGTGGAGCAGAGAAGACTGCGAGGGAGCAATGGACATGTGGGTTTTCTCTAGAGAAGGAAAGTAAATTGTCTGCATCACCACAGTGTCACATGACTGTCACATGACCTTACCTACAGCACAAGGATCTTCTTCAATTGATGCTGGCCGCCCACAAAGAGGATGCCAGTGAGAGCACAAAGGGACTCACAGACCAAGAGATTGTGAAACATTCCACCACCTTCCTCCTTGCTGGTTATGAAACCACCAGCAATGCTCTGTCGTTCACCTCCTACCTCCTTGCTCTCCACCCTGAGGTGCAGGAGAGGCTGTCCAGGGAGATTGAGGAGTACTTTGAAGACAAGCCTGTGAGTTGGAGGGCATGCATGGCTAGGCATATGCAGCAGCATGTCAGCCATGTGTAGTGTGTACCATTCCCTCTCAACCCTCCCTGCTGGTATCGTGCAGGAGAGCACTCTGTACGAGGCTTCTCAGGACATTGAGTACCTAGACATGGTCTTGAATGAGTCACTGAGGATGTACCCTCCTGCTCCAAGGTGAGCAACATTTTATGGCCAGACTATGAATGTACAACAAGTAGGCTACATACAAAGCATGGTGGCCACCGTGGTGACGTTAAATAGCTAATCAGTTATTAATTATTTTCTGCCTTATTCTATTGTAATTCCATGTGCAGGACTGGCCGTGAGTGCTCTGAGGACATCACTGTGAAGGGGTTCACCTTCCCCAAAGGTCTTGCCGTGCATGTCCCCATCTACTACCTCCACAACAACCCAGAGCACTGGCCAGAGCCGGACAAGTTTGACCCCAACAGGTGAAGGCATGAGTATGACTACTGCAATCTATGGTGCTGATTCATGAGGAGGAAACTGCTTGTCAGGTGGTACTGTGCTCCTGTCCCTGCATCTCTGCTGTGTGTGTGCAGGTTCACTGCTGAGGAGAAGGCCAAGCGAGACCCATTCTGCTTCATGCCATTTGGAATGGGTCCTCGCAACTGCATTGGCATGCGTTTTGCCCTATTGGAGGCCAAGATGGCCTTGATCCAGATCCTGAGGCGGTTCAGACTGGTCAGGTCTCCTGACACAGAGGTGAGCTGCAGTGTGTGTGAACACACCTCTCCACAGGCTAGCGAATGTTGGCTTGTTGTGTTTTCATCTCATGCACGAAGTGCCCTCGCTGTTCTCTGCTCTCAGGTTCCTCTGCAGACGGTGGTGGGCATCACCATGTCACCCATGAACGGAGTCTGCTTACAGCTTGAGAAACACAAGTGACTTGAGAAACACCAGTGACTTGAGAACTAGCAGGAACCTATAGTTTCACTATTGATTTGCCCACTTTGTATCTATAATATATGTACATTGTCACATCTATCCATGTACATTTTACATATTAACAAGACGTTACGTATGGTGCTGTAGCTGTTTATATATTATTATATACTACAATGTGTGTGTAGTAAAAGGTATGCTATGCCAACAAAGTGGCTGAAAGGTTTTCCCAAAGACAAAGATTCTAAGTGTTCAGTACACGCGGTACAGGTCAGTTGTGCTGAAGACACAGTCGGCCACTGCAAAGCCAGTGTGTAAGGGATGAAGCCGTGTCCATACTCCACCATCCAGGTCCACGCTGCCCACCGTACGCCTGCAGTCTCACCCCACACATGTACTACAGTGTCACCTGGAAAGTAGGAGAGGTGATGGTGTTGCTAGGTAACAGCAAGATGGCCAAATTGTCACATTAATAGGCACAATTTCCATAGTGACGTCTCAGGTGAACGAGGTGCACACTAAGAGTGTCTACCACACAGTCCCCACATGGGCACCTGGCTTGTACATGACTGAGTCCACAGCCGCCTCCAGTCCACTGCTGAAAACTACCTGTCAAGAATGTGTCTGATATGTTAGCCAAGTATCGTCCTATACACGACAGGACTGTAAGATAGTGTGGTGTGTAGCAGTTTGGGTTCCTGAACACACACACACACACACACACACACACACACACACACACACACACACACACACACACACACACACACACACACACACACACACACACACACACACACACACACACACACACACACATGTTACATACATGCATGCCTAATTGCATGATGACCTAACCTGTGTCACATAAACATAGAGAGAGAGAGAGAGAGAGAGAGAGAGAGAGAGAGAGAGAGAGAGAGAGAGAGAGAGAGAGCGTATATCCATATCATACTGGTGGGGACCACACTGAGGGACCACAATTAATCATACAGGGGCTGGGAGACAGGCTATATGGATAGTCACTTACCAAATTCATGACTCTACGTACAATGTTTAATACATTCTCCACTTTCCCTGGGGTCATGGTATTTCGATGAGGACCCATGTGTGTACAATTACATAGCTATGTATAATAAATATAGGCACAATTCTATATTCTACTTATCTGCCACTCGTACAGCAAATCTGGGTTAGAGGAATATTATGATTGGTCATCCATATCCTGGTTAATGAGACAAAGTAATGTCGCATGGATGTGGACATTATGCAACAGTGGGTCGGGTGTGTACAGTTTAGGACATCTGGTGTCGGTGAATGCAACCACCCCTAGGCCTCCTCAAAATGCACTTACAGGACTTGGTGCTGCCAACTGCCACATGCCTGGCAAGTACCACATAACACTGCATGTGTAGAACACAAGGACAAAGGTCAGTGGTCACCACCATGCAGGCTAGCACACTCGAGTACCACAGGACCTGCAGCCTGCACAACTCACTTGATTGCCATGTCCACACTAAACAGATTACTGTGGTCTTTGTCATACACTAAGGAAACTGGGCCAACTCTAACCCTAAGGCTATATGGATAGTCACTTACCAAATTCATAAATCTACGTACAAAGTATAAAACATTCTCCACTTCTCCTGGGGTCATGGTATTTCGATGAGGACCCATATGTGTACAATTACATAGCAATGTATAATAAATATAGGCACAATTCTAGAGGGGCCAACTCAGGTCTCTAACAGGCACACAGGTGGGTCTACCTATCTTGACTGACCTGTCCTGCTCGCTCATTGAGAGGGTCTACCTATCTAGACTGATCTGCCCTGCTCGTTCATTGAGAGGGTCTGCCTATCTAGACTGCTCCGCCATGCTCGCTCATAGAGAGGGTCTGCCTATCTAGACTGCTCCGCCCTGCTCGCCCGCCGCACTCACACAGCATCCCTCCCACCACACACCACACCCCTCCAACCACACTCCTCTACCCCTCCCACCACACACCTCCACCCCTTCAAGCACTCAACAATGCCAGCTCCCTCACAACACAGCACTCGCAGTCTTACCTGTAATGTTGAAGTTTTTCTCCTCTGAGCCCTCTGCACAGTCTTGAAAATGGTTGGCCTCACAGCAGAAGTGAATATCAACACACTTAGCCTGGTCTGCACACATAAACTGGTTTGCTGGATCACATTCAACGTTAACTGGAGATAGACATACAAGCAGCAGGAGCGTAAAAGTGGCCTGTTATGACAGACGGTCAGAGTGGTGCATGAGGACACATCACACATGCCACCTTACTGTCCCATTTCTAGCACTGTCACCCATACCTTCACCACTCCTACACACCCCAACCTCCCATCCACACACCTCCACCCCTTCCACCACGCCTTACTCTTTTGGCCAACATTCGCTACAATTGCAGCACATACCTTCCTCTCCAGAATGCACTTCTTGTGTTTAAAAGCCCTCGCACCGTCGATGAACAATACTCTAGCGACTAATACTCGCGCAAACAGGACTCTGAGCCATGAACCGAAGACCCACTCTCCTCCTCCTCCTTCTCTTCCATCCCAGCAAGCTGCTCAAGCGATCCAGTCATCTCCGCCAGCTCTCTCTCCACCTCCTCTGCCGCCCACTGCTCCGGCCTCGCCCTCGTACGCCCACCGCGAACAGGACCTGGTCTCGCTCATACTAAACAGTCGGGCGCGCCTTTTTGCTCATGCCGTCCCACGCGCGCAAGCGATACAAGTACAACGGCCTTTCCCTTACGTGCACTCCAGGTTGCCTTTGGGAACGTTTTCGCACTTCGCACCTTGAAATAGAAGCCCACGCATGGCCTTTGGCTGTTCCAGGTCGCGACCGTTACGCTGCTTTTCCACCGCGCGCTAATACATTAGATTCCCACGCGCGCAAGAGATACAAGTACAACGGCCTTTCCCTTACGTGCACTCCAGGTTGCCTTTGGGAACGTTTTCGCACTTCGCACCTTGAAATAGAAGCCCACGCATGGCCTTTGGCTGTTCCAGGTCGCGACCGTTACGCTGCTTTTCCACCGCGCGCTAATACATTAGATTCCCACGCGCGCAAGAGATACAAGTACAACGGCCTTTCCCTTACGTGCACTCCAGGTTGCCTTTGGGAACGTTTTCACACTTTGCACCTTGAAATAGAAGCCCACGCATAGCCTTTGGTTGTTCCAGGTCGCGACCGTTCGCTCCTTTTACCACCGCGCGCTAATACATTAGATGTATAGGAGTTGTGCCAATGCTTTAAGTATAAGTAGGAGAAATCCCTTTACCTACATAGGTGCGCCGCGGTGGCGAGTTGTGCAATCACTCAGCGTGCCAATCCAAATCTCCAGGGTTCGAAACCAAAGTCGTGTACGCATGCGAGCGGCAAGGTCAGCCACACGACACACAGTGTCGTCCCCATAGGGGGGGACTGGGATACCGGTGGCTGGTCTCCCCCAATGGAATTGAACCATATCTGTCGAGAACGGGGTTGGACCTTCTGAGGAGCAACTAATGCACCCTTTTTATCAACAAATATTATTGATAAACAACTCAGACCACATTAATATTACTTTTTTTTTTCACTTCTTTTTTCTACTTATTTACATATCCCAGACAGTTCCTTTAAGATATTTAATAGTTGATTTGGTCAAATTTGCATTGTGCAGCTGCGTGCATAGCTTTGTGCGCGGCTGTTCGTCAGTAGGGAAATAGAATATTGAATTTGGAATGGGAATGTGCCGATTTGGAATGGAACATTTAGCACGGAGAGAAGAACAGCTGAGTAGCTTCTTGTGGTGGTGCGCGCGCTTGTTTTGGTTCGTGAAATTTGCGCAGCTGTTATCCAAATGTCCTAGTAACACCAAGCTGTGTCAAGAGCGCTCTGGCACTGTTAATCTAAGAATTCCTTCTGTCGTGCTGTTCCAGACTGCTTGCAGCGTACGAGCTAGTCTCTAACGAATGGACTAGCGTGAAGGGCTAATCACACGATAGAACCACGTGACAGGACGGGGACGCCATTGAGGTGGGCGTGGAGTGGTGATTGGTACACGTTACTTAACGTATGCGGCTTGGCAAGCAGAAAGAAAGGCTGTGACTGCCGACCTGCCCTAGCGATGGCGTACTCTCCCCTCCACGATACTGCCCCTCCCTCCTACGATGAAGTATTCAAAGTCCAGGTGCGCCAGGGGACAGCAGCACCGCTTGTTGTCTGGGCAGGCTGAGAGACCTGATATATTCGCTGATCTAGAGTTACGGGTAAACGTGCATTTTCGTACTGATCCCCGGACGTAGCATGTAGCTGTGTGCACACTCTCTGCTTTTCCTCTCTTTTCCCTCTGTCTCTCTGCGTACCAACCTTGCGGTCTGTCTGTTCCCTCTTCCACTGCAGGACCGACACGAGCCCCAAGAAACAGGTAGGACGTTCCCGCACTGTGAGTGCGAGGGACGGTCAAGGACTAGTGCTAGTCGTTGTCACACAGTAGAGTGCCCTCCCCCGTTCCTGTCCCATATTCCCTGGGCATTGCTGTGTCTGCCCGTGCACTCATCCTCGCACTCTGTCCTGTTAGGGACAGACAGACAGACAGACTGCTACCAGAGACTGATTCATACACTACCATACCCTAAGCACACTAGCCTTACTAGTCTGTGGTTTGACTTGGTTGCCAGGGGTAACAGTTGCCAGGGGAACCTAAGCCAGTGGCAACTGTTGGCTCTTCAAGCTGTGGTGAACCTGTGCTTGTCTGGTGACTGTCCTAGGTCAACGGGGAGGTGGTTATGGGGTTCTCAGCGGACCTCACCTGCAGACTGATCAAGTCGTCTCTGGCAAAGGTGTCACTGAAGGTGAGGGAGAGGCCCTTCACTCAGACCTATCTCCTGGAAAAAGGACTGGACAACAAATTTGGCTTTCACCTGACTGGGAACAAAGTGGTCAAAGTCGAGCACGGATCTTCTGCTGCACGGTGGGTCGTGTGTGTGTGTGTGTGTGCCTGTGTGTGTGTGCGTGCGTGCGAGTGTGTTTGTGTGTGTGTGTGCACATGCGTGTGTTTGTGTGTTTGTGTGTGTGTGTGTGCGTGTGCACGTGTGTGCGTGTGCGCATGTCAGTGTTGTTTTGTTTTGGTTAACCAGATTCAAAGCACTATAATTCTGGTAAACTGAGTTACATTTAGTTGACTAAACCAGAACTGGCATTCCTCTGAGATTATGGTTGTTACCTCATGTAACCTTAGTAACCAGTAACCTTATATAGTAACCAGCAGCCAGAGCAGCCACCATAACTGTGTCCAGTGCTGTGTGCAGTGTCCACCTTGCACAATAACTGACACATAGACTGAGGTGTTCCAGTTTCATCTGCTATTATTGCCACACATTTGAGTCCAGGAATAAGCTAGTCCAGCATAACACACACACACACACACACGTACCACGTCCACTATACTGCTGTTCGTGTGTGCACTACAGTGCCAACGCTACCCACTTCTGTCTTGGAGCTAAAACCAAACTACTTAAAACTAAAATGGGATCCAAACCCAGTCCTCAGTAGAACTGAACTATGGGCCAAGCTAAAAGGTAAAGGTACTTCAGTGCTAGCTATGACGTAACAAGAAGTGCAAGACTTGCAACCAAATTGTACACTTGTGTGTGTGCTTGTGTGTGTCCTCTGGCTGTGGAGGGTTACCTGCTAGCCCAAAAGCTATGATGTAATAAGAAGTGCAAGATTTGCAACCAAATCGTACACAAGACCTGACGGGTGTATTCTGTGGTTAGGTGCCTGGTCAGATGTCAAGGCCAAGTGGCCCCTGCCAAAGTGAAGTAGTGCTGGTGTCTATCGTGTGAAGTGAGCAAGTGTATAGCGCTGCTTCAACCATCTACCTGCTCCTCTCCCCCTCCCCCCTTCCCTTCACAAGATGTGGCTTGACACCGGATCAGTGCATCATTGAGGTGGACGGTCAGAGTGTGGCTGGCCAGGAAGGCAAGACAGTGAAGCTGATATCCCAAGGCCCCCTGAGCTTCTTTGGCACTGTTCTTCCCAAGGACCTGTACAAGCAAATGTCACCACCTTGAGTTGCACAAGTGAGTCACTGAAGCAAGTGCTTGTGTATGTACGCATGCGTGTGTTTACGTGTGTGTGTGTACGTGTGTGTGTACGTGTGTGTGTGTGTACATGTGTGTGTATGTACGTGTGTGTGTGCTGTGTGTGCGTGTGTGTTGTGCTGTGTGTGTGTGCTGTGTGTGTTGTACTGTGTGTTGTACTGTGTGTGTGTTGTACTGTGTGTGTGTTGTGCTGTGTGTGTGTTGTGCTGTGTGTGTGTGTTGTGTGTGTTGTGCTTGTTGTGTTGTGCTGTGTGCGTGTGTTGTACTGTGTGTGTGTTGTGCTGTGTGTGTGTTGTGCTGTGTGTGTGAGTGCTGTGTGTGTTGTGCTTGTTGTGTTGTGCTGTGTGCGTGTGTTGTGCTGTGTGTGTTGTGCTTGGTGTGTTGTGCTGTGTGTGTGCTGTGTGTTGTGCTGTGTGTGTGAGTACTGTGTGTGTGTTGTACTGTGTGTGTTGTGCTGTGTGTGTGCTGTGTGTGTTGTGCTGTGTGCGTGTGTTGTGCTGTGTGTTGTGCTGTGTGTGTGCTTGGTGTGTTGTACTGTGTGTGTTGTGCTGTGTGTGTGTTGTGCTGTGTGTGTTGTGCTGTGTGTGTGAGTGCTGTGTGTTGTGCTTGTTGTGTTGTGCTGTGTGCGTGTGTTGTGCTGTGCGTGTTGTGCTTGGTGTGTTGTGCTGTGTGTGTGCTGTGTGTTGTGCTGTGTGTGTGAGTACTGTGTGTGTGTTGTACTGTGTGTGTTGTGCTGTGTGTGCTGTGTGTGTTGTGCTGTGTGTGTTGTGCTGTGTGTGTGCTTGGTGTGTTGTGCTGTGTGCATGTGTTGTGCTGTGTGTGTTGTGCTGTGTGTGTGTGCTCTGTGTGTGTGTGTGCCAGAGCACTGGCTGAGCTCCAAGCAAACAAAGTTATCAAGCAAAATTACTTGTCTTCTCGCTGCTTTATCTGCTGGTGTGTGTGTGTGTGCGAGCAGTACGTGTGTGTGTGTTGTGCTGTGTGTGTGTGTGTGTGTATGTGTGCGCTTGTGTGTGTGTGTGTGTGTGTGCGTGTCTCGTCAAATGCAGGAGATGGAGGCCCGGAGAAGGAGTGGGAAAGTACTCTTCGCCTCATCAATGACACTTCCCTTCTTCACACCTGCAGGCACGAATGACAAGATTGGAAGGATGGACAGACAGCTGCAGTGTGTGTGAACACACCTCTCCACAGGCTAGCTAATGTTGGCTTGTTGTGTTGTCATCTTATGCACCAAGTGCCCTCGCTGTTCTCTGCTCTCAGGTTCCTCTGCAGGCAGTGGTGGGCATCACCATGTCACCCAAGAATGGACTCCACTTGCAGCTTGAGAAACACCAGTGACTTGAGAACTAGCAGGAACCACCTATAATTTCACTATTGATTTGCCCACTTTGTATTTATATATGTACATTGTCACATCTATCCATGTACATTTTACATATTAACAAGATGTTATGTATGGTGCTGTTTAGTATGTATACATACATAATCTATATATTATTACTGTATATACCACAATGTGTGTGTAGTAAAAGGTATGCTACACCAACAAAGTGGCTGAAAGGTACGTAAAGGTGATGTAAGAATCAAACAGATCAATTACAATTACTACTGTTCAATATACTGTAATGTATATATTAATATTTGTAGCTTGATCTAATGATGAGATTCGACAGAATACTGTTCATACATACTTCTTGTATGATGCAAGTATGATGAACAAAGCACGTGCATGCAGTGCTGCAGGCAGCTAGTCCATCATTTGCAATTGTGTGTCTCTCAAGTACAATCCTGTCCATGGATCACTGACATCTCTCAAGCTGCAGGTAGACTCCATTCTTTGGTGTCAGGGTCAGACCCACCACCGTCTGCAGAGGAACCTGAGAGCAGAGAACAGCAAGGGCACTTGGTGCATGAGATGACAACACAACAAGCCAACATTAGCTAGCCTGTGTTCACACACACTGCAGCTCACCTCTGTGTCAGGAGACCTGACCAGTCTGAACTGCCTCAGGATCTGGATCAAGGCCATCTTGGCCTCCAATAGGGCAAAACGCATGCCAATGCAGTTGCGAGGACCCATTCCAAATGGCATGAAGCAGAATGGGTCTCGCTTGGCCTTCTCCTCAGCAGTGAACCTGCACACACACAGCAGAGATGCAGGGACAGGAGCGCAGTACCACCTGACAAGCAGTTTCCTCCTCATGAACCAGGACCATATAGATTGCAGTAGCCATGCTAATGCCTTCACCTGTTGGGGTCAAACTTGTCCGGCTCTGGCCAGTGCTCTGGGTTGTTGTGGAGGTAGTAGATGGGGACATGCACCTCAAGACCTTTGGGGAAAGCAAACCCCTTCACAGTGATGTCCTCAGAGCACTCACGCAAGGCCCTGCAGATATGGATGCATTCACGCATTACAGTAAAGGGCATGCAGTAGAAATATGCACCTGCACAGACACCCACCATGGAGCAGGAGGGTACATCCTCAGTGACTCATTCAAGACCATGTCCAGGTACTCAATGTCCTGAGAAGCCTCGTACAGAGTGCTCTCCTGCACAATACCAGTAGGGAGGGTTGAGAGGGAATGGTACACACTACACATGGCTGACATGCTGCTGCATATGCCTAGCCTTGCATGCCCTCCAACTCACAGGCTTGTCTTCAAAGTACTCCTCAATCTCCCTGGACAGCCTCTCCTGCACCTCAGGGTGGAGAGCAAGGAGGTAGGAGGTGAACGACAGAGCATTGCTGGTGGTTTCGTAACCAACGGGGAGGAAGGTCATTGCCTGTGCCACAATCTCTTGGTCTGTGAGGCCCTTTGTGCTCCCACTGGCATCCTCTTTGTGGGCGTCCAGCATTAGCTGAAGAAGATCCTTGTGCTACAAGGAGAAATCATGTGACAGTCATGTGACATGGACTGAATTTTCATCCACCTCTGTGAACCTTAATGTTTCACATGGCTAACACAGTAAACATGCATGGAGCCCTCGATGGGCACAATGATGCTATGGTGAACCCACATGTTCACTGCTTGCATCACACCTCCTCTGTTTGACAATCTCAGTTGCTGTTGCCTTGATATACAGCCAAGATCGAGCTGGCTTGCTGTTGCGGATGAAGTATGGGATAATGTATTCCAGCAATGGACAGACAGCTGTAGAGGCCAGGCATGCGATTATAAACAATTGAGCCAACAGCAACTATTATACACACATACCCAGCATAGGACCAGCAGAGCCATGCAGCCCTAACACATATTGCCTTCTGAATCTACCACTAATAATTAGAGTAACTCATTCATCGTATATATATATATGCTCACAGTAAACAGATTCAGCCATCCTGCATGTGTGTCATATACTACACAGATAAGCCAACCCACAGAGCCACTTTCTCAACACTGCACCATCCACCATTGAGTTCTCCTTTGTTGTACCAAATATGGCATCAGCTGCCTCTGTCAGCTTGTCCCTCTCCTTCACACTCTGAATGTCCTTGTAGCGACCAAAGGCGCTGGCAAGGATCACCTCCATGGTGTACCTACCAAAGTACTCAAACACATCCACACTCTTGCCACTCTCAGCTGCCTTCTCAAACTTGGCCAGTAGTCTCGAAACACTCTCTGCAATTAGTGGCTCCATCTGGGGAGGAGAAGGCCACTCAGAGGCATCAAGCAGGCACCAGAGACAGATGTGGTCTTCCCCTCATACCCTGCACCAGTCACCCTCACCAGTTTCATTTTGTGGGCACTGAAAGTTGGAGTGAGTGTCAGTCGGGCTCTCCTCCAGTGGTTGTCCCTTGCCAGGAGAATACTTCGCACACCATCCATGTTAGTTGCTCTGCGCAGCATAACAGGTAAGTGCTGCAAGAGACATGCAAGCGGCAGGACAGTGAAGAGTATATAAAGGACACAAACGGTGTCAATCCCTTACCCACACAACTTGTACTCATACACATACACTGCCAGCTCTGACCCTCACCGGTCGATTGGTGAAACTGCTGAACTTCTTAACAAAGACTTCTTTCAACATGTCCAGGTCCGATACTTGCACAGTGGGGATATAGCCAATGTATACTCTGAATGTAGAATATATATATATATTCATGGGGACACACATTGCACGATGCTATATATATAACTGTACACTGTGATTTACACTGAGACTGCAGTGGTACTCACCCAACGACAGGGCCATACTTGTTTGCCAGTTCAACTTGACTCTTTAATCCACCCTGAGGGTACACAAGGTGGCCAAACAGCTAAGTCAAACACAGTCTCAATTTATTATCAAACAGCCACAGCCTCCACACGCACCAACTTCAGCAGTTCACTGGTGTTACCATCAATAGCCCTGGGTGGTGGGCCGGGGATGTGCAGCCTCTTGAAGTACTGGTAGGGACTGTACACATAACTGAGGAAGGACCGAGGGAGGGAGACCACTAGGAGAGAGAAATACGAAATTAGATACACATGCATCTGAGGATCAGCCGTAGGTACATGCCAATTCATGTCTCACTGAGTCAGCGTACTCCCTCGCCGCACTGCCTGCCCCGAGTAATTGTCTGCACTGACCTGTACCAGAGGTAGCCAGCCAAGACGACCAGGAAACTTGCCACCAACACTGGAGTGTCCGGCAGACCGAGAACGGAGCCGGTCCACATTAC
The DNA here is from genome assembly GCA_949841015.1 of Aplysina aerophoba. Lineage (NCBI taxonomy): Eukaryota > Metazoa > Porifera > Demospongiae > Verongiida > Aplysinidae > Aplysina > Aplysina aerophoba. The sequence continues at coordinate 608,373 of OX465051.1, forward strand.
TCTCATTGCTCCCACTACGGAATACAAAACCCCGTCAATGCCACCTTAGCACGACCGTCTGCTGCGCCCAGATTTTATCCTCGTACGTTCTTACCTGCAGCACTTGGAAGCTGAGCACACAGCTCGCGAGCTAGCTAGCCAGCTGCGGAGTACCACCGTGCAGTCAGGAACGTACGGTTGGGATCTCTTGTCGCTGCGCCTCCTACTGACAAGTCTTAAACGTGTCCGGGAGTAGTCAGGACCGAGGAAACTTTACAGTTACTCCTCGCGGCGGGTGTCGCTTTCGCTTAATATAGCATTCGTCGTCGCGCGCAGCCGCCATTTTTTGGGACGCACATAACCACGACTCTTGGCAATCAATCGCAAATGCAACACTAGGGGAAGGCGCCGCCTAGAATAGCGTGTCGATAGACACACTGCTCCAGTTAGTATTCTAGCTGCCCCACCGTAATTAATCATGCTCAAAAACTCTGAAACTACAGTCATGTTACCCTTAAAATTCTGCACATCAGTATAGCTAGTCACTTATGAACAACGGATAACCCTGCACATCACTGGCATCTCTCAAGCTGCAAGTGGAGTCCATTCTTGGGTGACATGGTGATGCCCACCACCGTCTGCAGAGGAACCTGAGAGCAGAGAGCAGCAAGGGCACTTGGTGCATGAGATGACAACACAACAAGCCAACATTAGCTAGCCTGTGGAGAGGTGTGTTCACACACACTACAGCTCACCTCTGTGTTAGGAGACCTGACCAGTCTGAACTGCCTCAGGATCTGGATCAAGGCCATCTTGGCCTCCAATAGGGCAAAACGCATGCCAATGCAGTTGCGAGGACCCATTCCAAATGGCATGAAGCAGAATGGGTCTCGCTTGGCCTTCTCCTCAGCAGTGAACCTGCACACACACAGCAGAGATGCAGGGACAGGAGCACAGTACCACCTGACAAGCAGTTTCCTCCTCGTGAACCAGCACCATAGATTGCAGTAGTCATACTCATGCCTTCACCTGTTGGGGTCAAACTTGTCCGGCTCTGGCCAGTGCTCTGGGTTGTTGTGGAGGTAGTAGATGGGGACATGTATTACAAGGCCTTTGGGGAAGGTGAATCCCTTCACAGTGATGTCCTCAGAGCACTCACGACTGGTTCTGCAGATGTGCATGCATTACATCAAAAGAAGGGAGCACTGGATGAATGTATCAAAGGAGACTGTACGTCCCGTGTGGTACACTGTCTGAGGCGACATTTGCTACAGAGGAGGTTGCTGTGACAACACACCCTGACAGCTTTGGTTGACCCTGTCGCAAAACACAATCTCACTTTATCACTACACACTTGTACTGCTCACCCCCTGTTGTCACTGCCAGTCACAACATGCATTCTTGCTATATGTAAAAGACCTAGTTCTCTTTACTACACTGTGGTTAAATCATTCACCACCTTTGCAACTTCTGTGGCAGTTGAGAGACTGTCACAGGAATCCCAAGCACATCAGTGCACTAGGCTTCACTCAGCTCCAAATCCTTTAGTCTCCTGGACTAGAGTACCATGTTCACATCTTAGTCCCAGTCCCAGCTACTTCTCCAATGCTCACCTTGGTGCAGGAGGGTACATCCTCAGTGACTCATTCAAGACCATGTCGAGGTACTCGATGTCCTGAGAAGCCTCGTACAGAGTGCTCTCCTGCACGATACCAGCAGGGAGGGTTGAGAGGGAATGGTACACACTACACATGGCTGACATGCTGCTGCATATGCCTAGCCATGCATGCCCTCCAACTCACAGGCTTGTCTTCAAAGTACTCCTCAATCTCCCTGGACAGCCTCTCCTGCACCTCAGGGTGGAGAGCAAGGAGGTAGGAGGTGAACGACAGAGCATTGCTGGTGGTTTCGTAACCAGCAAGGAGGAAGGTAATGGAATGTGCCACAATCTCTTGGTCTGTGAGTCCCTTTGTGCTCTCACTGGCATCCTCTTTGTGGGCGGCCAGCATCAGCTGAAGAAGATCCTTGTGCTACAAGGAGAAATCATGTGACAGTCATGTGACATTGGCCAGTGCATGTGAAATATGGCAATAACAGAAATCAAAGGTATGTGACATGGTACAACATCGCAGCAACACGTGGTTGGGTGACACAGGATGACTAAACACCACAGACAGTGACAGAAAGTGCAACACAAGAAAATGAAGAGATGATATGATATTTGCTGCGTATGGGAGCTGTAGCTTAGCTGTAGCTGGTGGGAGCTGTAGCTTAGTGGCAGAGCAATGGCACGGTATGCCAGAGGCCCTGGGTTCAATTCCCGGCGGCTCCACCTTTCTTTCCTGCTCTTTCGCCATTTCAGAGGTCTTCGGACGTAATGGCATGATCTAAAGGTCTATAATTAGACCTGGATTAATTGGTCTCCAGACCAAAAATAATTGGAGTCCCAACCATCGGACTCCCAGCTGTGATTCCGCTCACGATTTCAATGATCACAACCATACGCAGCAAATATCATATCTCATCAATAATACGCTAGAGCAAGCTACATAAGGGCAGGAATGAGGGGTGGTTGCTGGTGGGAGCTGTAGCTTAGTGGCAGAGCAATGGCACGGTATGCCAGAGGCCCTGGGTTCAATTCCCGGCGGCTCCACCTTTCTTTCCTGCTCTTTCGCCATTTCAGAGGTCTTCGGACATAATGGCATGATCTAAAGGTCTATAATTAGACCTGGATTAATTGGTCTCCGGACCAAAAATAATTGGAGTCCCAACCATCGGACTCCCAGCTGTGATTCCGCTCACGATTTCAATGATCACAAGAAAATGAAGCACAAGTTTGAAGGTACACAAGCTTTACTTATTAACTCAACATGGTGTGCGTGTGTGTATCAGTCAGTGTCAGCATCAAGTCCTGATGCTCCCGCCCACTTCAGTGTTACCACACTGACGGTATCACCTACCTGGGCTACGCATGTACTACTACAATAGATGTAGCAGAAATAACTTGAGGCCCGAATCCACAAATATTATACCAACTAATAATGTGTAGAAACATGCATGAAGGAGAAGTCCTTTACATTGCATCCCGTGCTTCAAGAAAACGGTGCTGCTTTGAAAGAAATATCTCTGCTATAGGACAGGCCCATCAAACTCACATGTCCATCGTTTCCTTCAAGCCTCCTTGTTTTGACAAGCTGAGTTGCAGCTCCGCTGAGGTAGAGCCACGCTTGGGCCGGCTTGGTGTTGCGGAGGAAGAGGGGCAGAATCTGCACCAACCACGGAAGGAGAGCTGCATGGACAGGAGTAGAAGATTTGCTGGCTTTCACCCCAGGGAATTACACTCATACAAGGTGAAACCCCAGGGAATTACACTCATACAAGGTGAAATGCACACTCACAAAGCCACTTTCTCAGCACTGCACCATCCAGCATTGAGCTCTCCCTTGTGCTACCAAATATGGCATCAGCTGACTCTGCCAGCTTGTCCCTCTCCTTCACACTCTGAATGTCCTTGTACCGACCAAAGGCACTGGCAAGGATCACCTCCATGGTGTACCTGCCAAAGTACTCAAACACATCCACACTCTTGCCACTCTCAGCTACCTTCTCAAACTTGGCCAGTAGTCTCGAAACACTCTCCGCAATTAGTGGCTCCATCTGGGGAGGAGAGGGCCACTCAGAGGCATCAAGCAGGCACCAGAGACAGATATGGTCTTCCCCTCATACCCTGCATGCACCAGTCACCCTCACCAGTTTCATTTTGTGGGCACTGAAAGTTGGAGTGAGTGTCTGCCGTGCTCTCCTCCAGTGGTTGTCTCTTGCCTGGAGAATACCTCGCACACCACTGCTACCATTAGCTTTCTGCAACAACCCAGGAAAATGCTACAAGAGCGAATGAGAGCTCCTATATTACAGAGCATGCCCAACACACCATGCATACAACGGTTCATCAGCTAATGATTAACACGCAATACACACATGTTCTGAGAAAATAAATATTACATGTATTGCTTCATGATGAGTATTGCATGATGCAAAGTGTAAATTGCTTCATAATAAACACAGCATCATGCAGACACTGGGCCTCTCAACACACACCTGCAACCCTCGCCACAACCATCACCTCACCTCTCTGTTGGGAAGAGTGTTGAATTGCTTTACAAAGATTTCCTTCAACATGTCCAAGTCTGACACCAGCGCATAAGGCTTACACCCTGTGTAGAATCTGAAGGCAGGGCCAACTCAAAGCAGGAACTGGCAGCACTGAAGGCACAGCACTCTACAGGGACTAGGTGTGGGTGTGTGTGTACCGAGTGGTACTCACCCAACGACAGGACCATACTTATTTGTCAGTTCAAACTGGCTCTTCAGCACACCCTGCATGTGACAGATGCACCAGGTGGCTAAAGGACGGCAGTTGCAAACAAGGAGGTTCATTTAACAGCCACCACACGCACCAACTTCAGCAGTTCACTGGTGTTGCCATCAATAGCCCTGGGTGGTGGGCCAGGGATGTGCAGCCTCTTGAAGTACTTGTAGGGACTGTACACATAACTGAGGAAGGGGAGGGAGGGAGACCAGCGAATTCACACCACTCCACACATTGACACATTGATAATACAATTTTGTGGGAATCAGAGTACTGGATACACAGTATAGTATAATTGCAGCATGTTGCCGCAAGCTGGGTGACGTGACTTGACATGTGCCACAGCCCTGCTCAGCTGCAGCAGACACTGAGTCCCTGGGGCCTGCACTGACCTGTACCAGAGGTAGCCAGCCAAGACGACCAGGAAACTTGCCACCAACACTGAAGTGCTCGACAAGAACTGAAGGTAGTCTGCAGTTGGTCTCATCATACGTATATTCTCAGTCTATGATCCACTATTTGAACTTTCTTTCTCCCAGTGTTCTGTCCACTGCTGAAGGGCTACTGAAAGATTCGGACGTCTTTAGATAATCGGCAATGTGTGGTCGAGAACTGCTGACCTTGTCTGTTCGAGTTGCACGGTATGTACAGATGGTCACGATCTAGCTGCGTCCCGTGACATCTTCCGGGCGGCCATTTTGTTGCGTAATCGTGCGCAGGAAAGCGGACGTTGGGTCTGCCCCAACGATCACTGCTTTTAGAGCAGAGATGGAGGGCACCGGCTCCGTTCTCGGTCTGCCGGACACTCCAGTGTTGGTGGCAAGTTTCCTGGTCGTCTTGGCTGGCTACCTCTGGTACAGGTCAGTGCGGACAATTACTCGGGGCAGGCAGTGCGGCCGCGTGGAGTACCCGTGTTGTTTTGAACTTCTATTCAGGAAATGCAGTCTCCGTTGCTGGCGAATTTGAATATGAATAGCTAGCTAGCTAAACGTAGTGATGTAAATTATGTAGTAAATGTATTTTTAGATTCATAATAATTAGCACTAAAGTGCTAAACCCCCCTCGGCCCAATAACCTAGAAAGCTTCAGTCATCCCAATGAAAATGTTACTTAGAAGATGTAGTCTTATGATTAGAGCTGGCATTAACTAAAAAACTTGACAATGACAGCAATTCTTATCTCATCATAGCAAAATATAGCTACTTTCCTTTCATATGTGAGTTCATGGCCACAGTCACAACACAACTTAAATAAAGTACATGCATTTACCTTAGTGATTGTGTGTTTTAGTTGCATAAATTGTGAATTGTTATGTAAAAGTGTATCTTTCCTTAAGATCAGCAGTAACTTGCTGATCTCCCTCCCTCGGTCCTTCCTCAGTTATGTGTACAGTCCCTACCAGTACTTCAAGAGGCTGCACATCCCCGGCCCACCACCCAGGGCTATTGATGGCAACACCAGTGAACTGCTGAAGTTGGTGCGTGTGGTGGCTGTTAAATGAACCTCCTTTTATGCAACTGCCGTCCTTTAGCCACCTGGTGCATCTGTCACATGCAGGGTGTGCTGAAGAGCCAGTTTGAACTGACAAATAAGTATGGTCCTGTCGTTGGGTGAGTACCACTCAGTACACACACACACACACACACACACACACACACACACACACACACACACACACACACACACACACACACACACACACACACACACACACACACACACACACACACACACACACACACACACACACACACACACACACACACACATACACACACTAACCTCACATAGCCAGTCCCTATTTTAACTTCCGTTGCATGTTTTACGCACTCCACAAGGCTAACCATACGCTGATGTACACAGGCATTTAAACAGACATGTATGAGACTGCAGGCTCCATACCACTCCTAATGGCCTTCAAATACGTTCACACAGTGCTGTCTCATTCCAAACACCAATGGATGCACACACACACTGTAGATGCATGCGATCAAGGCTGCCTCCTCTTGAAGTTTGAGCACAGATGTATTACTATTGTCGTATCTCTGCATATGTTCCTAACAAAACTCAGCATGTCTCCTTCCATCCACATGTAAGGGTCTTCAATGGGTACTTGCCTACAGTGTTTGTCACAGACCTTGGCATTTTGAAACAGATCTTGGTGAAGCAGTTTAGCATCTTCTCCAACAGGGAGGTAAGATTGTGTCTGTCTGTCCGTCTGTTGGTGCCTGTTTATATAGGGCATGTGTGAAGACTATAATGGTGATGTCTTAATCTTATGTAGCCCGCTCTGGGATTGATGATGTTGTCTAAGGCCGGTGGAAGGGATGGCGTGCAAGGTATAGTAAAGGCTAGAGATGAATACTGGAGGAGATCACGGCAGGTACTCGCTCCAACTTTCAGTACTCACAAGATAAAAGTGGTAGGTGTCACCGTCTGTGGCGACAATCATGCGTGATGGGAAGACCACATCTGTCTCTGGTGCTTGCTTGATGCCTCTGAGTGGCCCTCTCCTCCCCAGATGGAGCCACTAATTGCGGAGAGTGTTTCGAGACTACTGGCCAAGTTTGAGAAGGCAGCTGAGAGTGGCAAGAGTGTGGATGTGTTTGAGTACTTTGGTAGGTACACCATGGAGGTGATCCTTGCCAGTGCCTTTGGTCGGTACAAGGACATTCAGAGTTTAAAGGAGAGGGACAAGCTGACAGAGGCACTTGCTACTGCATTAGGCAGCATCAAAGAAACTTCTACTCTGGATGGTGCACTGCTGAAGCGATGGCTGTGTGAGTGGTATGCAGTGCACGTGAGTGTGCTGACGACTGTATGTTATGTGTGTGTGTGTGTGTGTGTGCGTGTGTGTGTGTGTGCGTGTGTGTGTGTGTGTGTGTCTCTGTGTGTGTGTTTGTGTGTGTATGTATGTATGTGTGTGTTTCTATGTATGTGTGTGTATGTATGTATGTGTGTGTTTCTATGTATGTGTGTGTATGCATGCATGTATTTATGTGTAATTATATGTATGTATGCACTATGTATTTAGTGCACTGTGCATGGCTCATGTACTGTACACCCTTCCTCTGCAGACCTCTTTCCATGGCTGTGGTGTATCCTCCCATTCTTTCTCTGCAACGCCAAGCCAGCGGAAGCATGGCACTACGTCACAAGAGCTGCAGTTGAGCTTGTCAATCAGCGGAGGCTTGAAAGAGGCACTGGACATGTGGGTCATAACATTCTATTGGAGGGACTTTATTCTTCACACTTGGGGAACGAGAAGCATTCAAGTTGAGACAACTCTTATGGTCAGCCATGTCACATGACTGTCACATGATTTCTTCTTGTAGCACAAGGATCTTCTTCAGCTGATGCTGGCTGCCCACAAAGAGGATGCCAGTGGGAGCACAAAGGGCCTAACAGACCAAGAGATTGTGGCACATTCCACTAGCTTTCTCATTGTTGGCTATGACACCACCAGCAATGCTCTGTCGTTCACCTCCTACCTCCTTGCTCTCCACCCTGAGGTGCAGGAGAGGCTGTCCAGGGAGATTGAGGAGTACTTTGAAGACAAGCCTGTGAGTTGGAGGGCATGCATGGCTAGGCATATGCAGCAGCATGTCAGCCATGTGTAGTGTGTACCATTCCCTCTCAACCCTCCCTGCTGGTATCGTGCAGGAGAGCACTCTGTACGAGGCTTCTCAGGACATTGAGTACCTGGACATGGTCTTGAATGAGTCACTGAGGATGTACCCTCCTGCTCCAAGGTGCTTGAGAAACTCCATGTGCATGACAAATGGTTTGAATTAGCCAGATATGGGATTACATACAAACACTATTTAGTGTCAGTGCAACCAGTGTGCTCATACAAGTGCCAACAGAGCTGCCTTAGGTTGATAGTTGAACAGTGGCGTACTGTGCCGTGTATTATACATTGGAGTTTAATTGCTGCCTTCAGAGTCACTCGTCAGTGTGCTGAGGATGTCTCCGTGAAGGGGTTCACCTTCCCCAAGGGCCTTGTGGTTAACATCCCCATTTACTACCTCCACAACAACCCAGAGCACTGGCCAGAGCCGGACAAGTTTGACCCCAACAGGTGAAGACCTGAGTATGACTACTGCAATCTATGGTGCTGATTCATGAGGAGGAAACTGCTTGTCAGGTGGTACTGTGCTCCTGTCCGTGTATCTCTGCTGTGTGTGTGCAGGTTCACTGCTGAGGAGAAGGCCAAGCGAGACCCATTCTGCTTCATGCCATTTGGAATGGGTCCTCGTAACTGCATTGGCATGCGTTTTGCCCTATTGGAGGCCAAGATGGCCTTGATCCAGATCCTGAGGCAGTTCAGACTGGTCAGGTCTCCTGAAACAGAGGTGAGCTGCAGTGTGTGTGAACACACCTCTCCACAGGCTAGCTAATGTTGGCTTGTTGTGTTGTCATCTCATGCATCAAGTGCCTTCCCCGTTCTCTGCCGTCAGGTTCCTCTGCAGACGGTGGTGGGTCTGACTATGTCACCAAAGAATGGGCTCTACCTGCAACTTGAGAAACGTCAGTGATCCATGGACTGGCCCTCCTGGTTGAGGTCATGTTCAAAGTTAATGAATAATGTATTTCATCATTCTTGTATACATAGATTAACATATAATTTTAAACCAGGCATTTAGTACCCATCCACTACAGTTTTGACATACACTAGTGCGTGTACACATGCAGCAATTTTTACACATTATTTGAATACTTTAGTGTCTGTGCACTACCCGAATCAAGCAAGTTTAATTACAAGCAATGTCAAAGCTGGCTATAAATAGTTAATTGTGTATAGATTATATATATATATGTATACATCACATAATATAATACTATAATTCTATATATAGTTTACATTATATACATTGGAGCATAAATTGCAACTTGCAAACCATTGCAATGCGAATGCAATGGTGGTTTGCTCTAATGTAACATAAAAGTACTAATTTATGCAGTATTCTGTTCAGTCCCAGATGAGCGCTTCAGCAGACTGAACAAGAGGTCATGGAGTTAGCTGTAATTCGATCTCTTTCAGCTGTTTCATGAAGCTGTCGTTGGGCTTTGCAGCTGGTCTGGTCCTCTGCAGTCTTTGTAGGGCCTCACTCAATGTAACCCCTTTCTCCTTGTGGAGAACATGGCACAGAGCAATGGACACGGATCGGGAACACCCAGCATTGCTTCACAGACACAAATGGAGAACACATTAATAACACTGCCAGAGGCTGAAGGAGTCCCAGCTATCACAGAGTTACATAGCAAACCAATTCTTCATTTTCTCCTCACATTGCATGCAAGCATGACAGCCTATACAATGCTCCACTGGAGGGAGGTACCAGTGCAGGACACAGAGGACCACACTAGGCCAATCATCAGTAGTGCTTACCAATGCACCATGACTTTCCCTGTCTGCAGTCCTTCCTCCAAGAAAGCAGCACATTCGTGGTATGCATCCAGCAAACACTGCTCCTCAGAGTCATACATGTTCACTCTCATGTACTGAAAGTCCTAGAAGTGTTTACAGAAAAGAAGTCTACGAACAAATATACATAGTTAAGTTAATGTAGCAAACAATGCAGTGTAACAAAGAAGAAACCACAAACAATTCCTACCATCATTTCAAATTCAAATTCCTCCACTAAATTTACAATTTCAGGTGCAGTCTTATGCCTGTGCTGGCTATAGCACTGTTGCCTGTTGCCTAGCACGAATATCAAGCTTTGGAGCAACACTCAACACATGTTAGCACAGCATGTTGTATGACACTCATCCCTACAGAGCAGAAGCTCGGTCAGGCAGATTCCAAGTATCGCACCTGTGGGAAGGCATTCTGTAGCTGAAAACCCACGTTGAGAATATGCGTCACTTCTATCGACTGCAGCAGTTCTTTGTCATATGCCGCATCCTGGGATCCAACCAGCAAACCTTCTGCAGCCACGCCCACCACCTTATCGGGGGCGTGGTCCACGCAGAAGCCAACGGTGTCTGGTAGGACTTTGAGAGCACCAGCTGGATCCCTGGCTCTTTCTATGTACTGCAAGGAGTGGGTATGAATATCATTATGACCAAAGGAAAATGGCGCCCATGCATGCAGTGTCCAGCTGCTTCGTCTTGTTGTGCTATTTAGCCTCAGCGGAGTCTCTAAACAACTTTAGCAACGGAGGGAACACATTTTCAGACAGTATCTACATTTTGAACATGACCTACGTGTTTGATTTGAACCGGCAGAACGCGTTCGAGCACTTGCACGTTGCGGCCGCTATCTCGGGCCTGTCAAACCGAAAGCAAGCGACCTTCTACACTATCCTAATTGATGCTGATGTTGAGTGGTTGAACTACCTCAGAGGTCCAGGAGAATGGCTGCACGGGGTAGATGTACAGATATTGCAGGACATCTTCCAAGCAGTGGACCAGTTTCAGGATCTCTTTAAAGGAGCGGTTCTGTACGATCCCAACGTGCCAGCAACGTCGAACTTGGCCAGCACAGCTTGCGGTTCGCAGTCCTTGCTCCCCGTCTGCTACCGTCCAAGTGACCCTTCCTCGCTCTATTCAAAGCTTGTTGCATCAGGGCCAAAGTTTACGGTGGAAGAGGACTTTGTCGGGAAGTTCAACGGATCTGTTACAGGGTCCTCCAAATGTGATGTGTATGCATATATGATTGAGAAGTACATCAATACAGCATTGAACAATGCGAGCTACATGGGTTACTACATTGACTACTTCTGGACCACTGCGGGATCACCGGATGACTACACCCTGAGCACAGTCCCAAATCACGACTTCTTCATTGCAAGGAAGGGTGTGTTTTTTGACCTGGGTGTGTGGCCTGATGAGGCGCCCAATGATGACCCCAATCAACCACTTGGTACTGACAGACAGACTCTGATGGACATGTTGTTCAGTGCATACAAGCAGACGAGAGGGGGAATCGTTCACATTGGAGGGTTCACTCCATGGGCTTTCAAATATGTCGGCCCTCACTCACAGCACAACCATGGCGGCGTTGACACAGAGTGGGAGAGTGTGAGGGTGTTCTCAGCATACAACGCATTTGTGGATGCCGACGCCTGTTGCATCAATGTGATGAGCAATGCAGCATTTTACCAGCACTACCCTCTGCCAGCTGAACTCAACCAGAATCCCATGCCAACTGTTGCTGATCTCAAAGAGAGAGGATACATTGACTCCAGTGGACATGTGGTGCCAAAGAACTATGCTATGTTTTATGTGGGAGATTACGACTCTGCAGCATGGCTGTACTCCCAGCTGAAGGGAAAATGGGACGACCCCAATCGTGGAAAGGTGCCTCTTGGTTGGGCCATTGACCCGGAGCTGAGCCTAAGGTTTCCGGTAATATTCCCTTACCTCTACAAGACGAGGACAGCTGTGGACTACTTCATTGCTGGTGACTCAGGAGCTGGCTATCTCAATCCGACTCAACTAATACCACCAAGACAGGTTTCCAATATCAACGAATCTGGAATGGAAGCCTGGATTCATTGGAATACGCCCTTCTACACCCAGTTCAACATGAGCTTCACAGGGTTCGTTATTCAAGGAAGATCGGGTGCAATCACAGACGCTGCGGAAGAAATGTATGCTACATTCAGTGCAAGTGGGATGGTTCTCACCCCCTACATTGATCCCGATCAGAGCAACCTGCACGCGTATGGTAAAATGCCCATCTTTAAGCATGTCAGTGACGTTGGAGGCGATCCCTCTGCAGCTGCAAACACCATCGTGCAGTTTGCATCACCGTACACCAAGTTTTACATGTTTCGTACTGTTCTACAGAACGCATCGTACCACTATGAAGTGTCACTTCAAGTCAAGGCAAAGGCCAGTCAGTTTGAGTTTGTAGATCCGTACACTCTGAGTGTCCTAGCAAAAGTGTATCTAGGCCTTTTGTGACAACTGAAGAGTGGCTTTAAATAGTGTGATGCAGAGGAGCAGCTAGTATTTACACATAGGACATATGGGCATATTAAGCCTTTAATCCTGGTTATTTCTTTTCTTTCAGCTTCATTAATAATATACCTACTACTAGCTACTGGTCCATCTTCTGTAGCTACATCCAAGTCTAGCTGCTTCTCCGAGGCGCATAGCTAGCTAGCTACCTTTCTCCCTGCTGGTGTGGTCACTGTCGTCTCCACTTCCTTGAGCCTAGATTTGCTTTTGTGTAACTCCTCCTGAAATGACATGGTATATACTGCAAAAAATTTAGTCGGGACGACCTCCCTACCGTATACACGCACGTAGTGACTCGCGTGGGGATTTCCCCAATCGATTGGATAATGGCCGCCAAAGCATTTGCGTGCAGTTGCTACCGAAGCGCTGTAGCCGGCCCACCACTCTCTGCCACAGTCAACGCCGTGCGCTCGGCCATAGAAACACTTAATACGTCCACGGTCGACAGTTTATCTAGTCTTCCTTGTGTAGGAAGTACAACAGCGCGGAGCGTGATTGAAGCAAGGGACGCTATGAAGGAAGGTCAGTTTACAGACTTGAAACAGGTGCTGGCTATCCCTCGGTGTGGCAGGAGAGTTTTGACTCAGTTGATAAGCGAAGAGGAGCTTGTTAAGTACCACAAACTGTGTTGCAGAGTAGATACTATTTTGAAGGTAAATGGCAGCATTGACTCAGTGTACACATGCAGCACGCATCCTGCGTGTAGTCCGGAGGTGGTGTCAGTGGACTTGGGACTGAGCAACGCGGCGTGGGTTCATTTGAACTTGAACATGGAGGTTATTCAGTGGCGAAAGCTGTCCATTACCTTCCCAGATCCATACAACGTTGAAGCAGCACACACTTCAGTAGGTGATCCCGTCAGTTGGTGTTCTGCTGTGAAGTACCATTAGAGCAGGGTATGCTGCCACTATGAATGTTGCCACATGACGCTTCTTATTATGTCAGCATGCCCACTCTGTGATACTGAAGTCTAGTCCGTTTGTTCCATTGCTACACTGCCTGCCCACACACTGTAATTGTTGATAACTCTACACACACATATAGGTGCTGGAGTTTGTTGGGCAGCTCCCAGATGTTAGCACATACACCGTTGAAGCTCAGACCCATCGGACATCTGGCCCTGCCAGCAGTGGTTTCATCAAGATTGGGTTTCAGCTCCGCCTTTTGGAGGCACTGGTGTTTAGCACACTCAAGCTAAAGGGCAAGAGAGTGCTCTCTTTTCCGTCAAAACTTGTAGCAGACATTTTTGAGCTCAAATCTTTGCCAAGGCAGAAGAAGAAGCTTAGTGCTGTTAGTGTGGTCGGTGCACTTCTGAGTGAGGAGAGGGGAGCAGCAACCTTGGCTGCCCGCTGTCATGCTCTAAATGGAAAGCAGCTAACAGTCCGGCAAGATGTGTTGAAAGTGTACAAGACGGAGAGGAAGAAAGACGACCTCTGTGATTGCTTACTCCAAGGTATAGCTTTCTATGAATGCCTTATGTCCAGTTTTATCCTCAGGAAACACAAAATAATGTAATTGAGATGCCAACAATCACTTTAATATCATGAGGACAGTCCATGGACACGTGCCATAATAACAGGTAAATGTGTTTATTATATCAAAAATTTGTACAAACTGTCTATAATAATAAATGCACCTCATAACAGTCACTTTGTTATGCATACACCCCGTACACAACCATGCACGGGATGAGATGGGATGCCAATGATGTCCAAAACAGCTACTTAAAGAACATTACCATGACAGTGATGTCATCGCGGTACATTCGAGTCATTGGGTGTGGAATGGTGAGAATGTCATACACAGCCTCGTCAGAGATGCCTAGTGCATGCCGAATTAGGGCTGTTGCAGCATTGCTGTCAACAGTGTTACTGCTACCTCTCCCACTGAAGGCCTTCAGCCACCTGGAGGTAGTCTGACTTTCATCTACAAATGATGCCACTAAATTAACCACCTGCTCATTTGACATCTTTTCCCACAAACCATCTGTGGCAAGCACAAGAAATCGATCACCATCACTGAGAGTTCTGTGAGTAACAACAGGCTCTGCAGTGAGGTAGGGAGGGGTCCTGTAGAAAGGCGAGACTACCCTCGAAACAATCTCTACATTCTCTTTCGACCACTTGAAGTCCACATCACCGAATGATCGCAGTGGCATAAGTGAGCCCAGAAGCCGGCCAGCAGAGATGACAGTATCCTCCTCCCCCGGGTGGTCCCGTCGCAGTCGGTTCACCTCCTCCTGGTCACTCACCTGCTGGTCCACAGAGAGTGGGGTGGGCACCCAACGACCATCCACACGTGTCCCAACTACGGCCCTACAGTCACCTGTGTTTGCAATGAACAATTCCCTGCCCGCCAAGTATCCCAAATTTACACAAGCACCCGTTAGGGCAGAAAGAATGCGTTGCTTCATTTCTTCTGTGAGAGAGTGCCCTTTTCCAATCAACTGAACATCCGACAGTGCTGCATTTGATATTGAGTTGTCCATTTCCAAAAAGGCCTCTCTCATCTCCTTTAGCACACCTTGCTTGTTGTCTAGGTGGACTGCTGCATCCTCCTGCTCACTCAAGTGGCAGCTGCTGTGCAACTCCCGAACAGGATCAACCAATTTGAGAGATCTGTTTAATCCCGGTCTGATGTGCGAAGCTACAAACGCAAGTAGACTGTGCTTCAACGTCTCAGCGCATTGAAAGCCTTTGTGACCATCAATAACAGCAAAAAGGGCAGTGTCAGACTTGGTGTCATAAGCCAATGAATGCCTGTCCTCGCCTGGGTTATTCGAAGATACGGTATTTGCGTGCACCAAATAAGCTGTATGGCTAGGTGCAGAGAGAACAGACTGGTTCTCAAAAAGCTTGGCGTTGACAAAAGGGCTTTTGTCAGTTCCCTGACTGTTACAAAGCGTTTTCGCAAACGCAAGTCTTTGAAAAAACTGAAACCGACAAATGTCGGCGAAGTGAAGCACTCCTAGAGCTGCACCTATGCCGAAGCTATAGCACACGAGCTTCTTGCACCGCCAAAGCATTGCGCTTAAAGAAGTGGGCGTGTCCCACAGGCTTGACTAGGGGTTAACCCCTTCCGGATTATCATGTGACTAAGAGTACGAATAATAAGATGACGGCCAAGAGCGAGAATACACCTCTCTTGAGCGGAGCCGGAGACGATGACGCCACCGCCCCACAAAAGGGAGTTGAAGAGTTACCTCCTCCTTATTCCGAGGGTGTGGACTCACCTTCGGCCCCTCCCATGGCCCCACCCGAAATGTCGGCCCCAGGTGATTAACGTGTTCAATGGAAGTTGAGTTGACTTTGCCTTACAGTACAAAAGTAATCGTAATGAACTAACCACGTGAAGCCAACAAATAAACAACTGGCACCCGGTGCCTGTGTCCATTGGCAGAAAAGCAAGACGATGGATGTGTGTGTATAGGCTAATGTGTGGTGTCAAATTGCTGGGGGCGCATACATACATACGTGCCTTGGTTGAGTTTATACTTGTATGCGGTGAAGACCGTCAGAACAGTGCATTGCATTGTGTATGCAATGCATACATGTTAATAACTATATGTACTACATGTATGTACGTACGTGTGTACGCACATGATACTACATTTGTATGCAGCTATTTAGTGCTTATCGTTTTGTTCAGCATGTACGCAGTGACCAACAAGTTCGCTCCTTCTCTTGAAATACAAAATAATTTCCCACATATTTCAGTTGCAGCACTGAGAAGAGGTAGTGAAGTCGTCCTACATATAAATCCAACAGCCAGTTTGTCTAAGTGCTAACCTGCAACGTCTTATATACACGCACGTACAGTCATTTCACTATTTCTAGTCCTGATTGCGCATTGTCCACTGCACACTGCAACCACTTAAGTGATTACATTGGAGTCTTGTGTGAACTCCAATGAAGTTTAGCACACGAGTGTCTACTAAGTTAGTACTTTCATAATCATATGAGGGATTGGAGTGTGCGATGGACAATTGGGAATGGAAACCGTAAAGCGACTGTAGACTTCCAGCTATCTTACCTATGTAGTGTAAATTGACAGCCATGTGTTGGTGCTCCTGATACGCCCACACGCGCCACTCCTTGGTAGTTCCAGAGCAACCAATGACATGCTGTGCCCCACCTCCTCCCCAGCCCCTCCTCCCTACTCCACCGTCAGTCCTGGAGCCACCACACAGGGCAGCCAGTTTGTGCAGTGCCGAGTCTGCAATAACATCATCCACGTTGAGCCGGGGTCAAGGTCACGTGTAGTAAAGTGTGCCTTCTGTCACGAGGCAACGGTGAGCTTCTCTTATCTTCTTGATGAGCTCCTTTGGTGCATGTGTGCTGTTGTGTGTCGATTCCCTTCAATCCACATGACTGCCTTTCCAGTTTCCATTACTCTCATTGTGGGGCATTGTGCTCACATGACAGAGTAGGAGGCAGCATGTGTGTTGAGTCACCTGATGTCATGTGACATGCACACACATGACATCAGGTTGACTGGAGTGCTTCTTTAACTGTGCCATACAGTGAACGATGGGAGGTAGCATGTCTGATACTTTTACAAAGCCACAGACAGACAAACAGACTGATGTATGCGGTCACAGACTTCCATACGCTGTCACTGTCCAAATGTACATGTGAAATGAGCTTCTTAACAGCTCAATCTAATGCTACTGCACCTGCTCTACAGGCGTATTATACTGAATGCCTCCTCTCCAATTGTTCGTCTCTCCTGCTTTTCTCCTCTTCTTCCACTCCAGCCTGTAGCCTCTCCCCCACCTGGCAAGAAATACGTTCGCTGTCCATGCAACTGCCTCCTGACATGCTCTCTCACTGCCACTAGGGTCATCTGCCCAAGAGAAAACTGGTAAGACTAACACAGCTTGACTCACCCCAGGAGGGAGGGGAGGGGCAGTCACATTCTTGTTTTCACTATTACATTGTTGTTGATAATATCTCCGTGTGTTGCTCCTTTCAGCAAGCGAGTGATTGGGGTGGGTGCAATGCCCGTGCGTCCACAGCTGACTGCCGACCGGGTCCGTGTTGTGTGTGGATGCTGCGCACGCTCCATTCTGGTGAGGAGGGGGTGACAGAGGAGAGGAAGTTTAAAAGGAGGGCAGGAGATGGTAGATATTATCTTCTAGATGGTTGGGCTCTTATTTCTTGTGTGCTGCTACCAGCTGTGGCCCTTGGGCTCTTATTTCTTGTAGGCTACAATATACCAGCTGTGGCCCTGAACTGCCCTTGGGCTCTTATTTCTTGTGGGTTGCCACCAGCTGTGGCCTTGGGCTCTTATTTCTTGTGTGCTGCTACCAGCTGTGGCCTTGGGCTCTTATTTCTTGTGTGCTGCTACCAGCTGTGGCCGTGGGCTCTTATTTCTTGTGTGCTGCTACCAGCTGTGGCCCTGAACATGCCTGGCACTACATTTCCTTGTCATGCGATAATTGACACAAATTAGCTGGTGACACGCCCCTCTTGCTGTGGGTGCTTACTCACCAGTGAGGGTTGGCAAGGGTGAAGCACTTCTGGTGACCACAAGTGGGAATTGTGCTAACGTTAGATGTGCATGACTGGGATCCAGACTGTGGCGCGTGTCCGGTGCCCACCGCTGACCATCCAGTCTTGCTGGGTGGCCCAGTGTGCTCCTGGATGTTGCTGATGGACAAGCTTGCTAGTTCGTGCAAGGTGTTTCAACCACGAGTCCCTTCTCCCTGTAGTACATTGCCACACATTAAGGACACACAGCTGTTCAACAAGTAGGGAGACAATGCATTAACAGCTAGCTTTTGTTAGCTGTAATCCTGGGCACATGCACCTGCCTGTGAGCAGCGTATGCATAGCACCTGAATGGTTGACTTGGGGCATTTTCTAGAGTGGAGGACTTCGTCAGTTAAGAGCACAGCTATTTGTGTATTAGCCGTGTTGGGCAAGTGAGTGATGGAAGACATACGAAGTCTGTCATATTCTTGTCTTCTGCAGTTAGCACATGCATATACGTAGAAACGTCCCGTGACAGAGTTAGTTTCCACACATATCGTCACAACGCTGTTGCCATGTCATTGTTCACTGTTGCAATCAACAGCTGTCAGCACATGCAAGTACCTTTGTGCGCTAGTGTTTCCCATATGGCGAGGATGAGAATTTCATATGCTATGCTGCTGAGCTGGTGTGCCCGGTTCAGCTCTGCGCACTAACACTTCAGTCACCTGCAACTGTGTTGGTTTGTGGTGAGTGGCTGAGGTGGTGGGATTCATGAGGTTGGTAAGTAATGGAGCAGAAACTGTTAATGGGAAATGTGGCGAATAGATCTTGATGAGCAAATACGTAGCAGAATCAATCGATCAATAGCAATTGATTGCAGGATGTTTCGGTCACGTAGGCCTTCGTCAACTGTTTGTATGGAGTTCACGAAGATCTACATGGCCAAAATGTCCTGCAATCAGTTGCGATTGGTTGATTGAGTCTGTTACGTATATACTCGTCAAGATCTATTCGCCAGTTGTCACACCGTAGCAATGAGCCTCTCCAATATCAATGGGAAATGTGTTAACATGGGTCTCCAATCAGGTCTCTTCTTGATCCAAGATGCAGCAGTCTGTTGTTAGGCTGGCACTGATGAATGGCGTGCAGTGTGGGTGTTCTGTCACCGTGTTGAGCATTGTCCACCTCCTGTCCTCACTGTGCAGTGGCCGCGAAATGCTGACGTTGCCAGATGTCCCCACTGCAGGAGAACGTACGTGTGTGTGTGTGTGTGTGTGTGTGTGTGTGTGTGTGTGTGTGTGTGTGTGTGTGTGTGTGTGTGTGTGTGTGTGTGTGTGTGTGTGTGTGTGTGTGTGTGTGTGTGTGTGTGTGTGTGTGTGTGTGTGTGTGTGTGTGTGTGTGTGTGTGTGTGTGTGTGTGTGTGTGTGTGTGTACATTGTGTGTGTGCACGTGTGTTGTGTGTGCGTGCTAATGTGTGCACGTGTCTGTCTGTCTGTCTGTCTACATGAGTTAATGCATATGTGCTGGTACGTGCGCACCTTGTCGTCACCAGCTACTTGGCTGAAACCCGATGTGGTGCCGCATTACCACCTGTAGCACGTATCTCAACAAGAGCTGGATGAAGAGGCGTGCCTTGATCTGTCTTGCTATTGGACTGTTCTTCATATTCCTCGGCATAGCAGTGACAGTACGTTTGTGTAGGGTGTGCGGGGGAGGGAATACGTTTGTGTGTGTGCATGTGCACACTAGCTCAATGTATATGTATGGCTGTGTACTGTATGTACAATCTTACTTGAAAGTGCCATAGATACAGAGATATACAAATTTATGAGCTTGGTATTTTAATTCATACGTACATATTTTCGTATGTTAGGTCAGATAGTGTGCAACTGATGTAGTTTCTTATTGTGCATCCTCACAGATGTACATACGTATGTACATAGCACCTCCTTGTTCAATCTGTTCCCCTACAGGCTGGGACAGCAATATTTGTGGCCAGCCATGCAGGTGGGTGCTGGAGCAGTGGCATGTGTGTGTATGTGTGTACCTCAAGGTGTCAAACGTGGCAGCTGTAAGTCCATTGGAGTTGGTTTACATTGATTGGGACAGGGTGGGGTCTGAGTGTGTATACAGTTAGCTGAACACTCTTCAAAACAGTCTAAATATGGTGAGCATGAGTTCAAAACACCTTAGGTAGCGGGTGTGAGTTTTGTCTGCTCAGTGAGAGGCTGAGAGCTCTCTCCGGAACAATCAAACTTGGCAAGCCAGTTCTGAGGGTGTTATTGGACTTGTCACACAAACACACACACACATACTGACTGTACACACCCGCTAGGTGTGAGGCACCCCTGTGTTTGAGGTACGTACATGTGCATGAACCCCAGTAATGTTCATAGTTCAAGGGCTGATGTGTAGTGGAGGAAGAAAATGCAGTGTACGTAAGCATTGCGCATTTGCTTTCTTCCCACAGGGATTGTTGTGGTGTACATTGGTGAGTCATCATTGTGGAAGTGCTTTGCTGTGTGCAGTTGCCACTCTGCATGAAGGAGCAGTTTGTGATGTAATGTCACCGTGTGTGGGATTGTCATGTATTGTCACTGTCTGTGACATGTATTGTCACCGTCCGTGTGCGGATCCCAAAAATGAAGAGCAAGTTTCCTTGGAAAGAGGAAACGCAAGGCAATAGGAAATTTATAGGATAGTCCCTTTATTTCACTGTTGGATCGTTTCAGTGTCAGTTGGCTGCAGGTCCCACATAGTGACCCTGTTTGTTCTAAAAATAACTTGTTGCTAGGCAACGGTTGTTTTGGCTATGTTGTTTGGTTCGCTGTTCTTTGATACTTTGTGTGGCTTCACTGCCAAGTGCTTGTATGTAGCAACAGTACATGCTCACAGTGGGTACCATGGAAACTAGGGCGTCTGTGTTGCCTTTGAATTTTCTTTGTCCTGAATTCCTCATTGACTACCAACGTAGGTGCTTTCATTACTGGCATTGCTTGCCTGGTGAGGAGCGCATTTTACTTTGCCATGACACAAAGCAACCCTGAAACCTGATGCTGGCCCTACCAGAGAGAACTCGCTCTGGAAGAGAGAAACTCCCAATAAACTCCTAATTGTAGTCGAACTTTAAACTTCCTGTTTGATAGTGCAACAGTGCAGAGATATGTACACGTAGACACCTGCACATCTGTTTGTCCGTCCATATTCTTTACGCCACATTCATATTCATTATGCTCAGTTACAGTTCATTGTTTACATTATGGAAGTGCACTATATGTATGTATGGATGTGATTGGCACGCAACAGTCATTATGGTACAGATGAAGTGGAGCATCTAGCCAACTGTGTTACTCATTTCTCACCTGTTCTCCTTACCAAGCTGCCTAAAATCGGCGAACCGGGTATAGCTTTCTTCTTGTAGCAGCTGCTGCATGGTCGTGAGGTGCTAGCGTTTGTTGTCCGTGTGTGTCTGCACACTCTCACATGCAGTCACACCTCTGTGGCCACTTATTCCCTGATGGTGTTGCCTGTATAAGCCATGCAAATCTTGGAGAACTGTTCACTTCAGTCAGTTCAGAGGCTACACGTGAATTGCATGGCAGGATTATTCTAGAACTCCCACTTAATGTTTGTGAGTGGACCACCTGTAGTCAGGGGTGAGGGGTGTGTAGGTGTACGATGTTGGACGCAGTGTAGTCCTCACAGCAGTTGTTTTGGATGTGAAGAATACATGCTGTGCTTGTTTCTGCACTTCCATACATGCACACAGCGTCACAACCTGCTGTGTATGCTTATCAGTGTTCAAGCTGCTGTTTTGTTGCATCTTTTGATGTTGTCTGCATCGACCTACCGTGTTCTTCCTATTGCTCAACGACATTCAAGGACATGAACTTACAGGGAGAGCACTATGGAACAGGATATTCTGTGCTCACAGCTCTTGTGAGTTTAGCAAGGACACGGTAGAGTGTGACCACGTGTACTGTGGACGTATGCACGATGTAGGTCAAATTGACTAGCGTGATGTTACAGGACAGCCAACCTCAAAGGCTGTGGTCGGCTCAGTGCTTTGTTCGCCTTGATAAGATTGGCTGGAGACATGGCTACCGTGCTTCTTCTTCCGGCCGCAGTCGTTTTGCTCATGCTCTGTCAATCGCTGTGTGTGCGTGTGCAAGGCCAAAACAGGCAGGACTCCTGTTACACTTTCTTTGACCCAAACCCAAACGTAGCTGTATGCTTACTGAGCGTCATCTCTTTCTGCGGCTTGTACCTTGTCTGCACAGTACAGCACAAGGGGCACATGAGACGAAATTGACAGGTGCTAGTCGACCTAGTTG
Organism: Aplysina aerophoba; assembly: GCA_949841015.1. Classification (NCBI taxonomy): domain Eukaryota; kingdom Metazoa; phylum Porifera; class Demospongiae; order Verongiida; family Aplysinidae; genus Aplysina; species Aplysina aerophoba. The sequence continues at coordinate 630,506 of OX465051.1, forward strand.
GCATCTCCCTTTGCCAGTGTTATCGTTTGTGGATGCAATGATGCCAATAGCAGTGAAATGTGTCGGGATTGTGAGTCCAGTTGACGGAGACTGAGGTCAAAACTTGCTGACCTTTGTAATTGCTTTATTGCGGAATTGTTTAATTTGTGAACCTGTCCTTGTCAGACTTCCCCATGGCACACTCAAACACAGCAGTGAAAGGAAAAGGACCACTTGCAGTCGTTGATCATTTGAGAAGCACAATGGAAGGATGATGAGAAGGGAAGGGAGGCGTTAGAGGTGGCAGTAGGAGATAAGGTGCTTTAGATCTAACCGGGGTTGGAAACTACTGAAGTGGACCATGAAAGACGTTGCAACAGCAACTGTGTTGCAATTATTTGTGAGACAGTAAGTCTTAACAAGTATATATGTGATGCCTTCCGTCCAATGTGTGCTTGTACCAGAAGCAGCCCAGCTGTGTGGTGGAGTCCACAGTGTCGGTCTCTTTGTATGTGTCACTTACTGACTGGTGGTGGTGGTGGTACAGTTGTAGCATAGGAGACATTTTGACGCAGCTTTTTGTGACTTCATGTTCGCTGGTCCCTCCTCTGCCTGTTCACTGTAAGGTTAATGAAAGGTTGTCCCCCGCGCAAGATGTAGTTGGACTTGTGAGGAAGGGAACTACAGAACATGGGCTGTCTGCTATTCACTAGAAATAGAAATGTGTGTTGCAGTAACATGTGTTCTACAGGTGGTGTGTACATGCGACAGTACACGTATCTGTCTTCACCTGGTTCCGTACCACACCAACGTCGATAAACATGTTTTTGGACTTCGTCCAACAGCGGAGGACAGTACATGTGGTCCTAGGTGTCGACTCTTACTTGCAACGGTGCAACACGTTTTGCTGTCATTGGCAACGAAATTTGATGTGGAAGCTTGCTTTAGGGCTGTAAGGAATGGTTCTCTGATGTGTTGTGATGCTGTGGGGCCCAGTGTGCCCACTTCACCCACTACTTCATTTATGTCATGTCTTGTGAGGCGTTTGTAAGTCAATGGCTAAATCTGTACACATCAGTTGGAGCTACAGCTCACAGCCATGTTTGCATGTTTGCGTTTACAGTGTTCATGTGTAGAATGTACAAAATCGACCTGTGTGCAACACAGTAAGGTGTTTAACTGATGCACAGACTTGTCTGAGGCTGTGCGAAACCGATAAAGACACTTAACTATGTAACCCACTCTCCTCTTAATTGTCTGACACAGATATTCACTAATCAATGCAGGAGAATGATTCTACCGTAACAACTTTAATGCTACCGCTAACATTTTCCGTGATGAGTAGTGATCAATTAAATACTATGGGATTCTGCACAACAGACGCAATCATGTGAAATTGGTGTAAGCAAGCTCACAGCACATTTGTGGTCTCCTCACAAGGTTTGGATGCACCTCTACAGTTCTTGTGTATTATACGGCTGAAACCAGGCACCAATGCTGAGTGGCTTGTGAACGTGAAAGGAAGTGGTATGTGTTAGCATTTGCCAGTTCATGCTTCATTGATGAGATTAATCAGTTGCACAGGAATTTGACGGACTGCAGCTGTCATCCTTGGTCAGGTGTAACACAAAGGAGAAAGCTGCAGCTTACATCAGATATAAGTATATGGTGCTAAATTTCTATTAACTGCGATTGGCCATGTTGAAGTGCTCAGAGACAATAAGTCTCCAGGAAACTGGCGGCTAGTAGATTGGTAACACTAATATGGGTAAGGTGTTATAGTGAGGGAGAGTGGGAGGGGCCAGTGTGGGGAGAGGAGGAGTGAGTATGGATGAGGAGAGGAGGAGGAAGCAGAGTCAGTGCGGAAGAGATAGGAACCAAGCAGTGAGCAACTTAACACGCTCTAAATGTACACTTCTTGTATAGTGTGCTCTGTGCACACAGCTGGACTTGGAAACGGGTCACTCCCATCCTTAACCAGATACTATCCCAAACTACTGCAGCTGGTGCTCAGTTGTGGTGTATGGTGTGAATGCTGTGACCCCACCGAACTGTCTGCAGCAGACTGCTGATGGCTTAGCCACAGGCAATGAGGTGGAAACCATTAGCCTCCATGAAGTAGATACAACCAACTGAAATCACACTGAAGTGAGCTTGTATTTTTGTATGCAGCTGGTGGTGATGTAATGAAAGCGTGTTAGCACCTAAATGTACCACAAATGACACACTCACAGAGATGCACACAATTTTACACACACTTGCATGCATTCACATCTATCTTGTGAAATGTACAGCGCATGATATATAGTATATAGATCCCATTGTGGTTGCCTGGAATTTCAGAATAGTGTCTGTACCCACCGGGTGAGATAATGAAATTGTGGTGACCCTTTTGTCATGTGATCCATGACATCATATTGTCCACAAGTGAAGGCAATATGCACCACTTCTGCTGTGCTTGCATGCCAACTGTGACCACTGCACCACACTGTGTGTGTGTGTGTGTGTGTGTGTGTGTGTGTGTGTGTGTGTGTGTGTGTGTGTGTGTGTGTGTGTGTGTGTGTGTGTGTGTGTGTGTGTGTGTGTGTGTGTGTGTGTGTGTGTGTGTGTGTGTGTGTGCGTGTGCGTGTGTGTGCATGTGCATGCATGTGTGTGTGTATGTGTGTATATATGTGTGTGTGTGTGTGTGCATGTGTGTGTACAATTTGAAGCACCTGTGTGCTTGCACCGTAGTTGGGTTTGCTACAATTACATTGCATAGCAAACCATTGGGATGTTTAAGTACTATACTGTACTCCATTTTGGAGTAATTATTCAATATTGAACTAACTGCATGTCAATTAATATGAGGTAAGTGTACATGTGTTTCATGTCTATAACGGTGTACAGGTAGTTAACATTTTGCTTACCACACATGGATGCACAAACTGTGAAATATGCATTCTATACAAAATTACTTTCTTACAAGTGTAATTTTAAATTGGTTCTCCCTTTGAGCTGTATACAGCTTTCATTTAATGACTACACCCCACTACTTACGACGTCACTCTCACACGAGTAGGAGGGGCCTAGCAACACCTGCACCGCATTACATCATCAATAGTTGGTATTTTTAAATTTACTAATTTCATGGAGGTGCTTCTGATGAGTACAATAACAGTTTATGTAGCCAACGGTTACATGGTTCCACCTTGATAAAAGACAAAATGATGCTGACCCACTGCACTGGGTTCCAAGACTTTACGTAATGTCTTCTAGATTACAGTGACGCCACTGAAGGAAGTGTAAGGTGAAGAGAGGACTTCACAGTGAACAACGCCTCCAAAGGACCTAAATGGAATGACCCACAATCCAGGTCATGACCACGTTGCAGTTCCTGCTTATTATTAAATTTATTTATGCTGTTCCATGCACTAAGGAATTGTACTGAGTTTAAATGTAGAACATCGGTATGCTTGCTTTATACTTATCAATCGGGCAGAATTTATCACCCGTATCTGTGGTATGAACTAAGGATGACCGTCTGGAGCTGGTCCATTGACCGTGCATAAGCAGAGCAGGATCACGCTGGCATGAAGTAACCCGTGCAGGTCAAGCTTGGGGACTGGCATCGGGACGAGGTCAAACTGCTCTCTGATAAGCTGCTCCCACCAGACCCTCCTGTGACATCATTGGAGCTGTGGGGGAGGTGTGGTAATTTTCATTTATGGGAGGTGTCAGGTGTCACTGTAGGAAGAGTTGGGCGTGTGTTGTGGGGAGGTGTTAGATGTGTTCTGTACGTAGTAGGTGCTGAGTGTGCGCTTTGGGGAGCTCGGGTACTGTTGGAGGTAAAAGACTTGTACTGTGGGTAAGTGTTGAGTGTGTATTATGCAGCATTTGAAGGAGGTGTCAAGTGTGCAACTCATTTGAAACACCTACCTAGTACTTCATGTACGGATAAACACTTCACTTACGACTTACAAATTGATTGCACAGATGTGTATTTACACACAAGCATTCGCACATCAGTATATTAATGTATACATACATATGGCGTGTGGTGGTATCCGATTGAGTTACAGTACACACAGTACTCCTGTGACAGTCTGTTGTAGTGTGTCTATCTTTAGTACTAGGTTTCTACAGTACAGTACTTAGCACGGCTACCTATTATAGTGTAATCTGTTAACTGTTACTACGTATGTGACTACCTGCACGTGGGCTATTGTTCTATTGTCATATTGTTCTGTACGGTTGAGTTGCTAAATAACATTGTTGTTCACAAGAGTCCAGTCTGTGGTCGAACCCTCTGAATGCATGTACTACGTGAAGTACGTGGCAGAGCTGTCCCCCTCAGGTATACATACATATATGAACGATACTGTGTAATTTTATTAGACTAAGAACATACAGTGCATCTCGAGGCATTCACGAGCAGTTGGCCAAGCTCCTCCTGAAGTGATTGGAATGCCACTTGCACTCACTGCTAATTTAAACTCTGTACTCAGCCACTGTGTATCAAATCGTTACTTTCGTGCAATGTATTGTCTCTCAGTGGCTTTTAAATGTAGCATAATCTCATCCTTGAGCTTCAGGTACAAATGAGAATGTGGCACATAATGTGAGCTATTGCAGAGGTGATGGGGTTAAAAACACTGTAAATGTTTACAAACAAAGCTGTAACAGCGTAAACTGATTGGTGAGAGAACAGAGGTTAAACCCAGAGTTTGTGTGAGATAAGTCATGACGTTGCGTAAACACATGTCTGTGCAGTCAGCTATTGAGCAAAACATTAAGTGAAATGAAGTGAGATGTATTGTTGAATGATTGGAGGGATGAAATGAAAGTATATATACCAAATGTAAGACTGTATCTCTCCACAGAGATCTGTGCCATTGTACAATTATAAACTGTCTGAGCTGTAAGTGGCTGTGTAGGAGGCATTAGGAACCTGCAGAAGAGAAAGATAAATTCCGGGTCATCAATCAGTTGTCTGGAAGGGAGGAGTGTGTGTCTACAGTAGAGCTCTGTTGCTAACCACCACTGCGTGGTGGGAAACACAACACTACACACCATCAAATGATACAGCCATGCTCCATAGCACAATGAAAACTATGGTTCAATTAGCGAAGCATTCCAGTCTTATGGACTGAAGGAAATTATGGCACAAAACAGCTTTGCAGCTGTGTACGTGCTTATGTATGTATGTGTGTGTGTGTGTGTGTGTGTGTGTGTATCACACATGCATGCCATCAGATGGACCCAAGTTCCACAAGGTTGTACGTACTTATCCAATACACAAATTATCAGACAGTGTTTGTCTGGACCAGAGACAGCCACACCTCTGAACAGTCTGCACTTGGAACCCTTGCTGATCAGTGTGTGCCGTGCAACTCACTCTCTAAAGCAAGCGCATCTAGCTTGATTCAGACCCTGGAGGTAAACACGTCTGGCTCGAATACATGGCATTTCCTGTGAAGGAGAGAGAGAGAGGAGGGGGAGTTTCAAGAAGACAGCCCGTTGCACACCTGTGGCTGCACAGAATGCCACTCCATGACATAAATCTCCCATTCCCAGCTTGGGTTGACACAAAAGGCGTCTCTATACAGCTTAGAGGAGGAGCTTAGCGGACGTGACTCAGCTTGAATTGCAAGAGTCAAGTCGCAACACAAACAGGTTAGCACAGACACTCAACCATAAGGCATATTACAAATATCATAGAACTCCTCTACATTCTGTTTTCATTCCACAGGGGTTACATGTTGGCAGGTTCCACAGAGGTACAGATATTGCTGTACCGAATACAGTCACTTGTGTAGGTCTGTGTATTTCCGTCCTTGAAGTCGAAGTTTGCACTTACATGCTACATGGTGAAATCAAGTTATCTTGTACGATAATGACCAGTTTGTCAAAATCAAACATAACTTGTGAACGAACACAACTGTTTTGTACCTGTGTAAATACACAAGTGATGGTGAATCGCTAAACTGTGTTCCATTTGGTGTCTACTAACTGGTTCTACAAACCAACATGGATGCATGCTGGCTGGCATATGTCACAGGAATGCAATACAAACATTTGATGTCCTCTTGGTTACAAGCACTCCTATCACCTAGCTAGCTCCTGCTATCAATCACCACAACCTCCCCACAGGCTTAAGTGCACCCCTTCCCTGTGACCACTTGTGGTTGTAAGGAGTGTATCTTTTGTACAGCCTTTGTGGTTGAACTGGTCTAAGTCAGTGCTGGCGAGAAGTAGAGTGGAAATGCTTATGGTGCACCACATGAAGATCATTCTCACCACAAACCATCCCCCTGAGATGTGGTTGTTTGTTAGTTATTACAAGCAGCCCATATTATTTGCATATTGAACAGCTTGGCAAGAAACAGACATTCGTACACCAGTTGACTGTTGTTAACCTCTATTCCTCATGTAGTCCAGCCCCACTGATGCTACACAAAGTGCTACCCGTGTACGGCTTAATCCTGTGCACTGGTTAAGGTCATCACCACGTCAGGAAAGCATGCTCCATTAAAGATGTAACCATCAGCTTGTGGGTAAATTCTCATTAAACACTACCACTACACCAAGCAAGGTACTCCTCAAACATTAAGCATAGACATGTGGTGCCTCACCTGATAGGGGAAAGTGCAGCTGTTTGGTTGTGGTGTCGTCCTTTCTCTGCTCTGCAAGAGACAGACCAGTGTGGACCGTGGTTTGGCTCATGGAAGGCAGTGTCGCACTGGGAGGCCCATTGATGGGCCACTGGGGTAACATTGCAGACTGAGGTGGCATGCGCGGAGAGAGAAGTGCCGAGAGTGGTGCGAAGGGAGTGAAAGGAGGGGCGTGCTTCATATGGTCTGAATGGGTGTCGTTTGGTGTGGGTGGGAGGTGAACACCGCCAGACATCAACATTGCTTTGTGGTAGCTGTTCCCCATTGCCGGTGTGCCGGGAGGAAGGGTGTACGAAGGAGACTGCAACATGCTGTGCCCGTTGCTAGCTGAGTATCCAGCAAATGTGGGAATGGGTGTGTGGGGTGTGTGTGGGTTCTCGTAGGCTGGGGGCTGAGGGGATGGGGTGCAGAGGGGAAAGCCTGCAAAGTTGGAGGAAGAACAAGAACATGGATCAAGCTGCGTAATATAAGTCGTTTCACTTCCCTGCAGATGGCCCCTTCTGGTACAAATTGTTCTACAGTTTACTCAAATTTCACATGTACATACAATTTTCAAATATTTTGTTTACTCTCCATGTATGTATCCCAAGGGGAGAAACTACAAACTCAGGCGTTCGACTTACCGCCGACATTGGAATAGCCGGAGACGGGCGGGAAATTGAATCCAATTGGGTAGCGAAACGGCTGCAGCGGCCTGTCCGTGAGTGCACCGGCGTGTACCTCCAGCCACTCATCCATCCCGATCTTTTTGACCCTCCTCCGGGCGTTGGCGAACCAGTTAGATACCTGTGTTAGCGTCATCCCTGCCTGTACGGCCAGCATCTGCTTGTCGCCTTTGCTGGGGTAGGGGCTGTTCCGGTGCTCCTTGATCCAGCGGACCAGGACAGAGGAGTTTCGCAGGGAGGGAGGTCGATACAGGCCCATCTTTCGGTCGCAGTAGCCGACGGAAGCGGAATCATCAGTGGGAGAGAGTGCGCCCTTCATGGCTGGACTTCCGTCCTTGTCCTGCACGACAATGCCCATCGAGTCAACAACCGAATTCTGGGGAGAGCAGTTCATAGCAGTGTCCGCCGGTACTGGCATTGAGGGACGAAGGGGAGAAGCAGGATTTAGAAGAATCGACAAGACTTGAATGCAAACCGCAGATGGGTCGTAGGAACTTCGGCTACAACGGACGGCTTGCTTGCTGACTGCTTTCAGCTACGCGGAGCTGCAGTAAGCATCGATCTCTTTTGTAGGCAATCTAATTACCACAAAATAGCACGTGGGCGTGGTCATCGCATATAGCCCAGCCCACTTTGCTGCCTAAGATGGGATGATCAAAGAATACAGCAGAGTAAATTAAAGTGACTCTAAAGGTTTAGCATGGTTCAGTTACTCTGTATTGCAATTGCAGCTGTCTCAGATGATTACTTCGCTGAGCCATTTTAAGGAGTGTGTACGATTTCCACAATCTGCAGAGGTGGAGGTCCAGGAGGAAGTAGCCACACAAGCTGCCACACCCAGTCATACAATTTGTATCACACAGCCGATAGCTCTGTATTGATGTAGACTGCTGTTAGTACTGCTGTGCAGAGACATTGATTCTGATAGCACTGCTATTTGAACTGTCTTTTTGAACTTCTCACTGAGCCTCGTCGTCACTGCACTTCTGTCCCTTCCAAGCCTCTTTGCAAGACCACAACCACCACATGGGTGGGTGGTATGTAACAGAATAGATGCAGATGGCACACACACACACACACACACACACACACACACACACACACACACACACACACACACACACACACACACACACACACACACACACACACACACACACACACACACACACACACACACACACACACACACACACACACACACACACACACACACACACACACACACACACACACACACACACACACACACACACACACACACACACACACACACACACACACACTTCTGTACACCTTGTCCATGGGGTTAATTGGATTTGAGTGCAATCAAAAGTTCACCATCAGTTGGAGGTCCCTGGATTGGTCAGCAGGCATACGTAACTGGTGGATGGTTGACCGTCACTGGTGGATGGTTGACCGCCACTGGTGGATGGTTGCACACACACACACACACACACACACACACACACACACACACACACACACACACACACACACACACACACACACACACACACACACACACACACACACACACACACACACACACACACACACACACACACACACACACACACACACACACACACACACACACACACACACACACACACACAAACTGCTACATTTTCAGCTATACAATACAGCAGATTTGATGTAGTGAAGCTCTGCTCCTTGTATACGTACATAATTATGTAACAGGTTTGCTTTTACATACATACCCTTATATTCAGCATTCTAAAACACTGCAGACAGTCCCAGTTGACTGAGTGGTCAACTGGTTGTCTTGTGGTGAGGTGTACCACCACTGTGAGACAGCAACACGGGAATGTCTGGGTTGAGAGAGCAGGCTACGTATGTATATAAATCGTGGCTGCTGCAAAGGAAGTATACAGGGCCCTAGCAAGCGTGTGTATGCAAATACACACAGTACAGCACATCATCCCCATTCATGTGGATAATGACTGTCTCGGTTATGTACAGTGCCATAGTAAGTGTGTGCATATAATGTGAATACAGTGAACCTGTCAAAGACAGCCAGCCACCTGTAGGTATATAGTGCCTGGTCCTTACAGAGAGGGTGCATTATAGGGATAGACTACAGTGCTATTGTGCTGAGTTAGTGCTATTCAGCCAAAGAGGCTGCCTGCTATAGAGATGTGGTTTCCCTTGTACAGTCATCATCAGGTTTCCACTGTAGACACATGTGTAGCACAGCAGTGCCACTGGGAGGGCACGAAGCAGCTGAAGTGTACTCAAAGAATGAATATGATGATGGCTTGGCATGATTGAGGGAGGTTTTTGCAGAGTGGGTTATATCTTAACCCAGCTGTAGCATGCATGCACGCAGCCCCAGTGACAGTGACATTCAGCATGCCGCCATGGGTGCACGGCTCACCGGTGATTACAAGCCCTGAAACACGTCACATCGTATGCGGCAGAAAGTGTATATATATATTACTGTATATATATATATATTTATATATATATATATATACATACATATGCTTGCAATAACCCCATACAAAGCCATTGCTCCCGTGTGCGCGCCAGTGTGTGTGCACATTTCAATTCATGCGCAGAGATGTAATTATGTGGAATGCTTACACATGCATACATTCACCGCATATTCTTATCATTCAGAACAGATTGCAATAATATATTCACACCGCATATTCTTATGCGGTGTGAATATATTACCTATCATACTAACAGTCCGCAGGGGGGGGGGGAGGGGGGAGAGACCATCATACTAACAGTCCACAGGGGGGGGGGGGGGGAGAGACCATCATACTAACAGTCCGCAGGGGGGGGGGGGGGAGAGACCATCATACTAACAGTCCGCAGGGGGGGGGAGGGGGGGGAGAGACCA
>OX465051.1:640877-670877 GCA_949841015.1 Aplysina aerophoba
CCTCCGCTGCTGCATCAGCTGTGCTTGATGTGTGTGTGTGTGTGTGTGTGTGTGTGTGTGCATGCGTGTGTGCATGTGTGTGTGTGTGTGTGTGCATGTGTGTGCGCTGTGTGTGTGTGTGCTTGCATGGACTGGCCCGCCCTCTCATCTTCCCCTGTGTCCCTGACTGTCAGGTGATCGAGGAGGAAGGACTGCAAGCTAATGCCAAGAGAGTGGGCGACATCTTCCTGAAGGGAATGATGGAGCTGCGTGATGAGTTTGAGATTGTCGGTGACGTCCGTGGGAAGGGCCTCATGCTGGGGATGGAACTTGTGGAGGACAAGGTGAGAGCGGACAGGCCACACCCACAGGGGAGCCACGCCTACTAAGGGGCGTGGCTTCATGAACTACTTAGCGAGTGCACTTTCATTCCCGAGAAGTTGCTGTGCATCTCTTTCTGCATCTCTTCAGTCCAGCAAACGGCGCCTTCAGCCAGAGAGAATGGCCACCTTGTTTGAGCTGACCAAGGACAGTGGTGTTCTCTTTGGAAGGAGTTCACAGGGAAATGTGAGTCAGCCACATCACTCTCCTTCTCCTTCAGAGTTCCACACAACACGCAGTGGCACATGGCACACACAAGCTCATGTGCACACACTCCTTGCCTCTCCAGACCCTCCGCATCAAGCCTCCCTTGTGTGTGACTGAGGAGGATGCAAAGTTTGCACTGCATGTACTGAGGACCTCACTGCGGCAGTGCTCATAGTGGGAAGGAATGGAAATGGGTATGGGGACTGCTCATAGTGGGAAGGAATGGATATGGGTATGGGACTGCTTATAGTGGGAAGGAATGGAAATGGGTATGGGACTGCTTATAGTGGGAAGGAATGGAAATGGGTATGGGACTGCTTATAGTGGGAAGGAATGGAAATGGGTATGGGGAGTGAAGTTTTGTGTAGTAGTATACACTTACATACCACCACACTGTTTATAATTGTTTTAGGAAAATTAATACAGATAGAAGTCGAGAAATAGAAAGAGAATAAGAGTTGCTTCACCCTAGAACATGCATGTTTGTGCTTGTATTTTTTGTTGTTTTGTAATTATATTAATTTCTTCTTGTGGATCAATGTTGTCTCTGATTCAAGATTTTATAGAACGGGTATAGATATTGAAGTATCCAGTATCTTTGTATTGCACGCATGCAGTGCACATGTTGTGAATGCGTCAGAACTCTCCTGACACTCCTGCTGACAACTGCAGAGCAGTTAATACAGGAGTTTTGTCCACCTGTGATAGATAGTTTCACATCTCGTAGCTTCTTCATTGCAAGCTGACATGCATATTGTGTAACGTGCACACAAGGCAAGTCCAAAGTACAATGTGTATACACAAATAGTTAAGGCATACAGTTTATATAGTTACATTACCTAGTTATATACATACAATTTATAGTAACTGTACACGTAGAGGAATGCCATAGTGTCTCATAGTACACACCAGTGGGATACCCAACCCGCTGTTGTATATATGTGACTCAGTCTGTCCAGAAATACACTGTTTCCATTAAGTACCTTCAATATTGTCTTTCACTATTATTTATGCAACAATACTTCAGCTTTCAACCTGCAATATATGCATACCACACTATTATAATATTTGTAAATGAAACCTGTCCCAATAAAAGGCATAGATAGTATAAATCCCAAATAGCTCTAATAATAGCTGCTTTGTTCATTGATTCCCAAAACACACACACCCACGCTTAATCAAACTGTAAGGAGTGTGCCACATCATCGCCACTCTCGCCTGCCACATCTGATCAAAAGGTAAAATGGCTCACACATTATACAAAGCTAAACTAGACAGCAAACATGATTATTAAAGTCAGCACAGAAGCGACCTAGGGCGCTTTCTGTCACTATAGTGAGTCCTGTTATCCACATAGGCAGTTCCTCAGAGCTGGCTCAAGATCTTGTTGGCAAGGGAACAGGTGAGTCCTGTGCCGTCTGGCTCAAGGTTGACGGCTGTAACAACGCCATCCTCCACCACCATAGAGTATCGCTTGGAGCGCACCCCGCCCAGAAAGGGTGTGGCATCCAGCTCCATATCCACGGCCTTGGTGAATGCAGCGGTATGGTCAGCCAGCATACGGATCTTTCCACTTGCACCTTTAGCCTCCCCCCATGCCTCCATCACAAAGGCATCGTTCACGCTGACGCACGCAATGACCTCTACGCCTTTGTCCTTCAGTACTTGGTAGTCCTCGACGTATCCCGGTAGGTGAGTGTTGCTGCAACCTGGGGTGAAGGCGCCTGGTACCGCAAAAATGACGCCTTTCTTTCCCCCAAATAGCTGTTTTATGTTCACCTTTGTGAGAGAGCTACCTTCTAGCAACTCCACGGAGGGCAGAACGTCTCCAATCTTTATTGGCATTCTCTTCACGATTGAAGTCGAAATGTTTCTGGTCAGTTGCAAGCTCAAACAAAGCAACTTTCCCACACGAGCCATGTCACGTGACTCGAAGAAAAATGGCTACCGCTCCTTTCTCGCCTTCAGTACTGTCCTCTAAATTGCGAGATCTTCAGAATACGATGCACAGTATTCAGACCTTGTCCCTATGGATTACGCAGCACAAAAGGCACGCAAAGCACGTTGCTGAGATTTGGATAAAGGAATTCCAGAGAGGTAGGGTCTAGATGTGATGTGACTACTCATCAAGTTGACTGTCACTGTCGACTAGAGCTACTGTCTCCTACTGCTTTCATGCCTTGCTTCCGCTTATCCCCATTGGCTTCATATCTGTGCATTCACTGTTCACACAACATAGCCTCTAGTGTACAGCAACAGACCTTGCTATCTTTGGCTAATGATGTCGTACAAAACAGCAAACGTAAGGGACCCGAATACACTCAGGAATTTGAGAAAGTTCTTCCCAAAGCTATCAAATTCATCAGCAAGTGGGTCATGATGTGTGTGTGTGTGTAGACACTTTAACCTCTTGTTCTGCCTGCATTGTGAAATTAGTGGCATGGATGGAGAAACTTACAGCTTATATTATTGCACCCTCACATGCATGTCATAATTCTGATAGCAGGTATTGCATAAGCTATAGGAAGCATTTCCCAATTGAATTGCAGAACACGAGACACAGGGATGAAGAAAACTGCCCTGCACATCTTTAGTGTCTGGGAGGAGAGAAATGTATTTGACGAACTATTCATCAATGAACTTCGTTCATTCATAGGTGAGTGTTGCAAACACACTGTCACCCTTTTTCATCAGCTGGAGTGTGTGTGTGTTATGTAACTGTGGCTGTGTGACATGTGCTTCAGGGGAAGACACGGCCAAAAGTGATGAGTACGAGGCCAAGAGGAGGAACATTGAAGACGTGCTGGCACTGGATGAACCTCCCTCTATCAAACCTCCAGAGGTGCGGGGCATGTGGATACACGTTGTGTACGTATGTGTATGTATGTGGGTGTGGGTGTGTCATGTATGTGGGTGTGGGTGTGTCATGTATGTTGGGCACCTAGTAGCTACCTAAGGCAGCTACTATGGGAGTGGTAAGTTGTCACATTAACTTAATGGAACCAACTTCATTTTGTTTAGACTGGAGAACTGCTTAAGAAGACAAAGAAACTATTCGCCGGTCCCAAGCATGCCCAGAACATGAGGGCTAGAAAACGAATTGCTGAGCTACAGCCAAGGGTCTCTGGTGTCACCGAGTCCACTGTAGCAGAATTGAAGAGTAAGAGTAGGGAGAAGGGGAGGAACAGACTAACGGCTTGTAATAAGGAGAAGAAACCATTGGGCATAGAATGTCAAACTGGAGGTTGCTTTAGCGTATGCTGTAGAACTAGGCACCTGCTTACACAGGTAAAGCCTCAGATACTACAACATTGAGAGGAGGAGATGTTACTTTATGTCACTTTTACCTGTGTGCTGATTTGACAGTATGGTACAATATTTCTTGTTTAAAGCCAGGGCAGTTCTCGAGAAGCCCTCACTGCATTCCCTTGTTTCTCATATGCTTGCAGGTAAGGACGAAGGGGAAGAACTACTGCAGGCAGTGGCAGAGTTGAAGCAGCTGTTGCATCAGCAGTGTGCTCGATTAAAGGAAGAGGTGAAGGAAAGGGAGGAGCTGGAGCCCCTTGTCACTGCCACAATGCACCAGTGCTGGGACCACATACTGGAGTCAGAGCAAAACATGGAGGCAAGCGGTGGTGCATATTTTGGAATGTCTGATGGTGACTTAATTTGTGGTAGTATGACCAATGATGTGTCACAACTCACAGTAGCTCTTACTGCCTCTCGTCCCGTATGTGTGCTAGTACACACAGTTGTTGCATGTGTATCTTTTTGTACATGCATGCGTAATCATTTGTGCTTGCTTCAGGAGACAAAGACAAAGATAGATAGAGTTCAAGTGCTAAAAGAAGAACTCAAGACTCATCTGGCTAAGCTGCCGGACTTGTCCAAACTGGCCTCCACGGCTGTAGCGCCGCTACCTGCAGCAGGAGACCTTTTTAATTGACGTACACGTGCATCACTGCACTATAATAATTTATAGGTTGTTTGTTTTGTGATTGCGAAATTGCGGCAAAATGGCGCCCGGAAAGAAGTCCAAAAAGCATAAGAAGCATTCGAAGAAGGGGCTACACCACGAGGTCTCTCGTGAAGAATTTCCAACTCCTTCGAAGGGAATTAAGGAAGGTAATCATTACAGTGTCACTCGCGCCAATGGTCTAACTTTTGCAGTGTAGCCGTAATATGGGGATGCGAATTTTGGCGCCATTCCTACTCTACTCCTAAGCGAAAGCAGATATCAAATCACAATTCTCTATTTCACCGCAGAGTTGTGTGTTTCCCTTGCAATATCCCAAGTTGAAGGGAAAGTCTTCGCCATTGGTCAGGCACAGAACATGCTGACCCAGAGTCCCTCTGCTGCTCAAGGAGACGAGGTACCGGGGAACCGCGGGAGTATGAAGGTGAGGCTTCCCAATCCCTTCTCTGCTACTAGTTGCCCCGATGACACATCAGAGGAAAGGCGAAGATCAAAAAAGCCAAAAAAGAAAAAGAAAAAGTCTTCCAAGCAACATGCGCTGAATGTGTTGATCAAAGAAAGTCCAGATGATGATAACGATGTAGCAGTTGATTCTGAGTTGAGCATGGACGTCTCACTGCCACTGAGCATGCTCCAGGGTGCTAAGGTGGGTTGCAAGAGGCCAAAGGACAGTAGCTCTGAGGTGGCGGGAGGTGAGCTGGATCTCACTACCGTTGGAGATGTTTCTGAGGAGGAGGAAGAGGATGAATCACATGCAGTGCTGGTGTGCGGTGGACAAGGAGGGAAGAGACTGAAGCTGTCCAGTGGGGAGAAGAAATGGGAGGATAAAAAGGAGGAGGAGGAGGAGAAGGAAGAAGAGGAGGAGGAGGAGGAGGAGGAGGAGGAGGAGGAGGAGGAGGAGGAGGAGGATGACATTTCAGTTGGAAAGGAAGAGGAGGAGATGGTAGAGGAGATGGATAGTGGAGCAAAGGAGAAGGAGAGGGAGACTAAGTTCATCGGTGAGAAGGGCTGTAATGAGACATGAAAGACTCCCTCAGGAGTGATGCCTAGTGCTGAATAGCACCAGTCCTTCTTGTTGCTTGTTCTGTTGGTTTTTCTCTGTGTTTCTACCTCCAATGGTCCCATGTGTGTGTCGTCTCTCTCGCCTTCTACTGCAGAACCTGTCGATCTGTTGGATTCCTATCTGTCTTTCTTGAGGCACGTCCATGCACAGCTACAGAAGTGAGTAACAGGGAGGTGAGCAGTGGGGAGGGGAGGGAAGAGAGGGGAGGGAAGAGGAGCACACCATCAGTCACTTAAGTGGAAGATTGAAAGTGAACCATAGTTCTTTCAAATGTGATCTCACGCTCAGAAATATCTTCACTGTTTCATCTGATTCATGAGATGGTAGTAAATTCTTTAATGAACAAAACACAAATATTGATACGTAAATGCCCAATAACTGGATAATTTTACAAATGGCAGTAATTTAGGATGTTCTGACCTGTGGTCTGTTAACTTCCTACACAGATGATGTTATATCTGTCATGTGTGTGTATATCCCTCCTCCCCCCCCCCCCCCCTCCCTCACTGCAGGAGGGACATAGGGTACATCTTCTCTGAACCTGTGACAGACCATATCGCTCCTGACTATTCACAGATTATTTCACAGCCAATGGACCTTCGCACCATGTCACAGAAGGTGGCTCTGCAGAAGTACTCAACCGTGAAGGACTTCAGAGTGAGTAGTTGTGTGTGTGTGTGTGTGTGTGTGTGTGTGTGTGTGTGTGTGTGTGTGTGTGTGTGTGTGTGTGTGTGTGTGTGTGTGTGTGTGTGTGTGTATGTGTCCACGTGTGTGTTGCGGTGCTCTTCACAGCATGTTGTGGTATGTACGTATGTATGTACGTACATCCCATGCTAGGATGACTTTGTTCTGATGTGCAAGAACGCCATGACCTACAACCAGCCCGACACCATTTACCACCAGGTGGCAAAGAAGTACATGGCAGTGGGATTAAACATCATCATCAGGGTGTGATGGCAAATTAGTTCAACACATATCAGCATTTTTAGTACATGTCAACACACACACATACACACACACACACCACACACACACACACACACACACGCACACACGCACACACACACACACACACACACACACACGCACACACACACCACACACACGCACACACACACACACGCACACACACACACACACACACACACACACACACACACACACACACACACACCACACACGCACACACACACACACGCACACACACACACACACACACACACACCACACACACGCACACACAGCATATGGTTCATCTGTCATGCTCGACCAACGCAGGAGCTCACTGCACGACCCGACCTCTCCAGACGTTTTGGTACCATTCCTGAGATGCAGCCTCCACCCCAGCCTGAGCTCAGTCTCAAGCCAACAAACATCAGAATCAATCCCAAAGGGGCTTTTGTGTGTCGATACAGCTTGAAAGCGCTGAAGAGATTCCATGGCAAGAAAGTGAAGTAAGTAGTGTCTGTGAACCTTTGCAAGTGGCCTTGAGAGCAGCTGTGTGTGTGTGTGTGTGTGTGTGTGTGTGTGTGTGTGTGTGTGTGTGTGTGTGTGTGTGTGTGTGTGTGTGTGTGTGTGTGTGTGTGTGTGTGTGTGTGTGTGTGTGTGTGTGTGTGTGTGTGTGTGTGTGTGTGTGTGTGTGTGTGTGTGTGTGTGTGTGTGTGTGTGTGTGTGTGTGTGTGTGTGTGTGTGTGTGTGTGTGTGTGTGTGTGTGTGTGTGTGTGTGTGTGTGTGTGTGTGTGTGTGTGTGTGTGTGTGTGTGTGTGTGTGTGTGTGTGTGTGTGTGTGTGTGCCTGCATGCACATGCCTCGTTGGAACACGCAGGAGCCTTCAAGCGGCGGAGTCTCTCTCAGTCAAGATTGCCCCTGAGTTCGAACAAGAAGTGGCTGAGGTGGTGAAGGAAGGACCAGACCTGACTTCTGTGCACGTAGGTGTGTGTGATGACAATTGTGACGAGGAGCGGCCAGAAGAAGACAGGATTGAAGAAGAAAGTAAGGAGTCAATGGAGCAGATGATCCATGAAATGATGTGTGAACTGGAGGAGGGAGGGCTGGCAGTGCGTGAAGCAGCACAGGATGTCAGTTTATGTTTTTTGAACAAGACCAAGACCGGATACACCTCCATGGACATTCTCAACCCAGATGCAGTCGAAGGTTTGTAGGAGTGTCGGATGAGCGGTTTGAGTACGTGTGCGTGCGTGTGTGTAAGTATTTGTGTGTGCAAGTGCTACACTCCATGCATGTATGTATGTAACTTAGTCCTTTGTACACTTTCCCTTCCTCATCTGATGCCCTGTGCCGTTGATGATCAGCTGTTCGGCAGGTCGATCTCTCAGTGCTGAACCGCCAGGCAGCTGAAGGGTTGGCTGCTGCATCTCAACTGGAGAATGATCAGCACAAGTTCAAGGAGAAGCCAAGTGAGGCCAGTCGGCTTGTGTGCACATGAAGGCACATGACTGCTTTGCCTAGTATTTACTCTACCTCACTTCACCCTCCTCCCAACCCCATCTACCTCACTTCACCCTCCTCCCAACCCCCATCTACGTCACTTCACCCTCCTCCCAACCCCCATCTACCTCACTTCACCCTCCTCCCAACCCCCATCTACCTCACTTCACCCTCCTACCAACCCCCATCTACGTCACTTCACCCTCCTCCCGACCCCCATCTACCTCACTTCACCCTCCTCCCGACCCCCATCTACCTCACTTCACCCTCCTCCCGACCCCCATCTACGTCACTTCACCCTCCTCCCAACCCCATCTACCTCACTTCACCCTCCTCCCGACCCCCATCTACCTCACTTCACCCTCCTCCCAACCCCCATCTACGTCACTTCACCCTCCTCCCAACCCCATCTACCTCACTTCACCCTCCTCCCAACCCCATCTACCTCACTTCACCCTCCTCCCAACCCCCATCTACGTCACTTCACCCTCCTCCCGACCCCCATCTACCTCACTTCACCCTCCTCCCAACCCCCATCTACGTCACTTCACCCTCCTCCCGACCCCCATCTACCTCACTTCACCCTCCTCCCGACCCCCATCTACGTCACTTCACCCTCCTCCCGACCCCCATCTACCTCACTTCACCCTCCTCCCAACCCCCATCTACCTCACTTCACCCTCCTCCCGACCCCCATCTACGTCACTTCACCCTCCTCCCGACCCCCATCTACCTCACTTCACCCTCCTCCCGACCCCCATCTACCTCACTTCACCCTCCCTTCTCCCCCAGTCACCTTTCTTATGTATGGCCCCTATGGTTCCTTTGCACCAACACAATCTTCAACTTTTGCAACGCTGTCGAAGATGGACACTGGCTTGCTGTACTCCGCTTACGGTGATGATCTGGGAGTCAGCTATGCGCATAGGTTTGTCATGCAGCCCATGAGTGGAACATCATCTTATTTTGTTGTACATTTCAATTCCAATTACGCACTGGGATAGGGTATTGTTTGCAGCTGTGGGACTCAGCGGTCATCCCATCCCACCTACTGTACAAGTACTAAGTGTGTGCAGCTGGGTATGTAACCTTATGTGGTATGTATTACTCCACTAACTACATTTATTGTCACATGTGAAATGAAGTGTGCAATACTGAACTTGTGTGGAATGTGAATAAAAGACATAATGATACCAGACTCTGTGTAGCAATTGCTGTCTGGGGATTGGCTTATTCAGAAGATCCATTTTGTCTGGCATGCTAATTGATACAGTCTGCAACAGTTTGTGAGCGGGACAGGATCGTTTGTGAGTGAAATGGCAGATCTCCTCTTGAATGGGCTGACAAATGGCCGCCATGGTAGGCTAGTGTCTCAGCAACAGCGAAGAGCAGAGGACGATCTGAAGAAAGACAAGGATAAGAAGTCATCCTGTGAAGGGCGACTGGAAGGAGACAGACGTGAACACAGTGTATCTCAGGAAGGAGAAGACAGCACCAAAGGCAAGGAGGCAAGAAGGGAGTTTGCTGTAGATGTGGTGAAGATTGAGGGTCAGACTGGGGGTGCAGCAGAACCTGATCGTGCTGGCTCTCAGAGTGGCACAGTGGAGGGACCAGCTGTTGGTGCACGGACTAAAGTTTCACAAAAGTATGATGAGTTGCCCCCTTATCACAATAGCGTGTATTTTGGCCACCTGTCGTAGCTAGCCTTATCTGTGTGAGTGCCTTAATTGCATGTGCCTACAGCTGGCATTAATTGCATGTGCCTACCGCTGGCGTTAATTGCATGTGCCTACAGCTGGCATGCATGCAGCATATGCCGCATGTGCACACTGCCCCCGGCAATGGGAGTGGGAGGCTGGAATGAGCATGAGAGACTGCTTGTGTGTGGCTGCTGTGGAATGCCTGCTCTTGCCTTCTGTGGTGGGCTGAGGTGACCCCACAGACCTATGTTTTGTTAGTGTGGAGTCCTGTGGACTCTGAAAATGTATTGGTGTGGTTGTCTGATGTGTGTACCATTGTGTGTGTGTGTGTGTGTGTGTGTGTGTGTGTGTGTGTGTGTGTGTGTGTGTGTGTGTGTGTGTGTGTGTGTGTGTGTGTGTGTGTGTGTGTGTGTGCTGTGCTGTGCTGTGCTGTGCTGTGCTGTGTGTGTGCATGTGTGCAGTGTGTGTGTGCGTGTGTGCATATGTGCATGTGTACGTGTGTGTGTGCGCGCGTGTGCGTGTGTACATGTGTGTGTGTGTGTGTGCGTGCATGTAATGACTTGAAATATGTTGCCTCATCCTCTTGTACTGTTTGTTCTCCAGTTTACAGCTGCAACAGACGCTGAATGACACGGCTAAAATGATCATTTCACTACAACAGCAACAGACACAGCGGCTGGGCAGTGTCCATGTGGGACAAGATGGCCGCCAGGTGATCCCTGTGCCCAGTAAGGAAGAGCAGGAGCTGGGTGCGTGGTGGTTCATTAGTGCATTAGACCTAACACTAGGCAGCCATTTCGTGGTTCACCTGTGTGATACGTGGGTAGCTCTGTGCACCAAAACCAATTTGGGACTAGGTTAGTGTAATTAAGTTGACACTGATACAAGTAATTACTTATCACATTCTCACTGTGCTTGTCACAGGCCACACCAATAGCCACAACTCAACTCCAAAGTAACTTTACCCACAGCAAATTTGTACTTATTACCGTTAACCTAAAGTGCTAATGTGACCGTCACCTTTGGGGTCTATCCGCTCACCATTGACCTTGTTTCCTTCCCTGAATACGTACAGCCCAAGTTGTACGAAGGGAGCTTGAGAAACTGTCTGCAATGGTAAGGAAAGTGTGCCTCATCTTTGTATCCAGGACTGACTGTGTGGTGATGCACATGCACATGCACTCCTTACACCCATCTGGTCTTCTTGTCATGCTCCATTCATGCACTTTATGTACCTGTCTACGTCTCCCTATGCATTCGCTACCTTTACTGTGGGCTTCCATGCAAAACTGCTTCACTGTACAAGTGCCCTCTCCATTTCAAGTGGTATTAATTCATATTGCATCTTACCCGAGTGCAACCTGTGCATATAACTGAAGTACTGCTGTACACTGCATTACACTAGGGCATCACCATCCATGCAGGACTATTAGCTTGTGATTGTATGTATACATACATATTATTTGTATGGCTGATATGCGGTGAGTGTAGTTGTGGTGTGTGTGGGGAGGGGGGGGGGTGCAGTAGAGCGTGCTGGGAGTTCTATTATACACGTGGCTGCCATTCATCACTGTCTTAACTTAATTGACCTTTCTGTGTGCTGCACTACGCCATGCGTGCTGTCCTGCCCCTCTGTAGGTGCGCCCTGAGGACCTAGTGTCCAGGGAGACGCTGCACAAGGCCATGGGGATTGTCCTCAAGTCAACGCCAGTACCTGAACATGACCATACTAGTGCCACTGCACCACCATCGGCTGCGGCAGCCCAACCTGCCAACACACATGCACCATCTGTAAATACTCCGTCTTGAATGGAGCTGTGTTTGTCTTGTTGGCAGGGTGTCGTTGCCCATTGCATGCACACGCATAATGCAAAAATTAGTATCTCATTTCTGTTGCATTTTCACAATAGATGTAACTAACGGTCCTATATACTATACACAAGAAGTGGTATGGAAAACCGTCTACATTCAAACAACTCATAAACTAATAAATTTAAGAGAAAATTACTACATACATTGCTTGGTTTTTGTACAGCAGTGGTTGCTGTTCAAAACTAAATGTTTATATCTGTGGGATCTGTGGCTATGTACATGGACTATTTTCCAGTGCCATAGGAAGCCCCACTAGCCCTCTCCAGCTCAGCAAGCACTTTCTTTTCTTCAAGGTCCTTTTTTTCATCTGCAAGGATTTCTTTGCCGAAGTTCTGAGATCACGTGAGAAAACGTCACAATTTCGTAAACAATTGGCTATGCCCAAAAATGGTCACAAGACAGCTGCCTACAACACGCGTGGGAAGGCCGCAGATTGCCTTGTGGAGTCCCAGTCAGGGAATATGCAGAATTTACTTACAGTCATGATCTCCTTCATGAAAGCCTTGTCCGTGCTGACTTTGGCCTTCTTGAGAGCGCCAACGCCCGGCCCAATCCAGGTAATAAAAGCAAACTTTGCTCTTCTGCTCATTTCGTCTCCTGTTTCGAAACGGACGTACCCATAGACCCTTTCGTCATCTACGTACATGGGAAAGGGAAATGGAGAATCAACGTTGTACATATCGACAAACTCTTGCTGCGCTTCTGTGCAACGCAGCGACCGCAGCGCACCTCCGAGGAGTTCGAGGAACTCCGCGTACTCCGTACCAGACCCTTCGTGTTTGATTAGCTTGCCTTCATACGTGAATGCAGCCCTGCAGTAAATACAATACAAGAATGGGTCAGGTGTGAAGGGCACACAAACGTTGCCTGAGCCATGCTTACCAAGTGGTTTCGCTAGTGTCACTTCGAACATCCTCATACGCTTCTCTCACGTCGTCGCCTTGTCCGTCCACGAAGGGTTTTGCCATTGCTGCAGTATCTTCAGGAGCGAGGCCAAGGTAGCTCTCAGAGCGAGTGTTCGCAAGTCGACAGGCAATAAACGTATCGAAGGTGCAATGTACGATTCCAGCCACAACTCCTCCCACAGACGAACGGAAGAGCTTAAGATAACAGAACGTGACCGGAAGTAATCCGCGTTTTACCACAATAATAATTTTACCGGGCAATATAGATAACACCGCACATGAATAGCACCAATGTGCCTGGAGTTCTATATATCACTTGGGCTTGTACACGATCTTCCTGCTTTTCAGCACCGTCCACTTGTGCCTCTTGGCGTAATAAGTCACAAAGAAAAGGACAGAAAGCAGCATCAATGCCTTCAAACCCATCCTCTTGCGGTCATCATGTTCGGGCTCTGGAGCAGATAGTGACATGAAGGAGAGAATGAAAAGCATACTCTCTCTCTCTCACACACACACACAGACACACACACACACACACACACACACACACACACACACACACACACACACACACACACACACACACACACACACACACACACACACACACACACACACACAGACATACACATACACACACACGCGCGACACTGACTGTTCAACAGTATGCAACCAGGATCAGCCAATGATTGCTGAAGTACATGAGCTGTGGAAGAATGAGACTCACCAGCTGCCCAGCGCAGGAAGGTTGACACGTCCTTGGCCATTTGACTAATTGTAGCAGGTGTTCCTGATACAAACGCACACATACGCGCACCACACACACAAAACAAAGCAAAAACAAAAGGAAACAATTAAGGTTACATTCACATGGCACTTCTGTAATGTAGCATAA
Organism: Aplysina aerophoba; assembly: GCA_949841015.1. Lineage (NCBI taxonomy): Eukaryota > Metazoa > Porifera > Demospongiae > Verongiida > Aplysinidae > Aplysina > Aplysina aerophoba. The sequence goes on from OX465051.1 coordinate 654,303, forward strand.
AGCATACCATATGCGCTTTATCTTTTGTGGGGTTAAACTTTCGCGGCTCGCAGATTTGAGCAACTTTCGTGTATATATTTTTGCGGATGCAGGGTCTTAGTCTTTGATTCATCGATTCATCATTTCCTCTGAACGTCGTATTGATGTAATCAATTGCTTCAGTGAAGGTTCTTAGCTGCATGTCAAGTTGCCCTAGGGAATCGTCACCATTTTTTGCATTTTTGTGACACAATTGTTTTACAACTGCAGACTCGTTGCCAGACTGGTCCAAATTTCACGGGATGAAACTTTTGCAGATGACTGCTGATCCGTGAAAACCGCGAAAGTTTAACGCCGCGAAAGTTAAAGCGTATACGGTATAAAGAATGCTCTTGTACATATATGACTCAGACAGAGTAGACTCACCGTCGTCGTACTCTACGGCGTCAGGAAACAGAGCCTGCTGCATACTGATCCATTGACCGGGAAAGTATACATTGTAGAACTGTCCTTCTCTCTCCTCTTCAATGCCTGCCGGTGGGTCGTGGTAGCCAGTCAGGATGGAGAAGACGTAGTCCTACAGTGGAAGCCGGAGCACACAGCACACCTCACATTCAGGAAACACAATTATAACACATGCAAATGCACTAAAATCTGATATTGTAGAGGCTCATTGCTACGTTGTGACAACTGGCGAATAGATCTTGATGAGCATATACGTAACAGACTCAATCAGTTGGTATTAATTGATTGATTCTGCTACGTATATGCTCATCAAGATATATACGCCAGCACTAAAATCTGTTCTCGTTGGAATACTTTTCTTACTTCCACTTACATCTAAATTTCTACTGCAGAAAGAGAGAGGGGCTGCCCAGCTAGAGAACAGAGAACGATACACTCACCTCGCCTCCATGACGTGCCAAAATGATCAAGCTGAGATCAGGTGGAAGAGCACCATTGTTGGCGGCCCTTGCAGCCTCTTCATTGGGATAGGGAGCGGGGAAGTAGTCAAAGGGTTTCCCTGGCCTTGTGGTGGGGTTGCCTTCCTCGTCAGGGTCTCCGGGGAACAAATACTGCAGGATAATGTAATACAGGAGCCCACACGTGCATGTGTACAGACAGACAGACAGACAGACACACACACACACACACACACACACACACACACACACACACACACACACACACACACACACACACACACACACGAGTCTGCCATGGTGAGATGTCTGCATGTGACATACTTCCTCAGCTATGGCTCTGACTTCCTCCTCTGTGTGGGAGACACCAATCAGGTTGCGGAAGGCCAGCTGATTCATGCTGTGACATGCAGAACACACGTCTTTGTACACCTGGTAACCTCGTCGGACACTGGCAGGGGGGATGGGGAAAGGAGTTAAATGAGCGTACACTGCCGAAGCTATCTGTAACAGAAGGCACATATCACCTGCTGTGGTCAAGGGCACTGAAGACCCCTCGATGGCTCCATGGGAAGGAAGGTGGGTGGAGGATGAGGTCCTCAGCGGACAGCGAGGAGAGCATTAGACCCAGCCCCAGACCAGACGCCCCCACCACTCCAAAGTATGAGTTGGGCTACGTACAAAACCAAAGAAGTCACGTAACAAATTAAGTACCATGACGAGGATGTCTCCATTGATTTCTCTGCTAACCAGTCTTGGTGTGTTCCTGAACACTCGGGCACTCTCCTACGTTGAAAGAGTTCGAATAAACTGTCAATGAGGCTTTAGTTACTGCGCAAACACAAAACTTTAGCAGATGTAGCTTATGTGGGCTCTTGTCAAACTTACAGAGAATTGCCGTGAGAAGGCTCTAAAACCTTTGCTGAAACTTGCCCACCCTCTGCTCGCCATTTTGAAAGGCGTCTACCTAAACGCTTAGGAAGAAGCGCCTGGGCGTTTGCATTTGTACTTTAAACGTCTCTACAACATGAAGCTGGCGTCTTTGCTGGACAACAAGAGAAAGAGAGTCCTCATTGCAAAACTAAGAGGATGGAAGGCTCCATTAGGGTATGTTTTTTACCAATATTCACACAGTGTCATCAATTCACATAATCTGTGTCATGCATACGAGTCAGAGACTCTAAATTTAATAAACATAGCGTACCCCACTTGTGCAGACAATCAGTGAGTGTCTGTTGTGGGAAGTAACTACTGGTGGTCATTGACAGGGTGTACTAGCTCAGACCAGTGTATGGACGAAGTGAGGACTTCTCAGCTGGCTCAGGCATGAGAAAGGGTAGTTCTCGAATACCAGCTTCAAAACAGGGTTGAAAACCTTGCCCCGACGTTTCGACCAGATGCTCTGGCCTTCTTTGATGCACGCGGAACTTGAGTACTTCCATGAAGGAGTCAGTACTGTAGGACATACACTATAATTATATGTATGGTACCATCTAGGGTCCATCCAAGGACTTCTGCATTGTGCTGTAGCAAGGAGCATACTAGAGGATACCATGTGCTGAGGCCATCATGTAATGTACGTATTCAAATTAATATCTTTGCAATCTGATTGGATGAATCAGATCTCAGGTCTCATGAATCAGATCTGATCTGATTAATGAGGCCTCACAGTTCCTCGTGTTTTGTACAGAGCCTCCTCTTTATTTGCTCACATTAGTCTCTTCGCTTACCTTGTTGGCCTGTTGGGATTTTTGACCCTGCCACACGAAGACATTAGCCCTGCGAATTATGTGGATGAAAATGCACTCATGCCAGGTTATGCTTCCAGCTCGTTTGGACTCAATGAAGCGTCGGAAGCAATTCAATTGTCCCAGCACCTTAAGAATGCTACAAATTTGCAGTGAGTGCACATGCAGAATGGATTACTTCCTGTAAGACTCACTGTGGAGCATACACCAGCACCATGTCCATTAGCAATGTGTACATGTTGCAAATGGTTTCCTTGTGTGCATGTTGTGCAGATCCCTTTTGAATATGATTGAAGCAAACCTGCTAAATATGGGTTTAGAAGTGTACCAACAGCATTTCTCAGCTCGCCTTCCCCTAACTGGAGAAGCGCAAAGGAAAGGAGTCAATGTGTATGCTACTTTGAGGGCTCACAGAGCCAGTGGAATAGAAGCACTTGTTGTGCATGTGCCACTGACAGAGCACAGCACCTTTGAGGCTGCATTTGCACTCGTGTTGGCCAAGTTTCTTGCGCGTAAGTTACAGTGCTACAATGAGGACCGTATGGCCACTCATTCGCCACCTGACTTGTTGCCAATGTAACTGAAACCCTCCTCAGGGCAGGGGGTGTGGGCAAAAGACTTGATCTTTTTATTCACAAGTGAGGGAGCGTTTGGACCACAGGCTTGGCTTGAAAGTTACCTTGGTGTACGAAACTCAGGTGAAGTACATATAAAACACACAACAATCAGATAGTCCCTCAAGCGGTAGTCGTGGCCGAGTGGTTAAGGCGACAGACTAGAAATCTGTTGGGCTCTGCCCGCGCAGGTTCGAATCCTGCCGACTACGCTTTTTTGTACCCTTTTTAACTTTTCTTACCTGTCACCTGTAATACATTGCCTTTAGAACTGACCTATACACAACTTCTGAGCAGATCAGGTTCTATTCAAGGAGCTGTCACTCTGGAGCAGACTGTCTCTGCTGACAAGAAGCTGGACATTTCAGTGGGTGAGTAGCATGGATCATTGACGTAGGTGAGATTGTGGGCTGAAGTGAATGCAGCAAAATGTTTCCTTCAATGGCTAGTTGGCCAAAATGGTTTGCTGCCAAACCAGGACATCTTCAATGCATTAGCAGCTGTGTCCAGACGAGTAAATGCTCATCTTACGTTTGATGGCCAGCCTGATAGTGCCTTTGAGGGACATTCACCAAAAGACCGGTACTTCACAAGCCTACGTACAGTGTTGTGTATGGTGGCCCAGCAGGCAACTGGCTTACAAGGTGGACTCCATGGGGTGTTCGTCAGGTAAGTGCACAGTGGCATACATTGTGACTGAACTGTATTGTAGTAATTGCTGATTAACTATATAATTATGGCATTTGAGTACATCTGGTAACCATGTGTTGCTATAAAATACATTACAATCTGTATGTATGGTGTACCTGTGTGTACCTGTGTGTGTGTTCCTTCGTGTAGGTACCACATAGATGCTCTGACCATCCGAGTGCCACGTGGTATGATGGAGAGCCAAGGATATGTTGAGCAGGCTGGAAGGTGATTGGTCCACAACTAGATGGCCACACATGCCCTGACTGCCATAGTCTCTTCTTCTCTCCCCTAGAGTTGTGGAGAGCCTCATTCGCAGCCTGAATAATCTCCTGGAGACCCTGCATCACTCGCTCTATTCGTATCTTACTGTGTCAAGCAACCACTATCTGTCTTTCACTTTCTTCCTTCCACCCTTGGCACTCATGTTGGTTGGGCCAGCACTGGATGTATCCTCTCCTTTTGTTTCTCACTCTCTCTGTGTGCCCTTGTGTACTTGTATGTGTGTGTGTACTTGTGTGTGTGTGTACTTGTGTGTGTGTGTGTGTACTTGTGTGTGTGTGTACTTGTATGTGTGTGTGTACTTGTGTGTGTGTGTACTTGTGTGTGTGTGTGTACTTGTGTGTGTGTGTACTTGTGTGTGTGTGTTGTGTGTGTTTGCGTGTATGTGTGTGTGTGTGTGTGTGTGTGTGTGTGTGTGTGTGTGTGTGTGTGTGTGTGTGTGTGTGTGTGTGTGTGTGTGTGTGTGTGTGTGTGTGTGTGTGTGTGTGTGTGTGTGTGTGTGTGTGTGTGTGTGTGTGTGTGCCATTGTGTGTGTGTACCATTGTGTGTGTGTGTACCATTGTGTGTGTGTGTGTGTGTGTGTGTGTGTGTGTGTGTGTGTGTGTGTGTGTGTGTGTGTGTGTGTGTGTGTGTGTGTGTGTGTGTGTGTGTGTGTGTGTGTGTGTACCATTGTGTGTGTGTGTACCATTGTGTGTGTGTGTGTGTGCGTGTGTGTGTATGTGTTTGTGTGTATGTACAAGTGCTTGCTGCCTCAGGGGTGTATGTGAGCCTTCACAGATGTTTGTGTATAACAGACCTTTGAGCAGTGGTTTGTGGGCAGTGACCCCAGCCTCATACAGAGTGGAGGAGTACAGCCACAGGTATGCAGTGCTGGACTCACACTCACCACATCACTACTTGGTTACCTCCCCTTGTACAACCTACAGGATATCTCATATGCACCTTTCCCAGTGCGCTTCATCTGCACTGTGTTCTTGTGGGCAGCTGCAGTGGGAGCTACAGGGTACACCATCCCCCTCCTGCTCCACTACGCCGGCCTCCTCACCTCGGGCTCACTGGCAAGCTCATTGCTGGCAACCTGGGCCATATCTGCTGCAGTGCCCGCCATGTATAGGTGTGTGGTGTGTGGACCCCACCCAGCCATTGGGTGGGTGCACTGTGCAGGGGTAGCTTGTTACAGCTTTCTAAGCCTCACTCATGTGAATTGGCCTACTTGGTAGCCTGGTGTTGCTTTATATATAGTACAGTGGAACCTCTCTATAAAGGACACCATTGGGACCTAGCTGGCTGTCCTGTATACAGTAGAACCTCTCTATAAAGGACACCATTGGGACCTAGCTGGCTGTCCTGTATACAGTAGAACCTCTCTATAGAGGACACCATTGGGACCTAGCTGGCTGTCCTGTATACAGTAGAACCTCTCTATAAAGGACACCATTGGAACCTAGCTGGCTGTCCTGTATACAGTAGAACCTCTCTATAAAGGACACCATTGGAACCTAGCTGGCTGTCCTGTATACAGTAGAACCTCTCTATAGAGGACACCATTGGGACCTAGCTGGCTGTCCTGTATACAGTAGAACCTCTCTATAAAGGACACCATTGGAACCTAGCTGGCTGTCCTGTATACAGTAGAACCTCTCTATAGAGGACACCATTGGGACCCAGCTGGCTGTCCTGTATACAGTAGAACCTCTCTATAAAGGACACTCTGAATAGGAGACACCTCTCTAATGAGAACACTGTCTGCAGTCCCAACCACATAGAGCTGTGTACAAATCTACCTCTGAATTAGGGACACCTTTCTATACAGGACAGCCAGCTGGGTCCCAATGGTGTCCTCTATAGAGAGGTTCTACTGTATACAGGACAGCCAGCTGGGTCCCAATGGTGTCCTCTATAGAGAGGTTCTACTCTATACAGGACAGCCAGCTGGGTCCCAATGGTGTCCTCTATAGAGAGGTTCTACTCTATACAGGACAGCCAGCTGGGTCCCAATGGTGCCCTCTATAGAGAGGTTCCACTGTATACAGGACAGCCAGCTGGGTCCCAATGGTGTCCTCTATAGAGAGGTTCTACTCTATACAGGACAGCCAGCTGGGTCCCAATGGTGTCCTCTATAGAGAGGTTCTATTCTATACAGGACAGCCAGCTGGGTCCCAATGGTGCCCTCTATAGAGAGGTTCCACTGTATACAGGACAGCCAGCTAGGTTACTGTATATTTTGTGAACTGTAACTGAATTAAAGTCCTGCTTTTGCTTGCTGTGGCATTGACTCAATTTCGCCATCTGCAGAGGCTGTGTCGGTGAGAGTGAGTGGCGAATGTTGAAGTTCCTAACCATGTTGATTTTGATAGCACTGCTATTTGGTCTGTCTGTACTGAACTTCTCACTGAGCCTCGTCGTCACTGCATTTCTGTCCCTTCCAAGCCTCTTTGCAAGACCACAACCACCACATGGGTGGGTGGTATGTAACAGAATAGATGCAGATGACACACACACACACACACACACACACACACACACACACACACACACACACACACACACACACACACACACACACACACACACACACACACACACACACACACACACACACACACACACACACACACACACACACACACACACACACACACACACATCTACACGCATGCGCACACCTACACGCACACACGTGCACACACATACCTACGTACACACACACAGGCCCACTCACATAGTGCTCATGTAAGCATTTGTATAAATGCAGCATGTCAGTTACACTTTAGCCTCTTAGTTCAGTAATTCTGACCCAGTGCGCTCTGTTCCTCTCTTCCTCTGCCCAGCTCCTCCCTCCTCCACATCCTACGGCTAGCGACCCTCCTCCTCAGCTCTCCTACTGTGGCCCCACTGCTGGCCATAGCAGTCTACCACCTCTATTTCACCACAGACCTCTCTGCCTCGGATCCTCTCCCTCTACTCAATGCCTCTGTGCAATCACTAGTCCATGGCCTGTCGGAGGTCTACACTGCTCACTGGGTGTCTCACCAGTGGCTCTTCCCTTTCGTGTGCTTTGCACTCGCTCCCCTCTGGACTGTCTTATGGGTCCTCTCATTGCAAAGAGTACATGGGCAGCGCAAGGAACACTTGGAGTGACTTACAGGAGACCGTGTAGTCTGCATTCAGTGTACACTGTGTGCATGTCTGTCTCGATCATGCAAGACGGTTGTCGTTGTTGTCAATCATTGCACACGAATAATAATTATGTATTCCCGATGATAATTCTAAATAATAATGAATACAGTGATCGGGTGAATAATGACGTGTCTGCAAGCTGTGGTGCATGGCTACATGTATGCAAGCCACATAGTTCCTAAGTCATTGCACGAAGTAGGTTAGTTAAACTGTTCACTTATGTGGTGCATGGCTATTATCTACAGCTCCTCCATTGCACCACAGCCTGTGCTCAACAAGCTTTCAGCAGCTTGCACACTTCATCCGCTCCACCCTTCAGGATCTGCGGAATGTGTTCCATCACAGTCTGCACACCAGCCTGGCACTGAGGTAGCATGCAGGCAGAGAGAACGCAGCATTAGAGGTACCAACACTTGAAAGTGACAGCAGAACGCTATCCATCTATAGCTACAGGGCTCTAAGAATAAGTGCTAATCTTCCATTCCTTTAGCCAGCTGCTCACCATCCTTCTAAGGATAGGAAACCTGACTCTGTTGCAGAAGATCAGTAGCTGGTTCCTCAGCTTGTCCATGCCCTGGTGAGGAATAGACATAACCGTCACACAGTACCAGACACTGCTAGTGACATGTCTTGCACGGGGCTGAGTGCAACAGACACACCTCCTTGTCAAACTCCTTGATCAGGTTTACTAAAGTGTTGGCCCAAATCTTGCAAACAGCACACGTACCGATGCCGTCCTCACGGACAGAGCCATAAGCCATCATGGTCTGCAAAGTAGGCACAGAAGTTTAATCAAGGTTTGAGAATGAAGCAGATTTAAGGAGCAGGTTTAATTGCCCTGTCTTTGATTTCCAAAACACCACACAAGTGAGGTCTAAAGACCAGATGGGGCATGCTGATGCTTGCGGCACACCAGGTAGAGTAGGTCCCAGATGCGACAGTGAAGTATGGTACTAGTCTCCCTTAACCAGATTACATATCCAGGTACAGAGAAGAGATCATATGGTCACTTGTACCTGGTATTGCTCAATGGGATTGCAATGCAGGGCAGCGGGGCAGACCCTGCTGGGGTCCAGCTGATTGCCCATGTAGTTGGTGAGGTTCACATAGGCCGCTTTCAGGAAGGAAGCACAGTCCTGTGAGGAAGAAACCGGTAAGAAGTGAGGTCGAGCCATGCACAAAGACGGTGTGTAGACACACGTGTGTTGAACAAGGGATGGTTGGTGCACAGTGTTGCACTTACCCCATCGATACCATAAACTCTGAGAGCCTGGCATACAATGTGGATGGTGTAGTCGGTTGGCTGAGGAAGAGAGGTGAGTGGACAGCCTTTCAACTAGTGGAGCACCTTAGCTATTGCAACACTGCGCTACAGGTATGTATCAGGCAGGCTAACTGGGGTCTTGCTGTTCATGCGCATGTCCTTGCTAATGACACCAAAGTACTTCCAGCACGTCTTGCAAGTGTCAATGTCGGCAGCAGCAAGAGCGCGATCCAAGGCGAGCTGCAGATTTCGAGAAATCTCTTCATCCTACAGAGGTAGCAACGCACACCAGCAAGAAAAGACCAAAGGGCGTGTACACTACACGCCATAACAGACCATTTATAGGTAGAGCTACAGTGGAGTCCACATTAGCATGGTTGTCCCTCCTCACCAGACGGTTGTTGACACGGTCGAAGTCAAAGTCACCAAAGGCAACTGCCAACAGGCAGGCTGAAGCGAACAAAACTACGAAGAACTTCGCCATGGTTCGTCGTCAAGGATTGTCAAGGCAGTAGCGATCCGTATCAAGTTGATACACTCCCTGCGCATGGTGGGCACAGATGGATCTGCTTCCAATTTATGCTTGTTTCGTCTCGAAAGTGAATCACACGGTGCTGTGCACTTTATTCATATCTGCCCTCTAACTATAGATGAAGGAGAGAGGTCTTCTCCCCTCTAAGGTGCAAAGTATGGACATCTGGAGGATCGAGAGCATCTGAACCGCCAAAATGACGTCATGACTGTTAGAAAATGGCGGAGAAAAGGAGGGAAATTTGAAAGCATGAAGTGTGTTATGGGATTTAAAAGATGACACAACGAAGTCTTCCCTTTCTCAGACACCTAATCGAAGAGTCTAGTAGGAAAGGTGGCTAATGAGGTTTAGAGCCGAAACAATCCTACTTCTGTCCGACTGATGTTCTCTGCCTCTCCTTTCTCTGCTATGCATGTAAGGACTGTCCGACTACCTTAGCTTCTTGGACACATCCAGTGGAGGAGAACAGGTATGTTTGAACTGTTCCCACGGGCGTTCTGAGAAGGCAGACATACAGGCATGCAAAGAACCGAACAGCAGAATCCTCCCTGTCCACTCATACAATATAGAGGTAGAGAGGTCCGCATATGCAGTCATGTTCTCCTTCCCCCTTCCCCCTCCCTAAGCATGCACACTGTAATTCTATTTTCTCTCCTTGGAAATGTATTACATCTTATGTCATATCACATATAGTCTAGACCACAAAAGGTTTGCTTCTGTCAATTGGACAATGTAGTACTGAAACCCCTTTTTACGTACACAGGGGCAGGGAGTGGTCACTCCCCACATTGACAAGGTGCTGGAGCAGAGGAGAGAGAAGAGTGAGGGCAGCTGTAAGGAGAACCACTCCCCGGCTTATGAATCGAGGTTAAAGGCCTTGGAGCAGCAGTTAGCAGAACTCCTGAAGAAATCAGAAGAGGTCGGCTGATTCCAAATGCAAATGTAATATGTACCATTGAATTGTTTGGGCAGTCTTATGGCTGTGGCAACCCCTTCCTCCCCTCGTTTGTTATAATTATATTCATAGCCATGTTATGTAGCATGTGGCCCAGATGTGGCCATGTGCTTTTTGTTCTAAAATTTGCAAAAAAAAAAAAATAGTAACATGATCTGTAGAGCTCACGTGCCATGGGACTGTCTAAGCAGTTTCATATTCTGCTAGTTATGTGTTTTGGCCATGAGGAACGTGACCAGCACAGGTCGATAAGCACGTTTGTGCAACAACATCAATTCAATGGGGTATTGATAGCTCATTGTGTGATGATCCACATTGTCCGTGTAATAATGGTGGTGGTGGTCATAAGATGGTGCTACACTGTGCGCCTATTGTGTGACACTGTGAGATTGCTGCCTTTGTCCATTGTCCAGGGTTGTAAGGAGCGACCGCAGTCGAAACTCGGAACAAGGGCTGGTACAACAACCTCTTATGAAAGTGGTGGGCTTAAAATACACGTACACATCACTACACTACTCTACTGCTACACCACAATCACATCAAAGATGAAAGCACGTTCATCAGTCAATAACACTGTAATCTGTTGTGTATCGTATCTCTTATGTGTGCAGTTGCTGTATTGGGCACACGGGCACCCTTTGCTACTGTTTGGAGCATTTAACAATGCTTGCTTGTGTCAATGGTTGCTCATGGGGCACCGCATCGAACAGTGTTTAGAAGCATTCCCTGTTCATTGCGATATTCCCTGTACCATGATGTGTGCCATGCTTCAGGTGCATCTGAGCATAGACGCACATCCTGCCAACGGACACACTTCTCGCACTCCCCCACAAGGAGAAAGGCAACACTGAAAAAGCACAAATCTTCTTTGAAAGACCCTAGAAGCAGGCGAATCCAAAACCACACCTCAGAAGGATTTTCTTCTGGTCCTGAATTGACCCCATCTGGCGATGCATCTGTGCAAGAAACATCACATTTGTCAACACAGACTGCCACCACAAGCTCTGGCTTCGCACCTCAGTACATTCAGCCTGTCACAAAGGACCTGCAGACCAGGGAGCTCTTGACACGCGGGCCACGAGGGGCAGAGGGGGCAACAAAGGGCAGCTCTGATGAACTGCAGGTGAGCCGGTACAAGTGGAGCAAAGTGGGTGGAGCTTGAGGTATCCCCCTTCGTCGCTGCAAGATTTTGACTAGAGAATTGGACGCTGAACGCGAGAGACGATGGAAAGCAGAACAGGCAAGCCAGAAATTGCTTGCTCACACAAGAGAACTGCAGGCAAAAGGTGAGGACCCACCACCAACTCACACACGCACACACACACACACACACACACACACACACACGCACACACACACACACAAAGGACCAGCACTAGAACACTTGTGGAGTACTGTATGTATGTAGCAAGCAGTGAGCGAACATGCACATGACAGAATACACTGGGAAGGTGGTCTTTGCTTGCCTTTGCACAGAGCTGGATGCGAGCAGGAGACACGAAGTGTTGTTGGGGAAGGCTGCTGAACTGGAGAAGGAACATGCTGAGACTGTCAGGGACAAGGGCTCCCTAGCTGCAGAGAATGAGGCATTGAAAGTGAGTGTTGGCTCTGTGAGAGCCACCCAGCCTCACATTGCTAGAAGTGTTCGTGTTACTGAGGGGGGTAGCAATCGAAGCACTGACTGTGGTAGGAGAACTGACTGCTGGTAGGGTGTACATGTCCACTTACTGACACCTAGCTGTTCTGCTGCAATCAGTGTCTTCCTGTGCGTATAACCCCGCACACACTCCACATGCCCACCTTTCCCTGGACCTACCACCACCACCCACCCCACCACACTACTCTATACCACCTCACCACATACCACCACCCCACCCCTTCTCTATCAATCCTCCAACTCACCACATGCCTGCCACATACACCCCTTCCCTGACCATACTCTTACCCTCTCAATTGTAGAAGGCCCTAAGCGAGTTAAAGCGGACGGCGGCTTCCTCGCGTGAGGTGGAGGAGAAGCAGCGAGAAGCGCTCCATGTCCTTCAGACCACGCTGAAGAAGATGGAGTCGGAGCATGGTGCACAGCACGCTCACCACAGTGAGGAGGCAAGGGAGAGAGAGACACGAGTGGCCGCAGCTGAGAAGGAGGCGGAGCTACTGAGGAAGACGGTGAGGCACATGAAGGGCCAAGTCACCCAGCTGCAAGAGCTGCTGGCATGCAGGGAGCAAGAGCACAGGTGAACAAGCTGCAGTGAACAGGCTCTGCTGCAAGCACTCTCCGCTCTTAGACTGCCACCATGTCTTCCTTCTGCAGGAAGGAGCTGGATGGTAGGGTGTCCCTGCAGAGCCGGGAGTTCAGGGAGGCTGTTCAGTTTGAAGTGGAGAAGGAGAAAGAGAGGGCACAGGAGACCATTCAACAGCACAAGGACAAGTGGGTCACATGCTGGTCACATGACATGTACGTACGTACATGCATAGTTCCCCTCACTGGTGCAGGTTGGCTCAGCAGGTCCAGCAATACCAGCACCTTGAAGACGAGTTCCGTTCAGCTCTCCGCATAGAGGGCGGGAGGTACAAGGAAGTGAGTCCTCTTGCACCTTGCCTTGCCTCCTACCCTCGAGTGATGCATGCCACGCTCCCACCATCATGTGATGCATGCCACGCCTCCCACCATCATGTGATGCATGCCACGCCTCCCACCACCATGTGATGCATGCCCCGCCTACCACCATCATGTGATGCATGCCCCGCCTCTTCCACAGCTCCTGACAGCTTATGAACAGATTAAGGGTGAGGTGGATGCGAGCAGAGGGACAGCGGTGGCCGCTGTGGAGAAGGAGCACAAGGCAGCCCAGATTGTTGCCAGTCTGACAGCAGTGAGTCCTCTGGGCCATGCCCGTGTGTGTCTCCACAGTTGTGGTGGTGGGAGGGTGTGGTGGTGGGAGGGTGCTTACATTGAGTGTATGCATGTGTTGTGTGCTGTGTGTGTATACCTTGTTGTTGAGTGCTGTGTGTGTCTGTGTGTCAGTATGTCCATACGTCCATATGTCAGTATGTCAGTATGTCAGTATGTCAGTATGTCAGTATGTCAGTATGTCCGTACGTCCATATGTCAGTATGTCAGTATGTCAGTATGTCAGTATGTCAGTATGTCCGTATGTCCGTATGTCCGTATGTCAGTATGTCAGTATGTCCGTATGTCAGTATGTCCGTATGTCAGTATGTCAGTATGTCAGTATGTCCGTATGTCAGTATGTCCGTATGTCAGTATGTCAGTATGTCAGTATGTCCGTCAGTTCGTATGTCCGTATGTCCATATGTTTGAGACTGTTGTATGAGCTGTCAGATTCTGGTGTGTGACCTTGGTGTGTTGTGTTGTGTACTGCTTTCTCAGATGGTTAAGGAGCAGAAGGGAAGAATAGAAGAGCTGATGCGCAGTAAACAGGAGTCTGTTGGCCAGTTGAAAGTGAGTGGATGTGGGACGTATTTATCCACTGTGAATGGGTTTCCATTGTATTTGGGCTGTAAACAGTCTTGTGACTTTGCTTTCTCCTTATAAGGCTAGAATTGCAGAGCTGGAAGTGGAAGTTGGGACAAGGAACAAATTGGAATTGAAACTGGAGGCAATTCAAGAGGTTCGATGTGTTGACATCATGTGTGGAGTACTTCACCGACATCTGGTTCCTAATGACCCCATACTTAGGAGAATGCAAAACTGCATTCCCAGTTACTTGCTCAGACATCACTTGTTGAAGGTCTGCGTGAAGAGAGGAAGCTTTGGGGCAAGGAGTTGGCTCACCAAGGTGTGCTGGGGAAGAGGGGAGAGGGGAGGAAGTGGAGAAGAGGGAAAGGGAAAGGAGAGAGGGAGAGGGGAAGGTACATGCAGCAAGTACTGAGCAACAGAATGTTTCCTTCCATTCTTAATCACCCATGTGGGTGTGTGGGTGTATTTGACCCTTCTTAGCACAAACTCAATGTCACTGATATGCTTGAACCCTAAATAAGAGTCCCTAATGTTCAGACGTCCTCACCTCTGCTAGGACCACTGGTAAGTTTGTACATTGTGACGGTAGTTCTTGAGTTTTGAACTGTGTAGGGGCGTGCTTGGCACAGGATCGCGGCCGCATGGAGGCACAGATAGATGCACTTTCAAGAGAAGTGAAGGACCTCAAAGACAAACTAAAGGTGAGTGTGACTGTCATGTGACTTGTCATGTGCATGTCACATGACCTTGTGCACTTCATTACTGCAGAATGAGGAGGATTCTCGCAAGATCAAGGAGGTGGTTGCCCAGGACCAGATGAAGACAATTCAGGAGCTGAGGGAAGTGAGTAGTGTGTGTGCCCACATCTCAGCCTGCTCACGGTACTCACTCTCATTCGGGTTGTGATCTCCTGCTTATGAAGTGCATAGCCCATTGTACCCTGGCCTCAAGGTACTGCGTCGTGTGTACATCAATGTTGTCTGAGCTCTGTCTGTTTCCTCTTTTCTTGCTAGGAGGCGCAGTCTCGAAAGCAGAGTGCCCAAGGAGAGATCAGTCAGCTTCAACTGGAGTGTGAGTCACTTCGCAGTCAGCTAGAGGAGGTGGTCACAGAGAACCAGGAATTGCAGGTACGAGGAGGAGGGAGGGAGGGAGAGAGGATGGAGGAAAGGGGGGCATTCTCCTGATGTGGCTGTTGGATGCTGCAGGATGAAGTGGCTGCTCTGCTGGGGAGGAAGGAGGAGTTGAAGGATGCTGTTGCAAGTGCTGAGCAAGAAAGAGACGCTGCAAGAGAGAAGAGCAAGTAGGCAGAATGGGGGAGTGCAGTTGTAATGCAGTTGGTGGAGTGTGCCAGCAAAATGATTAGACTTGTTTGATTAGACTTGTTAATGAATCATTTTAGCAAGTGTTGTGGTACAACATTTCTAGCTAGAGTGTTCGTGTCCTTGCTTCCTGCTGGTTGTCTACAGGCAGCTTAAAGCCAGTTGGGACAGCCGCGTTGAAGCAATTGCAGCTCTGGAGGCCGAGATGGGAAGAGTGAGGAGCAGCTTTGAGGAGAGGGAGAGGGCTCTGGAGGGGGAGAGGGCAGCTGCCGAGGAACATGCCAGGTGGGAAAAACAAGCTGGCACGGCAGATCTGGTGAGTGAGTGAGTGCTGAGGTGTGTGTCTGCTGTAGGTCCCTTCAGGAGAGGCTGAAGGCTTGTGATGATGGCTTCAGGAAGCAGCTGGAGGCAAAGGAGAGAGCCTTCCAACAGCTCCTTGACAGTACCGTGCAGGAGAAGGACAAGGAGATATCCACACTGCAAGACAAGGTGAGTGGGCGTGAGTTTAATTTGCATGAAATTGAGCCATGCTTTACGAATGAAAATCATTTCGTAGTAACCTGTTTGTGGTGTGCCCCCATCTCTCTGGTTGTGTCAGGTCAGCAGGACAGAGGAGGAGATGCGGGAGCTGCTCTCCCAGCTGGCACGTGACAAGCACAACATGCAGGCCAAAGTGGTGCAGTTGTCGAGGGTCCTGAGCGACATTCAGCTCAACCACGGAGTTGACGTGACACACACGCTGTCATAGCATGCAGGGGAGCCTTGTGTGTGTATGTGTGTGGAGGGGGTGTGCAACACACAATAACTGCATACTCCCTGTGTACCATGTGTATACAGTGTACAGCATCTGTTGTGACTCTTTCCTGTATACCTCATAGTGGAATAGCACAAGTGAACTGTGCCATGACAATGATACAGTTCAGCGATTCCAGATATATACCGCTTCTGTAGCTTCATCAACGTTACCTATGCATGCATGTCATCACCAGCTTAGCTTCACTGCAGAACATCTTCAGAGGGACATACATACATACATAAATATACCAGAGTCCTTACTTACAAACATAATACAATTCACCTTCTTATATCACGACGAGTATAAATAATATACAACAAAGGTTCATTAATTAGGGTCAATAGAGGGTTTTTGTCTACATAGTTGACTCGCCGTGGCTTAGTCATCCTTTCCCTGTTCGCTTGGTTGGTTGTTGTGTGCTGGTAGTTTGGCCAGGGGCAATGATTCCCCTGCGTGGGCAAGAAGGAAGTGTGTATACATAGGCAATCCTTGAAAAGGAAAGTGTGATACACGTCAGCTGAAACTGCCTTTGATCTGTAGCACCTACACATGTGACACCTTCACCGGCAGCCCAATTGGTCAAATGTAAATGCTATGTACACAAACTGTCTGGGAATTCCAAATGGTGACCCATACAGTTTAAATCATCATGTAAATATTATTGTCACTGCCAAGGGTAGTCAAAACAGGAGGACCTTTGCTAATTACCTCTGGAGCACTTGGCAATTAAACCTCAACCTTCAACCAGCCTACTTTCACTGTTCATGACATAACAAGTAATTGATTTTTATGTAAACTAGCAGTCATTTGTA
>OX465051.1:675877-685502 GCA_949841015.1 Aplysina aerophoba
TACAGTCCCACTCTTTGGCAACACATTCACTCCTGCCCTTCCCCACCGTTCATGTCTATGTATAAAATGTACCATCTCAGTTTTGTGTCAGTACTACTGATGAAGGTCCTGGATTGGAGCAAACTGTCTGAAATCCCCTTTAATTCTTTTTTCTGGCTAGTGTAGTTTCCCTCATCATGCCATACAGTCACAAAGCAGCAACAGTACAATCCCTATGCATTGGTACAATACCACCACAGAGCTACGTACCATTCACTTACTACCACTACAGCACAAGGGACAGCATTTTCACAATGTTCCCATGACACCCTAGCTGACACAGTGTACGAATCACGCAGTGTGGCAACATTTGGGACCAGACTCATAGCTGAGACAAGAAGAAATGTGCTAAGACGTGCCTTGCCCTACCTATACTGCAAAACATCTGTTGAATGTTGGTTCCTTCCTTGGCACTTGTTTCGAAGAAACTTGCTCTGATGTGTGCAGCATACTCTTGCCCCTCTTCATATGGGACCTGCAAGGTGTACAGAACAGTTGATGCACGTCACTTTGGTGGCACGTTTCCCTTCTACCCACAGTTCTCACCACTCACTTGTCTCTGCTCGCCAATATCACACTTGTTTCCCACAAGCGTAAGAACTATGCCATCCGGGGCCAGTTTCTGAAGCTGCTCAACCCAGGGTTTCATATCCTTGAAAGACTGCTTATCTGTGATATCATAGACAATAACGGCACCTGCTGCCCCTCTGTAGTATATTGGTGCCAGGCTGCGGTACTGGGGTCAGATGTGGGCACAGAGTGCATACAACTTGTCGGCACAGTATTCACTGGTGAATGAATGTGTACCTACACACCTTTTCTTGTCCAGCTGTGTCCCAGATGTGGAAGCAGTGCTGGTGTCCGTCAATAACAACGCGCTTGGAATATAAATAAGCTCTGTACGTGTACACAAGTACGCACGCACGCATGTACACATGTAGGGCCGGTAGGATGGAAAGGTATACATACCTAACCACATACATGTCGCGCAAGCACACGCACAGGGCAACTGAAGCTAAGGCTGTTGCATACACTGTGGTGCTACACAACGGTCACAGCAAAGCAGACTTACCCAACAGTTGGAGGATCCATGTCTGTGAAGGTATCGTGCATAAAACGCCTCGCTATGCAAGTCTTCCCGACCCCGGCTGGCTGTACAACAACACCAACAAGTGACACGCACACGTAGGAGGCAAAGCGATCCGACCAACTCACCCCCAAACAACATAGCTTGATGTCCAATCGTTCCATTGACAAGACTACAGGATCGATTTACCAAGACACAGCCATTTAATTTCCATGCATGTGAGTGATGTGACCAGCTTTCAATTAATTTTAATTAATTAAATTAAAGCGACCGCTCCACGTAAGTGTGGTCGATCACGAAGTATTTGCTGGAGTTGGTAAGGGAGAGAGTGGAGTGTTGGGTCTTGGAGCACTCTGCACCTGACCAAGAAGTGGATGTTGCCGTGTCTTGCTGGCTGCCTGCTGCTTTGTGTGACATCACCAGTGTCTGCAGCTGGCGACACACGACCTCCACCTGGTTGCCTCTCGTCTCATCCTCCTCTCCACTATCCTCTGGCCCAAAGGGATCCAGAAGCTGTGTCTTCATAGGAACATTCACAGAGAACTGATTCAGCTTCAAGTGCTCGGATATATACTTGCCTCGCTGTGACTTCTCCGACACTGCAAGGACGGGTACCAGGTCAACATGTGGTCACCATTGCTGCAATTATGTCTTGCACTGGCAGCAGTTAGGTGGGCACTGAGCAGCCCTCTATGGTTGCAATGAGTAGCATTAGCGTGCATCACAGATCAGCTTATTGCACTGTGGATCTCCTGTGGTCAGTGGCTGTGCCATCTCACAGTAGCCTCAATCAAACAGAAACTAATAGCTGAGCTACGCATAGATGTGTGGGTCTGTGTAGTGATTCACACTCTGTGCTCACTCACCAAGAGCCAGGGATGTTTCCCTTTCAGGATGGCACCTGCTGCAGTGTGTCTCTCCAAGACGGATAAGACCACCATATCTACACAAAGGTGATTGAGGGAGTACTAGTGGTGCTAGGGGCAGCTTGTGTGTGTGTGTGTGTGTGTGCGTGTATGTGTGTATGTGTGTGTGTGTGTGTGTGTGTGTGTGTGTGTGTGTGTGTGTGTGTATGTGTGTGTGTGTATGTGTGTGTGTGTGTGCGTGTGTGTGTGAGGTGTATGGCACATCAACACAGCATGCACCTTACGTACCTTGGCAACTTGGGGAGGCGGAGAACTGTGTTCTTTGGCCGAGGATCATCCACTGCTTCCTCTTCCTCGTACACAGGTGAGCGTGTCCGCTGGGCAGCCAGCCTGAGGGGGTTGCGCTGGTTAGCTGGTGCTTCTTTCCATCAAAGTAGCATACACACAACACACACCAGCCCCCACACCTTCGTTTGTGCTCCATTTTCAAATAGAAGGCAATCACATCAATGGCATTACAGCTGTTGAAAGCTGCTTCTAAATCTGAAATGAAAAGTGACAAGTGCAGTAATAGCAGGCTGCAAACCTGCTGAGGGAAAGGATACCAACCTCTTGCTCTTTCCTCAGTAGCACCTTTTTTGCCCGTAGCTGTCTGCCTTCTTCCTATAACACTCGGTGAGCGTTGAGTTTTCCTACAGACACACACACACACACACACACACACACACACACACACACACATTATAGATGCTCATATTTCACACTATTACATAATGCGCCAGTCAGGACTCAGAACTGTGGCATACTTGCTCTGCTTTGTGGCCTCCATTCTGCTAGCCCACTCTCCGATCCACTCTGAACAGGACAGGTAGACATCTCCATTAGACGGAAGCGGCCAGGCACTGAGCAGCTCTGCAAAATAGCCATAGTCATCACTGACACCAAGTTCTTTCAAGTACTGACGGATTACATTCCTGTCAGTGAGGAGGAAAGGAGTTTGCAGTGGGGTGAGGAGAGGGAAGGAGGGAGGCATGGTGTGTAGAGTGCTAATAAATACCCTATTTCAGCGTCACAGTTGGCAGCGAGAGCCATGAGCAGTGCCACCAACTGGGGTGAGCACAACTTGGCTGCAAAGAGGTACTTCAGTGAGGACAGGATGAACTGCCTGGCATCGGGGTCACTAGGAGTGGGGAGGGGGGGTCCTCTGAGGTACTGCAGGAGGTACTGGCTGTAGGAGGTGGAGTCCATCCAGAGGATGTCACGCTGGTGGTGGAGCAGCAGGACCGCCTGGGGGCGGGGAGGGGGAGGGGCAGGATGGCAGGGGAGGGAGGGGGAGGGAGGGGGAGGGAGGGTAGACTGCAGTCAGTTTTAGGGGTGCCATTAGTTGGATCCGACCACCCATCAGGTTTTTAGAACACAAGTCTGCTCCACGTATTGTCAATAGGTTGGATGAGATGCGAGCAACATTCTCGGTGAGTGTGACTGCAAACCTCAGCAATGTTGGCTTTGAAAGTGTAATCTGTTGTCCTCGGGATGCACGAGAGCAGGGTTGTGACAAACTTGGACACGGACCATGGCTTTGGGAAGGTCTACAGAAAGCATACGTACAACATTGTGTGATTGAGGTGCGTGATTGAGGTGCGTGATTGAGGTGTGTATGGAGTGAGGTGTGTGTGTGAGTGTGTGTGTGTGCGTCTGAGGGGTGTGTGTGAGGGGTGTGTGTGGTGTGAAGTGAGTGTGAGGTACGTATATGTGAGACGCTGAAGCATGGGTGCATGGGTGAGTAATAGTGAGCAGATCCACTGAAAGGTGATGCTCTGTGTCCCTGACCTTGGATGTTGCTGAAGGAAAGAAGAACTCAAACCACTCTCGTCCAGTGAACTGTGCTATGTATTCTGGTAAAGGGGTCAAAGGTCGAGGGGGTGGGGAGGGAGTGGGTGGAGGCGTGGGGGTCTTTGGAGGAGGAGGACTTTTGGGGGGACTGGTACGGAGAGGAGAGATAAGATACTGCACACTTGAATGCGGCTGTGAGTTTGCAAGGACACAACTCATCGAATGTAGCGCACAACTTCACAAGAAACTTACGGTGTTGGTGATTTGGAAGGTGGTCTAGCGATTCTCTTCTCCACAACCATTTGTGTTCTAACTGGAGGCTGCATGGTGCACAATAAGAGTACAAGACACACCTACATACGCATACGTACGTACATACATCCCTAGTATTGTTAATATGACGTCATAGGAACAGATCACACATACGTAGCCATGCAGTGCAGGAACATAAGTGACCTCCTGCAGTGCACCATGAGTACATACACACTGCAGCTGGGTACAGGACACCACTGCAGCTGGGTGCAGGACACCACTGCAGCTGGGTGCAGGACACCACTGCAGCTGGGTGCAGGACACCACTGCAGCTGGGTGCAGGACACCACTGCAGCTGGGTGCAGGGCACCACTGCAGCTGGGTACAGGACACCACTGCAGCTGGGTACAGGACACCACTGCAGCTGGGTACAGGGCACCACTGCAGCTGGGTACAGGACACCACTGCAGCTGGGTACAGGACACCACTGCAGCTGGGTACAGGACACCACTGCAGCTGGGTACAGGACACCACTGCAGCTGGGTACAGGACACCACTGCAGCTGGGTACAGGACACCACTGCAGCTGGGTACAGGACACCACTGCAGCTGGGTACAGGACACCACTGCAGCTGGGTACAGGGCACCACTGCAGCTGGGTACAGGACACCACTGCAGCTGGGTGCAGGACACCACTGCAGCTGGGTGCAGGACACCACTGCAGCTGGGTGCAGGACACCACTGCAGCTGGGTGCAGGACACCACTGCAGCTGGGTGCAGGACACCACTGCAGCTGGGTGCAGGACACCACTGCAGCTGGGTGCAGGACACCACTGCAGCTGGGTGCAGGACACCACTGCAGCTGGGTACAGGACACCACTGCAGCTGGGTGCAGGACACCACTGCAGCTGGGTGCAGGACACCACTGCAGCTGGGTGCAGGACACCACTGCAGCTGGGTGCAGGACACCACTGCAGCTGGGTGCAGGACACCACTGCAGCTGGGTGCAGGACACCACTGCAGCTGGGTGCAGGGCACCACTGCAGCTGGGTACAGGGCACCACTGCAGCTGGGTACAGGGCACCACTGCAGCTGGGTACAGGGCACCACTGCAGCTGGGTGGGTACAGGACACCACTGCAGCTGGGTACAGGACACCACTGCAGCTGGGTGCAGGACACCACTGCAGCTGGGTGCAGGACACCACTGCAGCTGGGTACAGGACACCACTGCAGCTGGGTACAGGGCACCACTGCAGCTGGGTACAGGACACCACTGCAGCTGGGTACAGGACACCACTGCAGCTGGGTACAGGGCACCACTGCAGCTGGGTGCAGGACACCACTGCAGCTGGGTGCAGGACACCACTGCAGCTGGGTGCAGGACACCACTGCAGCTGGGTACAGGACACCACTGCAGCTGGGTACAGGACACCACTGCAGCTGGGTGCAGGACACCACTGCAGCTGGGTACAGGACACCACTGCAGCTGGGTACAGGGCACCACTGCAGCTGGGTACAGGGCACCACTGCAGCTGGGTGGGTACAGGGCACCACTGCAGCTGGGTACAGGACACCACTGCAGCTGGGTACAGGACACCACTGCAGCTGGGTGCAGGACACCACTGCAGCTGGGTACAGGACACCACTGCAGCTGGGTACAGGGCACCACTGCAGCTGGGTACAGGACACCACTGCAGCTGGGTACAGGACACCACTGCAGCTGGGTACAGGGCACCACTGCAGCTGGGTGCAGGACACCACTGCAGCTGGGTGCAGGACACCACTGCAGCTGGGTGCAGGACACCACTGCAGCTGGGTGCAGGACACCACTGCAGCTGGGTGCAGGACACCACTGCAGCTGGGTACAGGACACCACTGCAGCTGGGTACAGGACACCACTGCAGCTGGGTACAGGACACCACTGCAGCTGGGTACAGGACACCACTGCTCACCCTCTCACAACAATGTGCAAGCACATACGTACATTATTTACTTCTTGTATGAATGAGTACGAATATAGGCACAAAGCAAGAGCTGTAAGTTGTGTCCCAGCCACTCACAGGAGGTGGAGTGGGTGGTGGGGTGGGAGAGGGAGTGGGAGTTGGTTCCACACTCTCATCAAAGCCCTGCTCCATCAGTGCCTTCATCTTCCTGAAGAACTCATTGTCAGGATCCTCCTCCTCCTCTTCTTCAGCGTTATCGGGCTGGACACACAAACATGAACACACACACACACACACACACACACACACACACACACACACACACACACACACACACACACACACACACACACACACACACACACACACACACACACACACACACACACACACACACACACACACACACACACACACACACACACACACACACACACACACACACACACACACACACACACAAAAGAATAGAAAAGAAATGTATCCTGTACACAGCAGAAGTACGCCTTAACTCAAACACATGTGATGTACATACAGTACCAATGAGTGTATTTATGTACGTATGTACGTACCTTCTTCCTGCTGGCCATGGCTGCAATCTCCTCGGCGGTGAGTGTGGAGGGCTGCCAGTCGCTGGCCAGGACCCTGTCTGCCTCACTCTTGCGCAACTGCTGGAGGATGACCGAGTTGGGTAGGATGCCGTCAGGGGCAATGGGGTACGGAGGGTCCAGTTTGGAGAGAGGGGGAAAGAACTGACGGACAGGACCCTTCTTGTATGGCTCTACTGCATGAGAGGTACAGGAGGGAGGGCGTGGTAGAGAGGGCTAGCGGGGACTGTGGACAGCAATGGGACCCTTACCAAACACCTCATTGACAGCAGCTTCTTCCTCTGGGAACTGCACAGGTACAATCACAACAAGACAGCAGCACTGGTGTGTGTGTGTGTGTGTGTGTGTGTGTGTGTGTAGTGCACACCTGCAACTTGAGTCTCCTGAAGGGCAGTATTAAGCTCATCAGCTCTCTCCACATCTCTTTGCGCTCCTTCCCCCCCACCTTCCCCATTCTCTTCCTGTTCACGTGCAACAGTCCATCTCTCAAGAGCCGCAGCTCTTCACTCTGTGCTGCCAGGTGAGCAATACACTACAGGGAGGGGGAAGGTGGGAAGGGAGTGACAGCGAACTACGTACACAGAACAGAGCCCCAGGGGTGGGCTGAACCACCCCTGGGAGTGGGCTGAACCACCCCTGGGAGTGGGCTGAACCACCCTTGGGAGTGGGCTGAACCACCCCTGGGAGTGGGCTGAACCACCCTTGGGAGTGGGCTGAACCACCCCTGGGAGTGGGCTGTTCGAGGAGAGTCGAGGGATGAAGTACGCACCTTTGCCTTTTCACTGGCTGCCTGCTTCATCATGAGTTTCTCCTCCTCAGAGAGTCCACCGCGGTAGGAGAACCTGCAGGGTCATGAGAAGAGCGCACGCGTGCGTGTGTGTGTATGTATGTGCATATGCGTGTGCGTGTGCACTTAACTGAGTGCACACGTACGTACGTACATACCTACATACATACGCATGTGAGGATTCAGAGAGAGTTCCTGTGATGGGCACGGCACGTTGGTGGTGTGTGCACTGACCGGCTAATCTCCTTCTTAGTCTTGAGCAGCCTCTCCTGGTCAGCAGGTGGCAGTGCACCCAGCTCCACCGACAAGGGAATCTCTTCCTCTACACGAGTCTTGGGAAATGTCAGAGTCAAAATCTCCTTGAGCAGCTGATCTGGAAGGTCTACACACCATAGTAAGAGTGTAAGCAAGAGAGGCGCAAAAGGGGAGGCAGTGTCAAAGGTACGTAGGAGCGGCCTTGTACCAGCTCCACCTCCACACTCACAGTTGGGAAATGGGATTTGGTACAAGTGTCCAGAGCTGCCTAGAGTGATGTCACCTCGATTGGAGCTGAAGACCACACCCTCTGGGGGTGTGCTCAGCTGGATAATCCTAATTGGGTGGTTCTCCTCGTCCCATATCCTGATGGTGCAGTCATCCGATGCAGACAGGAAGCACTTTAGTTTGTCACTGCAGCTCAGACTGGTGATGGTGTTTGTGTGTGCCATTTCACAGCACTGGCTGAAGCAGGCTGCAACAAACAAGCAAGCAAACATTCAACGGAATTTAACCATGACAGAATATAAAAAAATGTGAAGGTGTTTACGTATGCATGTGATATAGTCACTCCCCTCTTAACTTCGGCCTAGGATATGATGAAGGAAGGAGTGAAGGGGGAAGTGATTATATTATATTCTACATCAACTCCTGCCACAACTGCCTCTGTACCCAAGTACATATGACCGCCCCACCCCACCCCCGGCCTCACTTCTCTCCTTCAGGCTGTACATGGTGAGGGAGTAGGTGGCAGCGACGTGGTCGTTGACAGCGATGCAGACCTTCTGACGGCTCCGGCACACAAGGCTGGGCTCGCTGTCTGCCTTGATCCTCATCACCTGAGACAGAGCGTCTCCACTGGCATGGGGCGAGATGTACCATACAGAGACCTCACAGTCTGGAGGAAGGCCATGGAGGGGAGAGGAGGGGAAGGGAGGGGAGGGGAGGGACGGGGAGGGGAGGGACTGTGTTGAGGCACTTAATTAAAACACTCTAGAAGAGATGACAGCAGAGATCCACAGAACAATTAAGTCAATGCACAAAGAAGGACGTACGTACGTGCGTATACAATGAACGACAAGTCACTCACACATAGGCATGCATGTACGTACTGTATGCATTGCAAGAGCAGTTATGCATATGTAACATAGACGGGGTAATGATATAATAATAAAATCCTGGCCTATGGTGTCACGTCCTACATTCCTACTCCACAATGGGACTCGCACAACATACGTACGTACGTACTACTGCATACATATGCACATCCGACCCTCCTCCTCCTATGCATGCATGTACGTATGTACCTCCACAGCCAGTGGTGATGACATAATTGTCCTCCTCCATACAGGTAATGGATCGCACCGCCCCGGTGCTGTGTGCCTGCACTGCGTGTGCAAGGGTCCCTCGGGTGAGGTCCAGCACACCGAACCTCCCATCCTCAGTGCCCACCAGCACAAGCACAGTGCTGTGGAAGAACTCCTCTGGTCTCTTCTGACGGTACGCTGGCACAAGAGAGTTGGCTTCCATTGTCACAGCCAACCACTTGTCATCTGACACTGCCTTCTGAATGGACTCCTTCGCAAGTGAATGAGATTGTGGAGGGGAAGGGAGGAGGAGGGAGAGGGGGAGGGGGAGGAGGAGGGGGAGGAGGAGGGGGAGGAGGAGGGGAGGAGGAGGGGGGAGGAGGAGGGGAGGAGGAGGAGGAGGAGGAGGAGGAGGAGGAGTGGAGGTGGAGAGGGAGGAGAACAACTTATGAATGTACACATGTACAGTGGTACTCCATGTCTGTATGTGCATGTGTAATGATATGCAAGGGCACAGCAGCGCGCAGTGCACAAACCTCATCCATGACTGACTCGTAGACCCCAAAGCATGTACATCCCCCTGCATGCAGGAGGGGGAGGTAAATGGCTGCTAAAACACACCATCCCACCATAACACCATAACACTCA
>OX465051.1:685702-703202 GCA_949841015.1 Aplysina aerophoba
CCACATGACAGTCACATGCTGGTCACATGATGACCACATGACAGTCACATGCTGGTCACATGATGAACACATGACAGTCACATGCTTCACTCACCAAGTGATGGGTGTGCTGTGCATGTCCTGGAGTTTGGCAATCATCTCCCCTGACACGAGGTAGTGGATCCTCACCCCAGTTCCCACCACGGAGAAGCACCGCTGGGCCTTCCCAGGGACTTCTTCCAGGTGCACAGCAGTCACAAGGTCAGACGGGGAAAACCCTTCCTGTGTGGGCAGAGGATGAAAGAGCCATTACGCAAATCACTTCACCTATGTAGTCCTGCTCTGACCTACGTACCGTGATTGGAGCTCGGGGTGATATAGTCTTGCCTCCTTTGCGGAACAACCAGGTCTGAAAGGTAGGTACGTAGCATGCGCTGATGTCCTTGCTATCACCATCCCCACATGCATGCAAACACATGCGCTCTCTTGCACACACGTGCACGCAGACATGTGAAGGTGCACTACTATGTGGTGAACTCACCAGCACGTAGCCCGGCCCAAAGGTCACTATCTCTCCAGAGCACTCATTGTACACAACACTGCATGATTAATTGGCAATGGCAACTCCAACAGTTCATCAAGCAAGCACACGTATGTACGTACGTACATACAAGCATGCACAATTTCACATCCTTCAGTAACAAGCTATAAAATGGTCCACACAAGTGTCTAAGAGTAGCACATGTATCAACCGTGTGCACTCACCCCTGCAACGGTCTGGCCGACTCTGTGTCAAAGGTGCTCTTAAATTCACAGTCCAGAAGCTGTGTACATACATACATATGTGGAAGCAGCAACAAATGGATGAAAGAGCAACTGGAGACATCAGTGCATCAGTATGTGCCATTAGTGTATACGCATCATAATTAGCTTCAATATTCAATGGGTTAGCATATTCCCGCACACCACACCAGCCCACACCCCTTCTGTATAGAGGGCAATAATAGAATGTGGGAGGGCTGGTGTGTGAAATGGACACTCATCACATGCACACATCACATACACACATCACATACACACATCACATACACACATCACATGCACACATCACATACACACATCACATACACACATCACATACACACGTCACACATATCACATACACACATCACATACACACATCACTTGCACACATCACATACACACATCACATACACACATCACATACACACATCACATACACACGTCACACACATCACATACACACATCACATACACACATCACTTGCACACATCACATACACACATCACTTGCACACATCACATACACACATCACATGCACACATCACATACACACATCACATACACACATCACATGCACACATCACATACACACATCACATACACACATCACATACACACATCACATGCACACATCACTTGATGCTTCACAGCACACAAAACACTACAACAGTCCACAGACCATCAGTCCTCGGTACCACAGGGAAGGGGGGAAGGTGTGTAAAGGACACCTGGGAGCACCCTGGGAGCAACTCTGCATGATCCGACAATGAAACTACTGCTATCGTATCCTTCAATTTATTGCACAAAACAAGTCTTCATTTAGAAAACCTGTGAATTAAGTACAGATTCACTTTCTTCTTTTGTTCACATTATTTTAAAGTACGCACCCACTAGTCCTATAAGCCGGTCATCCCTTCAGCACTAGCTGGATGAGAGAATGCTCTCGTCTTAGGATACAAGCAATGCTCGCTTACATGAACACTTGCTGATGTGAGCCCAGCATAAAATCCATAACGTGCTACGTACAACAGCCCCTTTAGGTCTGGATGTGTCTTGCTCTCCTCAACCAGGAACTCCGGCTCGGTCGATCCGAAGTAAAACCTCCGTCTTGCCGGGTTTCTCCTAATCACCTTTACCCTCCCTCCGCGGTGCAGCACCACTTGGTGACGCGTTTGAAAGTCACACACAAAGTCCAACACAACCTCATCCAGCGATATACTTTGGGCCTGTAAAGTACCATGTCTGATCCGAATGCCATCTTCAATCAAATCGACTGGCCGTTTGGCTGAAGTAGTGCGAGTAGGCAGTTGTGTACGGCCAATGTCATTCAATGTACTGACACTCGAGAGCTCTGCTGTGCTGTTGTACAGTGAGGCTGTCATTTCGTAGCTTGGGAACACCGTCGCGAGCAGACGAAGTTCATGGGGTCGCCATTTTGGTTGCTACCATGGTGATTCTCAATGAATAATGTTACAAACGATCTATAAGTATGTGCTATAAATTATATTAGTTACAGCGCTTTACGATACATGGCGACTATATAACTAGGCCACACTAATACGTTTGTTACACGCACTGTACTACTAACGGATGAGCGTGATCTATCAAATGAGCGAAGAGCAGTTCAGGGAAATGTCACGTCCAAAAGACCATGACCCTAAGAAGAGATGGTTCGTGAAGGACCCTTGTGGCATCGCCTGCGTGGTTTTGACATACATCTTAGTGGGCTACGCCACGTTGTCATTCCTCACCGTCATTCTGCCGCCATTTATATCCGTGTGGAGCCTTCTCAACGCTAGCACATTTCTAAGTTTAATGATTCTGGGCGTCGTTTCTCACTACAGAGCAATGTTCACTGAACCGGTGAGTCAGGAGACTTAACTTTCACGCTACTAAACTTGTGGGACATGTCTGAAACGCTGTAGTAGGTAGTGAAATTCCGAAGACTTCCTGGTTTCTCCCACCCACTGCACGAGGACATGCACAATGAGAGTTATTAGAAATTTACATCATTTAAAAGTAGTATTATCTTCTGCCAGGGTATTGTTGTTCGCGAGCCTATATCTGAGGAAGAAGTGTTGACACGGCACCAACAGGGAGAGAAGATCCGCTACTGCAAGAAGTGTCGCAGCTTGAAGCCCGATCGAGCCCATCACTGCAGCACGTGTGAGCGATGCATCTACCGGATGGATCACCACTGCCCTTGGTGAGGATGGGGGCATTCCCAAATGAAACTTATGTACTGGGCGGTTTGGGAATGAGACTTAATAAGAGATGTATGCATATTATTCTATGGATTAGAGGATGGGGAGCGTGTGATTTCCTGTCTCATTATGTGAACTGAATGGTTTGATGCAGGGAGCACTGTGGCAACGTGCCAACGTGCCAACTTTCTTTACTTCAGCATTCCTCCCCTACCCCCTACCCCAGGGTCAACAACTGTGTCGGTGCAAATAACCAAAAGTACTTTCTTCTGTTCACTGTGAGCTTTATATCAATATCACTATTAGAGTGCACACGTGCAGGAGCACTAGGGAACAAGCCCAATGAGTCACTGTTATGAGTACTTAAAAACATCACAGATCAAGCCTACATAGTCATACAGACTCATACAGTCATATATGACCTCTGTGTTGACCATCTAATAGCAATGCGTGGGAGCACTGTGTTGACCGTGTTATGTCATTGTCCACTCGAGGCATGCTCGTGCCAGCTGCTCCCCGCCCTAACATAATAGCAATGCGTGGGAGCACTGTGTTGACCGTGTTATGTCATTGTCCACTCGAGGCATGCTCGTGCCAGCTGCTCCCCGCGCCCTAATATAATAGCAATGCGTGGGAGCACTGTGTTGACCGTGTTATGTCATTGTCCACTCGAGGCATGCTCGTGCCAGCTGCTCCCCGCGCCCTAATACAATAGCAATGCGTGGGAGCACTGTGGGCAATGTATGGTGATACATACTGTATAGTGACAATTTACTGAAGCACTGTGGTGACACTCTGCGATGACAGTCTATGGTGACACTCTAGTGACACTGTCTGGTGATAGTCTGTGTTGACACACTGTAGTGACACACTCTGTGGCTGCACTGTGAGATGACACTGTAATGACACACTCTGTGGCTGCACTGTGAGATGACACTGTAATGACGCACTCTGTGGCTGCACTGTGAGATGACACTGTAATGACGCACTCTGTGGCTGCACTGTGAGATGACACTGTAATGACGCACTCTGTGGCTGCACTGTGAGATGACACTGTAATGACGCACTCTGTGGCTGCACTGTGAGATGACACTGTAATGACGCACTCTGTGGCTGCACTGTGAGATGACACTGTAATGACGCACTCTGTGGCTGCACTGTGAGATGACACTGTAATGACGCACTCTGTGGCTGCACTGTGAGACGACACTGTAATGACGCACTCTGTGGCTGCACTGTGAGACGACACTGTAATGACGCACTCTGTGGCTGCACTGTGAGATGACACTGTAATGACGCACTCTGTGGCTGCACTGTGAGATGACACTGTAATGACGCACTCTGTGGCTGCACTATGAGATGACACTGTAATGACGCACTCTGTGGCTGCACTGTGAGATGACACTGTAATGACGCACTCTGTGGCTGCACTATGAGATGACACTGTAATGACGCACTCTGTGGCTGCACTATGAGATGACACTGTAATGACGCACTCTGTGGCTGCACTATGAGATGACACTGTAATGACGCACTCTGTGGCTGCACTATGAGATGACACTGTAATGACACACTCTGTGGCTGCACTATGAGATGACACTGTAATGACACACTCTGTGGCTGCACGACACTGTAATGACACACTCTGTGGCTGCACGACACTGTAGTGACACACTCTGTGGCTGCACGACACTGTAATGACACACTCTGTGGCTGCACGACACTGTAATGACACACTCTGTGGCTGCACTGTGAGGTGCCATACTCTAGTGATGCACTTTGAAGTAACACGAAGAAAGAGAAGCTGGTATTCCCCTGCACAGTACAAGTAATGGTTAGCAGACACACTTCCTGGACTTCCCACTTTGCACTGACTGCCTTCCTTCTCTGCTTCTCCCCTTGCACTTCTGCGGCTGCCTCCTTGCCTGGATACCAGATGTACATCATGGCCATGTCCGTCCACGGCCTGTTGACTGTGGTCTGGTTCTTCATCAGGTGTGCTTCACAGGATTTTACAGGTGAGACCAACTGTGCCACTCCTCTGGACACACCCATTCGCTCTCGGTCTGGGTCAGTTTAAGTGTTCATGCTGTCAATACATATTGGAAGGCAGTTCCTGTGAGTGATAAATTGAAGTTGCAGAATACAAGCATAGGAGGAAGTGATTATATATGTGTGTTTAGTGCATTTGTACTAGATAGGTCCGTAATTTGGGAATGCTATAAGATGTACTGCTTATCTGCAGAAACCAGATATTGCCACTGGTGAATAAATCTTGAGGAGCAAATACGTAGCAGAATCAATCAATCAATGACAACTGATTGCTCACTGTGGTCTGGTGCAGTTGCAATGCAGTTGACAGAGGTCTAAGTGGCCGAAACGTCCTGCAATCAGTTGTCATTTATTTATTAATTGATTCTGCTGAGTATTTGCTCATCAAAAATCTATTTGCTATGAGCATCCATGATATCAAACATTGCCACACACTTTCATGTGCAGTAGTCAGTCTGTGGCAGTGTGATTGAGGAGATTCTTATGGTGGCCAGAGATGTTGTAGTTCAATTTGCGAGTGTGCACCTTTGTATGTACATATCACATTTACCCCATGAACTTTACCAGTTTGTATTCACCTTTATGGGCCAATGAGGCGTAAAGCACAGAAATATGGTGTGCAAGCTTTGAACATATTTTGTGTTAAGTAGAGCCTGTAATTTATAGGGATGCTGTGGGGATGAACTGTATCACAATGACTCCATGGGTAACAAGGGTGACATTCAGCAGCTTGTGCCTATGCAGTGCTCTGAGACGACTGGTCCCCGCCCCTCCCCCCTCCCCCCTGCAGGTTGCGATGCCCTGTGGCCGGGTCCTGTGGTGTTCGTCCTAGTTCTCCTGGGGGTGTTTGAAGGGTTCCTGTTCGCTCTGTTCACCTGCATGATGTTCTTTTCTCAAGTCCACGCCATTGCAACTGACGAGACAGTGAGCTCCACCCGCCCCCACATCTGACTGCTGTTGCCACTGGCAACTACTGTACAGGAATCTTGTGTGTACGGGTATATAGTAATGTATGTACTGCATACTGTGTCCCTCCCCCCCTCTTCTCTCATCATCAGGGCATCGAGAGCCTGAAAAACGAGCATAGACCCTCTCGGCCATGGTATGACTCCTTTACGGAAGTGCTGGGGTCGCCTGCCGGGATCAGGTGGCTCTCGCCGTTCACGCCACCACCAAACTCTCTTCGCAACCGATTCACACACTGTGTATGAATTTGTTTTGTAATGTGCGTACATTTTTGTTGGCTAGGTCTGTGTATTCCAGTTAGCAGCAGTTTGTGTAGCTGAAATTCATCATGTAATTCTGTACATTCAATGGGCAGACTGTCTGCAGGTGATTGGCTGTCACCAGGCAACAAACTGTGTTCAGTTCACATTGTAGGAATAGATGACCTCCTCCCCCTCACTGTCACTGCCTATTTTATGGCCTTCGGTGTTGCTTGGCTTGGTCCAGCGGGCAACCAGAGGTTGGCCATCCTCTCCCTGTCTCTCCTTGGACTGCCGCTCAGCATCTGCAAGCATTGTATGTAGCACCAACCATGGTCACATGACAGTCATGTGACAAAACCCCTCCCATTGTCACACAATGAAAACCAGCTGCATACAGTCGATTTCAGATTGCTTGTCCCATCGCAGACAAAAGTCCAATCTGACCAATTGAATGCAAACTACGTATACCAAATTGTCACTAAGTGCGGCGAATTTGATTGGTCAGTTTGGTTCTTTGTGTTTTTTCAGGCCACAATGGGACAAGCAGTCTGAAGTTGACTGTAGATGAAGTCTTGGTGAGTGGTCATGTGACAGTCATGTGATCTACATGTGGCTGAAGAGGGGCATTCTCACCCTTGGCGCGTTTGATTTTCAGAGCCACATGCAAGCACACCCCGATTAAGCACACCGCCATCCCTCCAATGTTGACAGGTGATAGCGAGTCATCATCAAACAAAGGAATGGCAATGGACAGTGTTATCACCTCCTGCAGAGAAGGAAGGAACACAGGCTCACACTAACTCAACACTAAATTCACCATTTCTCCTCCGTTGAGCGTCACTGTCTCCACACACGGCCACATGCATCAACCTTGAACACACACAGTTGTGGGACACTGTAGCCCCTCACCTTCACCACTCCACCCTGAACACACACAGTTGTGGGACACCGTAGCCCCTCACCTTCACCACTCCACCCTGAACACACACAGTTGTGGGACACCGTAGCCCCTCACCTTCACCACTCCACCCTGAACACACACAGTTGTGGGACACTGTAGCCCCTCACCTTCACCACTCCACCCTGAACACACACAGTTGTGGGACACTGTAGCCCCTCACCTTCACCACTCCACCCTGAACACACACAGTTGTGGGACACCGTAGCCCCTCACCTTCACCACTCCACCCTGAACACACACAGTTGTGTGGGACACTGTAGCCCCTCACCTTCACCACTCCACCCTGAACACACACAGTTGTGGGACACCGTAGCCCCTCACCTTCACCACTCCACCCTGAACACACACAGTTGTGGGACACCGTAGCCCCTCACCTTCACCACTCCACCCTGAACACACACAGTTGTGGGACACCGTAGCCCCTCACCTTTACCACTCCACCCTGAACACACACAGTTGTGGGACACTGTAGCCCCTCACCTTCACCACTCCACCCTGAACACACACAGTTGTGTGGGACACTGTAGCCCCTCACCTTCACCACTCCACCCTGAACACACACAGTTGTGGGACACCGTAGCCCCTCACCTTCACCACTCCAGCAATGGACAGAGCAAGACTGGACGTGCGCAGAACAACAAGGAACTCTGACAGCTCCAGGAAGAAAGCAAGCAGGGCAGCAAACAGTACAATACAGCACGACACTGCCACCACACCGCTGTCAGTGTATCGAAACATCTGTTCAGATGTGGCCATTGCAGGACCTGCGCAGCAGGAGGGGAGCATTGGTTGGGGCGTAGGAGCGGTAACCATGGCTACTGCCACACAGGTTGTAACCATGGAAACCGCCTGAAAGTAGCAACCATGAATAACAACATCTCAGGAGTAGTAGCCATGGACACAAATGGAGTCAGGGTATAGGAATTAAACACCTCAATTTGAAAGTTGTAATCAAAGACTTCAAATTATTGAAAGCAGGCAGACTGAAATCTAATCAGACAGTTGCGCAGCACACTGCGGTTACCACAAGCACCCCTGGCACTGCACACACATTGCAAATGTTCACGGCATTGGTGTGAAAATGAGTGCCAGCTCTTGCATTTTGTAAACCCAAACTTCTAACCATCAATGCACACAGCCAAAGGGAGGAGCGTGAGGATCATGATGGGCTGCAGGTGGAATATGGCGTCCAGTGGGTGTGACAAGCCTAGCTCCTCCTTCTGAAGCAAGATCTGGGCAGACGTCCACCGCACACCCGTGAGGAAGGAGGCTGTTATGACCTGGGGGCAGGGGAGGATGATGGGTGTGACTTACATCAAGGAGTGTGCAGCACTCCTTATAAGGATATTGAAACCATGTGGTAGGGCTTATGCGTTGGCAAAACAACTGTAGGGGATTATTCTAAAGTAATGCTCAACATTCTTACAAGGATGGGTGTGCACACACACACACACACACACACACACACACACACACACACACACACACACACACACACACACACACACACACACACACACACACACACACACACACACACACACACACACACACACACACACACACACACACACACACACACACACACACACACACACACACACACACACACACACACAGACACACACAGACACACACACACACACACACACACACACACACACACACACACACACACACACACACACACACACTAATCAAACAGCTCACATGCACAAAAGTACAACCAATGAAGGTCCTCTCCACCCACGTACACACATTGCCCAGTGTCTGCAGCTTACTCACCAAAATGAACCCCTCCCAGTCAAATGCGGTAGACTTGTAGGTGAACATAAACAGCCCAGCAACAATGAGCGCCACCACGGCAATGGTGACCAGTCGCTGGAGGAAGAAGGGAGAAGGAACAGGTCTGCAGTGACAGGAGCTCTGTTCATCAACAGCAACAATACATCAACTTTCAATGACAGCTTCCCTTGCCTTCCCTTCCCCATCCCTCAGCCTCTTGCACCTGTCACACTTCATGCTATTTATAACCATTTCAATGTCACAGTTGTGTAGGTCAGTAAGTATTATGTAGGTAGGAAAGTTGTGTAGGGACCCTAAAGGGCCTGTCCTGGAGTTAGGGCATGCAGGCAATGCCCCCGGTCGCAGCATAGTCAAGCCTGGTTGTCTACCAGGGGTGTCCCTAAGCGTGGGACACTGTCCTGACCTTTGACCTTTGACCTTCATCACTGAGGTCACAAACGACCCTAAGTTGATACCCTATCACACCTCACTAACGAAGGTCAAGATTCTAAAAAAAGATGATAACGAGCGGGACCATGGTGCTCAGCTGTCTCCGACGACGGCTCCTGTGTACATGGCAGTCGGCACATGCTAAAGCATGCGCAGTTCCCTGCTTCCATGACGTTCCCACGCGCGGGCATTTCAAATGCCCGCCATTAACTATGCTGAACTTTGTTAACTACATACAGTGAGAGTGTATCCAGGGGCTCAAACATGGTATACAAGAAACCATGGCAACGCACAGCTGTGCTGCTGATGAACAGGAAACCCCACTCACTGCACAGTGGCGTGACAAACACAAGCGACCATGCCCACTTCTACACCACACACCCTCTGAAGCACACACACACACACAGACACACACACAAAACACACAGACACACACACACACACACACACACACACACACACACACACAGCAACTGTGCCTGTTCTATAATTATAGTGTACACCCACGCTCAGTATCGCCCCCTCATCCAGGACCTGTGGACAAATGAACACAACTTGGTGGTATTCATGAAGCCTTAGGCGCTCGATTGTCAACGACACACATGCAAGGTCCATTTTCACTCTGCATGCAATCACGCATCTGTAGATTAGCTGCAGTGCAGTGCGGGTAATCCAATTAGCTCACCAAGTGCAACATCGCATCTAGGGCCGCCACAACTGTGCGCTCAACCACAGGAGGGTATCCCCCTCGGTGA
Source organism: Aplysina aerophoba (assembly GCA_949841015.1). Classification (NCBI taxonomy): domain Eukaryota; kingdom Metazoa; phylum Porifera; class Demospongiae; order Verongiida; family Aplysinidae; genus Aplysina; species Aplysina aerophoba. The sequence goes on from OX465051.1 coordinate 695,902, forward strand.
GGACAGGAGGGTATCCCCCTCGGTGGGGACAGGGGGATGAAGCAGCTTTCCACAAAAACACTCATACTCGAGTCAACAAACGGCTGCCACCAGTTCAAGCTGTCATGTGCCACACTCACTAGTGTCCCACCTGTCACTACAATGCTATCTCTTGCTGCACAGAGATTGAGGGGGCTACATGCTACATGCTATGGGGTGCACTACGCAGGCTACTCTCAACATTCGTGACACACCAGGCCTTGATACACACAAGACTACCACAAACAGCACATCACATACTGCAACAGACCACCATATACCACCATATACCATCATAATACCACCATATACCACCATATACCACCACCACAGTTTGAATTAGCAGTGAGACACCTTGGGATTAATCACTATTGCTCACTGTCACACCTTGGGATTAATCACTATTGCTCACTATCAAACCTTACACACACAGTATAAACAGGGGCTAGGTTGGGAACTGTTTGGTTGGGACGGGATATATATTAGTTGATACCACTCTCAAATGTGGTATAACTAATACATATACCACCATATACCACCATAATACCACCATATACCACCATATACCACCATAATACCACCATATACCACCATATACCACCATAATACCACCATAATACCACCATATACCACCATATACCACCATATACCAACATATGTCATATGCTTGGTTAATACATCTCTCTTATGTACTCCTCGTTGCGGCAATGAAAACAGTCCTTGACACATACCGCAATCAGAGCAGAAGAGTGAACTCACTGGCTTCTCCAGCTTGAAGACGATGGCAAATAAGAGAACAAAAATGGTGGCGGTGGACTTGGACATGGTGTATCTACATAAGAGAAAGGAGACAAGCTTACAAGTGGGGTGAGATACTGCATGCTATTTGGATCACGTGACCTGCACGTGACGCTCACTCACAAAGCCACACTGATGAATATCAAGCTCCAATTAGACAAGCCGATGTCGAGGGAGCTTGAAAAACCTGAACGTTGAAGAGCATGTCTCACATGTGCAATGCATCAATATATCTAACTGTGAGCCTGACCTGTGACAGTGACTCGCTTGGCATATGTTTTCCAGTCGAGTACTACTCGAGGAGACTTTGAGATGCAGCTCCAGACTTTACGCACCACCCAAGCAAGCAGAAACTTTACTATTAAATGTATCACGGTTATGGACAAGGGGAATCTTAGATTCCTAGTCTAACCGTTGTGGGAGAAGAGGTGAAGGATGATGGACTGAGTAACAGGCTGCGATGTTAACGTTGTGCATCATCAGCACCCCCACTCACAGATAATGTCCATTTGTTATAGAAGGTAAGAGATATGGAGAAGAAGTAAAATATAGCTACTAGTCCCGAGGTCATGATAAATTCGAGTAGTATTCCTTGAAGCGGCATCTTCATCGCTTCCGGCGCGTACGGAGGCCATTTATAAAGCAGAAACCGCATACGAAACGCGAACGTGTACCACACACGCACGCCTGTTATTCGCAATATAATTATATTTTTTATAGGTGGTTTCCCATGCACGCCTGTAGTATTCCCATGCGGTAACGACAGACGCATACCATTCATTCTGAACTGAAGTGTAATATATTATTATTTCACTTGCAAATAATTAAATTGTACACATAGATTGAATTAAAAGAACACATAATAAACTCTATACTACAATCAGTAATAAGCAAAATGCAAGTATACACACGAGATTGGACAAGAGAAGAAAGCAAACATAACAGCGAGTTTGGATGCATGAGAACTCTACAAATACACAGCAATATACAGTCTGTTTCAATGAGTTTGGTTGTATTCCACTTAGTTAATTACCTGCATTACATAATGCAACACAAAACGGTTGCATAGCAACCAACCAATACACAGGCAGTTATAGGATGCGCAGAACAGTATGTGGTTCCAACAACTGCTCATTCCTCATTAGCACCTGTCTTGACAGAGTCGGACCAATATAGCAAGATCCCTATCAGTTAGATGGGGATTTTCCCTCATAACTTGCCGAATAACATTGGGGTCTTTTCCAGTAAGGATAGAGGTCAGCATTTCAAAGAGCTGCTGATCCTGCTGCACCTGGTGTTGGTGATGGTGGTGCAGTGCGTCTCTTGTAAACTGCGGACTCAGTAGATGAAGCATCTCACCATTGTTGGGTAATCTAGATGTTGAGTAATATGGATGTCCCGGGTTACTGTATGTGGTCAAGTTTTGCTGTGGATGCATTCTTTGATACTGTGGAAAGGTGTGGGCACCATACGAATGTGAAGGTGTGCCGTACAACAGGGCGGAGTCGTGCTCCAAGCTGTACGGGGAGGACACGGGGGTTGAGGACTGGTACGGCGTTACAGTGTTGTAGTGAACGGGTGAAGCTGCAAATGTTCCTCTGCTTTGGACTTGGGCCAGATGCTCTGGTGGAAGTGGACGGTTCTGAGGATGGGGATAACCCGGGTAAAAACCTCCAACCTCTGAGGGTGTGGAAACTGGCACCTTGGGAATGTCTGGCGGAACAGAAGGGGTTGTGGCTGTCTTCCCATCTTCTGCCATGTCTGTCACACTCTCTTCATTCTCGGGGTGAAAGAACGAACACTTTGCCCCAAGTTTGCATTTCCGGCCATTGGGACACTCCTTATTTGGATGGTAGAACCGGCATCGATTGCCAAACGTGCACTTTTTTCCATGAGGACACACCTTCTTTGATGACGGGCGACCAGGTCGCTTCACTTGTTGGATGCGAAGGATATCGTCAACATGAGGTCCGTCCTTCCCAGCAGGGTCTTCTGCCAGCATGAACAGGTCCCCCATAAACATATACATGATCAACCTCTGCTCAATTGTCTCCTTCCACTCTGGATGGTTAGCCATGATGTCTCGGTAGTTGTCATTGGAAACAATAACGCCTCCTTTCTCGTGTGCCGATTGGACGATGAAGACATCGTCATAAGGTGTGATGCGTCTCTTATCTACTTTCCGTGACGGTGTGTAGCCCAGGGATCCGGCTTTCTCCAATTCACCCAAAATGTACTGGTCTTTTATTCTGTTATCAGGTTTATGCTCCTTCCTCCACGCGGGGACCAAGGCCACCACCTCTTTGTGACCACGCCTCTGGAAGTAATCCACTACTATTCTGATGCCTTCACAAGAGAAGAAATCTCCTTTTCCATGACTGCAGGGAAAGAAGAGAAAAATTACATTAAGAACAGATCAGTCGAAATATACCATTATGAAAAGTCAACTGTTCAATTCACATAGTCATAATATAAAATCACCTAATAACAAACTAAATATTATGTATACACTCATACCTATGTAAGTGAAGTAATAATCATTACAGACAGTACTGGTTTGGGTGTGTAAAATAGGATCAGGCATGATCTCACAGAAGTGGCATGCACCTGATATTACTTCCTTTGTATTGACACCTCTCACATCACAACTTTCAGTTCAGCAGTTGGGATTCCGTGGCAGGTTCAGTGTCTGGTGCACTGTGTCTGGTGCACTGTGTGCGTGTAGGTACGTGTGTGTGTGTGCGTGTATGTGTGTGTGTGTATGTGTGCGTGTAGGTACGTGTGTGTGTGTGTGTGTGTGTGTGTGTGTGTGTTTGGTGTGTGTGCATGTGCTTTGCCTGTACTTGATGTTTAGGAGTTCTACAGGTATTCCATTAACCCAGACCACCTGGGAGGACTGATAGCTTTCACTTTCAACAACACTAACACAAGCAGTCCCCAGGCTGACACACCCACTACAACACCTCACTGAAGAAATGGGATTACTTGTTGAAGTTGAAACAGTGCACTAGACAAACAATTAGCTGTACCCACAACTTGGTGCAAATGCTGAGGAAAGGAAGTGTCCCCAAAGCCTCACCTCATTGCAACATTGCTGCCATCAATGATGACAGGTCGAAGACGTTGATCTGTTGGGTTGACTATTGGAGGAGGGGGAGTAGGCTCAGCTACAGTGGGTGTGCGAGAGACCACGGATCCAACATTAGGGTTGGCCTTTTTTATTTGAAGGAGTTTGGTCATGAGCTCCTCGTGGGAGAGCTGAGAACCTGATTTTTCAATCACGCTGCGGATAGCATCCTCTTCAAACCCCAGAGAAACGAATTCGTTCACCTTCTTCTCAATCTTGGCATTCGGCCTACTGGAATGTGAACCAGAATATGCTGCCCATCTCTCTCTGTCTGCCAACTGCTCTGTGTGAAAGGCTGTCACATCAGACTCAAGACCATTGGGATGCCTCTCTGGACAGTGTAGCTCCTGGACCTTTGACAGTGCCATGATAACCTTGACTTCACTGCCTTGTAACTGCATGTAGTCTCTGCCATACGTCACATGTACTAGGAATTCCTTCTCCAGTTCTTCTGTTAGATTGTGACACAGAGCAAGCTTTTCCGGACTAAGTCTCTCTTCACGCACACATTCAGGATTGCACTGGGCCTGAATGTACTCCTACAGAGAACAGGGAAATGACAGTATTGGCACGTATTGGCACAAAGTTGCTCTGTTAAGACACCCCATAGATGCGTATTTAGAAATTACCCCAAAGGTATTCAGCTAATGAATTTCATTATAGGATACTGAAAGTGAAGGCTGCCAGTGAGTGGGTGTGAGCATAACCACATGGCAGGCAGTTCCAAGAGGAAGCTTTTCCTGCTTTTCACGTCCCACACATGTAACATCACTTCAAAAACCCAAGCAGCCACAATCGTGACGAACGCGCTTTTGTAGAGGCACTCAACTGTGCTCAGCCACTCCAGCCCCAGACTGACACAGCACTATCAACACACACACAGTCTGCCCATGGTCTACAAAAATGAACGAGCAGCTCACAGTACGCGTGCACATGCCACAGGACGCCTGGACAATACCTGTCCACGCGGCGCGCACGCCTCAGTAACGGTATTAGTAGCGCCCACGGTAGATCAGATGCGTGCCCCCCACCCATTCGGCCACCTGTACCCAATAAACCATACGGCAGCGAGCCACAATACGTATCTGTGAAACAAACTAACGCCAACTAGGCTACCATCTCACCTTGGCTTGTCTGGGGCCCTCTCCTGTCCCGGTAGACGTGACCCATTCACCTTCCTTCTGCCCACTCGACGACACAGCGACACGAACCCCGAACATCTCTTTCAGACGACGAAGTCTCTTAGGGGCTGAGATTAGGTCTAACTTCTCTCTGCTCACAAAGAACTCCAGAGTTTCTTCGGAAGACATGTTCAAGAGCTTCGACTGAAGATACAACCGTGCGAATGTTCTCCTCCAGTACAGTGATCTTGTATCACTTGATAGCCTCTACAATAGCACTCCATGGATATGAGCGCGGCAGACAGGGAAGCTCGCTTCCTCACTACCCTGTGCTACTGCGAGACGGTCCCGATGCGTTCACGCACGCGTAGTATCCAGGACATTCCTCAGTCGGAATTTTATAGCATGACTCATGATCGATGACGTCAGCATACACAGACTCGTGACGGTTTACTACCCCCCAGGTACGTAAAGCATAGATAGGAACTAGGATTCTTAGTCTCTCTATTCGCTTTATTCTTATCGTCATTTATCGTCATTTATGTTTATACACGGTCTCATGTGACAGCATGCCCGTTACCGAGAAAGACTTACTAGCTCAGATCTGCCTGCCCAAGGAGGTAGGAGAATGCAAGGCTTTCGCGCCCAACCGATTCAGATGTAATTTCTGCACGGGGTGTGGGCGCCTGATCAATAAGCACGCAGCTGAGATTATCCCAGACAACAACACCCTACGAGCCGTGAGTCTCGAGCTTACAGTGACTGTAGGGGTATTCTAGAATATCTATGTGTGACACCATAAACATTTGACTATGAAAGGCAAAGTAAAAGAGTGCGGGTGTATATATGAAACTTGTTGAAAGTCAACCTGACAACTATACTGTGTTCTGTGCACATGCCCTGTGCAGGCTTTAGAGTACTCCCAACAAGGAGAAATGATGCCTAGCTGTGTCCTTCCTCTTGACCCTGAGAGAGGGAGGGCAAAGGGGGCACTGTATCTTGGCGGGTTCAAAGCCGCTATGAACCATGAGTTCCTGAAGCAGAACTACATTGGGCATGTGTTGAACACTGCGGTTGGCCTGGAAAAAGTCTTTGGACCAAAGTACACGGTGTGTGTATCAAATCCACAGACAGTAGCCACACTGCTAAATAGCACTGCAAGTTAAACACTTGCAGTTTGCACTGACCAACCCCTGCAGCAAGCAATTGACAAGGCAAAGTCCATGGGGGTGACATTTCTCCTAATGAACTGGACGGACTCGGAATCATTTGTGATACCTCAAGCTGACTTGTGCAGCTGTGTGGAGTTCATACATGATGCCTTGGCATCCGGAAGCTCTGTCCTGGTGCACTGTGCACAGGTGAGCAGCGATATCTGTCGCATGTCCTTAGCATGTCACCATTAACCATTCAGAGCAGACACCTACACTACCGTGAATGGCTGTGACTAGTTGTACATCCGTTGTATGTGACCTTGAAACTCCACTTTTGCTCCAATTGAAAATGTGTACCCTTTCCCTTGCTATGCCTCTCAGTCTGTGAAAACACGTGTGCCTTCCTCTGTCACCTGTGACGCATATCCTTGTCCTGTGTGTACGTATTCCTTCACTGTGATACATCTTATCGCCTGGTGCTACCTTGGTCCTTTGAACACTACACCACTATAATTTATCATGGGGAAGGGAGGTTTGTCTCATATTGTGTTGGTAGGCACGTAGTGGTAAGAGCAGAACCAACTCCACTGCCATTTGCACATACCTAGCTTTCACTACCTGCTTCTCTACCAATGTACGTAGCAGCTGTAGATAGGAATGCTCCCAGTTATCTCGCCACTTTCAATATCCTTAGGGTGTTGATATATGAGGGAATGCTTGGCATCAATGTGGTGCATGAGGACCTTGATGAGCAGGAAGTACCAGTGTGCAAGACTTGCCTTCCTACTCAAGTCCCCCAAATGCCAATGAAGGGGTATTCTAAGAAGCAAGTGGTAATAGACCCACTGGTATTCACAGCCTTTAGTTGTTGAAAGTGAAATTGTGTCCAGGGTGCAAAGAGATGCCCATGTTCTTGTCCTAACATTGACAGACAGGGAATGTTTGCCTGACATGCACATGCTGTGGGTGCTAACCATAGTGACCACTGTGATGTCTGCTTAATGAGACATGGCGGGCTGTAACCAGCTGTAACCACAGCACTTTACACATACTTTAGGAAAAGGCTAGAACAAACCTCTGGTC
>OX465051.1:708202-723202 GCA_949841015.1 Aplysina aerophoba
TGGGTACAACATGCATGCAAACACACACACACACACACACACACACACACACACACACACACACACACACACACACGCGCGCGCGCGTCTGAAACACAGAGACACACACATGCATGCATGCACACTATGATCTTGCTTACCTTTTCAGGGTCTTTGAGGTACATGTAGCACACACCTTGGTTGTGCACCAGTTCCTACACATGTCACAAATAAAACACTTTTTGCTTAGACAGAACACAATGCTTTGCACAACTGGTCTAATCACAGGCAAAATGTTCCATGTCTGACACAGTAAGTTGCAAGCAATACATTGCCAGGCCCATACGTTGGAGGACTTCACCACAGACCAACCGCATAACAGCTCCTACTGCACCATCAGTCCCACCCCACACCAACCCACCCAGTCATTCGGAGAGAGGGAGAGGGTGTCCGTGTATGCCTCCAGCGCTGCCTTGTGCTTTCCCAGCAAGAAGAGGGAGCGAGCCAACTGCTTCTTGTTCTCTGCACTGTTGGGGTTGAGCTGCAAGGCCTTTTGGAACAGTTCCAAAGAGAAGGTCACGTTGCCCTCTTGGCGAGCTATCAATCCAAGCACATAAATGGCATATTCACATGCCTCATCTGTTTCAGCCAACAACTCGCGAATCAACACCTGCAGATGTACACATGTACCAAAGAGTGGGAGAAGAACCGCCACCGATGATGCACCATACACTCCAAATACTCAATTTCCTCCCCTTGCTTGAAGTAGGAAAGAGTGCTGGTGCAAGGCATTGATGACTGTAATGAAATTACTAGGAAAGGACTAGGCTATTATATGATTGCGGAGACACACACTGCATTGTATCACTTGACATCCTTTTACATGCTACTTCTAAACTGGTCTATGAATATGTAACCTAGGCAACCACCCAATTCAACTCAGGTCTAGGAAGTAGCAATTCAGAAACACGGCCTACACAGAGACCTACACAGCTTCAGAGACCTACACAGCTCAACAGCAGTCAAATATGGCCTCTCTGTACCGTAAGCTGAAGGGGAACATTTGAAACTAGCCCACATATGTAAACAGTGCCAGGCCACAAGTCACACAACTCATCTCCCGCCAGCTCCAATGGCAGACAAAGCAGCAATGCCAGACCAATTCTCAACAGGTCACCAGACCAAAGGTAGCCCGTTACTCATGGCAACCAAACAAAATAGTAGCTTCTAGGACTGAACCCTTGTCTGTCAGTCAACCGCCTCACCTCCAACAGCCAGTCTGCTATCACAACCCCAACTGGAGCACCACTTGACATAAAAAAATGAACAGCGTTCTTTCCAGCCCATTTCAAACAGCAGTGCCTTCACAGCTGTCGTTTGCCCATAGGCATTCCATGGCATGCCTGCAAGTGCCCTACCCACTAAACGGCATTCTCCCTGCTCGGCTGTGTGTCATGAGTGTTCTCTTATCTACACTGGGGAATATCATGCCCCAGCTAGGACTAAAGAGAATGAGATAGACTTCTCTGGCAGTCTGTGGTCACTAATACAGGTTCACTCTATGCAGACCATGTGACTTGCTAACAAGTGCACATCATGTATGCAAAAATACCCCAATCTGCTAGAATAGAGATTAATTTACTCCAACTGGTCTCAGTTCACAGGAAATCAGAAAGGCCAGGTAACATGAGATCACGGTGGGATAGTTGAAGGCTGGCGCCTCAACCAAGGAGCGTGTGGCAATGCCCATAATATACACACACAAGACAAGAGTAACAAAAGTTGCAGCAGTGACCAACATCCATAATCATGCAGGCAGAACAGGCCAGCAAAGGATCTCTCGGCCTAGACGGCTACCTACAAGCAATGAAGTAACAGGGGTCAAACGAATGCAAAGGGGCAAACCTTGCATGTCTCGAAGTCTTTCCTGACGTAGTGCAAGTGAATCAGCCAATTCTTCCTTTCGTGAATAGGAATATCCGGCGCTACAAGCACAGTGAAAAGGCTTATGCAGTAACACCACCCATTGACCATGAAGTCAAGGAAGCATCGTGTAATTTACATGTTACATACATGGCATCAATAGCAAGTACGGAACAATACCTTTCCCTCGCACTTGCTTCCCTTCCACCGTCCTCTTGGCGGGACCTACTGCAGCCCCTGGAGAAGATGGAGAAGTTTCTCCAACCTCCTCGGCGCTCATTTTGTTTCAGGCAGCACGTGATTACATGACGTCATTCTATAGCAACCGCGCGAAATGGCAGAGGCTGGGATAGGGGAGCTGTCTTCCGCTCTGTCAAAGGTCTTACAACCTGCTGTACACGTTGAAGTGTGTCAAAAGAGCTGCAGGTATGCCTTGGATAAACTACATCAATAGCATTATTGCAAAGAATTGTAGTTTGTGTAGTTAATTGACAAGCAGTTGACAAGTGTATTTTCTCTCACTTAAAGCACGGTGGGCGCCTCTGCGTTGCAGCAGCATGCAGCCTCCTTCCTATCTAGAGTGGGCACGACGTATGGGGACATTGTACTGACGGAATTTGACGATCCAGTTCTGCAGGAACACGTGGACTCCATTGCACTCTGCGACACTAAGGTGGACCATAATGCACTTTACATATCAAAGCATCGGACACATGCACAATATGAGATGAGCATGCTGAATATATCTGTACACACCCCTGCAACCACTAGTGTATTAAGTGTAGATGAAAAATAAGCTAAATGCATTTCAGTGCTGTTGTGGTCGCATTGCTGCAGCTTGTCAACTTTGCCAAAGCCACCTTGTACCTGCATGTATACCAACTGCACCGAGGGGGGCCGGTGTCCGAGGAGCTGGATGAGGAAGATGACATCACAGCAGCCCAGCACTGGATCTTACCATGCAGTGCGCTGCTGCATAGCTCACATGCTGCACACAGGCAGTAGCACTGCTCTACTTGAAGCTGCTGTGAGACTGTCCTGTTTGCTGTTCATGTGTGTCTGCTAAGGTGTTATGCTGTTTGGTTCCCAGGTGACTTTCAAGGAATGTGGGAAGGCCTTGTCTATGACTCAGACATAAAGTCCTCAGTATGTATGACACTACACTATGTATTGTTGCACTCACTGAATCTTCTCTTGTCTGTGTCTTGTACTGATGACTGTCGTAGCACCCTGATGTCTCTCGCCTTATGTGTCTGCTGCAGCTCCTGCAATACTCTGAGACCACACTGCTGTTCTCTGATAGGTGTGTATTGTTGCACACACAAATGCACACACGCACACATGCATGCACATGCGTATATGGGAATACACACTGGCCAACCATTAAATAGTCCACAATGTCATGCAAGAGAGGAATGCCGTACTTTGTGCCTTTGGACTGCAGGGGAGTGGACCCAAATGTAATTGCATGGAACAGGGTCATCTTGCTTCATGGTATGGTACATGCAGCTATATATAGCTGCAGTCCGTCTGTGTTACTCCACATCTGTCCGCTCCACCCCTACTCCCGGAGGCCCCCCTGGTACAGGCAAGACCTCGCTGTGCAAGGCTCTGTCCCAGAAGCTCTCCATCCGACTCTCTGACCGCTACTCATACGGCCAGCTAGTGGAGATTAATAGCCACAGCCTCTTCTCAAAATGGTTCTCCGAGGTGACCCAAGCATCAGCATGCACTAGACATGTCTGTGAAGCACACCCCCACTGTGACATACATGTGCACCTTGCACTACAATATAGATTTGAGTGGCTAGGTAGACTCATATATACGATCTATCTGTTGCACTAGACAGAACACTGAGTGATGAAGGCAGCCATAGGTTCCCGAAACATCTGAACTTCTGTTTCAGTGTTCTGGCTAGTACAGATTGACCAATACACCTTGCACTGCATCTGATGCAGACCTGATGTGTCCTGCAGTGTGTGGCTGCTGCTCTGCCCTGTTGTTGCACCTCCTGCAGAGTGGTAAGCTGGTGCAGAAGATGTTTGGGAAAATACATGAGATGATTGCAGACAAAGATGCTTTGGTGTGCGTTCTGATTGACGAGGTGGAGAGCCTGACGGCAGCAAGAAAGTCTGCAATGGCAGGCAGCGAGCCTTCTGATGCCATCCGAGTAGTGAATGCACTGCTAACGCAGATTGATCAAATAAGAAGGTGTGTTTTACATCTAACTCCTCAGTGTGTTTTTTACATCTAAATCCTCAGTGTGTTTTAGGTCTACCTCCTCAGTGTGTTTTAGGTCTACCTCCTCAGTGTGTTTTAGGTCTACCTCCTCAGTGTGTTTTAGGTCTACCTCCTCAGTGTGTTTTAGGTCTAACTCCTCAGTGTGTTTTAGGTCTACCTTCTCAGTGTGTTTTAGGTCTACCTCCTCAGTGTGTTTTAGGTCTAACTCCTCAGTGTGTTTTAGGTCTACCTCCTCAGTGTGTTTACATCTACCTCCTCAGTGTGTTTTAGGTCTACCTCCTCAGTGTGTTTTAGGTCTACCTCCTCAGTGTGTTTTAGGTCTACCTCCTCAGTGTGTTTTAGGTCTAACTCCTCAGTGTGTTTTAGGTCTACCTCCTCAGTGTGTTTTAGGTCTAACTCCTCAGTGTGTTTTAGGTCTACCTCCTCAGTGTGTTTACATCTACCTCCTCAGTGTGTTTTAGGTCTACCTCCTCAGTGTGTTTTAGGTCTACCTCCTCAGTGTGTTTTAGGTCTACCTCCTCAGTGTGTTTTAGGTCTACCTCCTCAGTGTGTTTTAGGTCTACCTCCTCAGTGTGTTTTAGGTCTACCTCCTCAGTGTGTTTTAGGTCTACCTCCTCAGTGTGTTCTAGGTCTACCTCCTCAGTGTGTTTTAGGTCTACCTCCTTAGTATAGTATGTAAAGTATAGTGTAGTATGAAGTGTATGACTGTTATACTGCCACTTATATATTATACGTTTATACACAACGCACACATGCACACACACATGCACATACATTCTACGTTTAGGTTTCCTAATGTTGTTATCCTGACAACATCCAATGTCACAGGAGCCATTGACCTGGCGTTTGTAGACAGGTTGGTTTCATGTGATCATGCTTAGCGGTTGTTGCAATCCATGAATAGTATAGAAAAAACAATTCTGTTTCCCTTTCATTTTGCAGAGCCGACATTAAGCAGTACATAGGTCTCCCTACTCCGGCTGCAATTTACAAGATCTACAGCTCTTGCATAAAGGAACTGACCAGAGTAAGCACCACTGTGTTGCTGCAATAAGCCCCGTGTGTTGCTGCAATAAGCCCCGTGTGTTGCTGCAATAAGCCCCGTGTGTTGCTGCAATAAGCCCCACTGTGTTGCTGCAATAAGCCCTGTGTGTTGCTGCAATAAGCCCCGCGTGTTGCTGCAATAAGCCCCACTGTGTTGCTGCAATAAGCCCCATGCCACACAATTGACTACATATATATACCACCCACCCACCCAGGTTGGTATTGTTACCCCTGCTCAGCAAATCTTAGAGCTAAGGTACGAACATAAGTTGAAATGGTCTGCAAGCCTTTTAACCCTCATTGATCGTTATACACTACAGTGTTTAGTGCGTGTGCTGATGGGAAGAGGGGGAGGGGTACTAGTTATACAAGGTTAGTTATGCAAGAGCCTTCTCTTCTTCCTCTACAGAGCCTTGGAAGTCATGCGATTTGTGGCAAATGAAGCAACGCATTTGAGCCTTAAGCTGTGGGATATAGCATGGTAGGTCCCATATACAGTGCATGAACATGGCTGACTGAGACCGCTTTAAGCGTGAACCACCAGACTAGCCCTGGCTTGTGGTTTCTATCATGCTCTGCAGCAGAAGCAAGGGACTGAGTGGACGGACGCTACGGAAACTACCCTTCCTAGCCCATGCACTGTACATACAGGTGAACGGTGACTGGAGCGAGAGGCATGCATGGCTGATCTAACTGCACACTACCTGCATTACTGTATTCCTCCACCCTTCCATGGGCGGCAGAGCTCCAGCACGACACTGGACCTCTACCTTGACAGTCTGGGAAAGGCAGTGGCACAGCAGTTCAGGGACAGGGAGAACCTGGCAGAGACTCACACTTGAGGCACCAGCCAATGGCCTCGAGCTCCTTTCAGGACTCACTTCTTCAATGACAATCAATCCCTATTGAATCATGAGTTTTAGTCCATCACAGTTGAAGTTTGAAGTAAAACCGTGTATGTATGTATGTATGTATGTATAAATGTGTTAACCCCCAGTCAGTCTAGCCTGCTATATATTGCTGCATGTATGCAGCTTGTGTTTGGACGAGAGAGTAGTCTAACAGGAAGGGTACCGGTGCATTATTATAAACACCCCACGCAACCTGTGCGCCCTGATCATACGTATACATTGTATTAATACGTATGTAGTTTGGTGGACCCTCACTGGACAAATGCTGTTAAAATTGCAACATTAACATAAGTACAACAATAAGCAGAAGTCACTCAGTCCAGAGTTACACAACAGATCTGTACTTGACTGCCAGCATCACCCACACTGCCACCACGTCCTCAGGGTACTTGTACACTGACACTCGTAACGAGTGCTCCACACCATCGCCACGGCAACCGATGATCTCCTGACATATGGAAGACCTGTACATGGTATGGTATGGCGGCTCTGTCATAACATAAGCACCTGCTATTTGCCAAAAGCCCCCACCTGCGCACACACACTAGAGCTTCTCTACAACAGACATCATTTGGGACTGAACTGTTTCTTCATTTCAGCTCACTAGCAGCCTCTCCACATCCCGGTGCTCACTCCGCTGTGAGCACTGGATGCACAGAGGGCTTAGCGCACTAGGCCTATTTGTCTGTCTGGTTTCCCAGTGTAGAGGTGGTGGTACATCTCCACACACAGCTCTTTGTAGTGTGGACAACAGTGACCTTATGCATTCATCCACCTTATGTGAAGCGTGACACCCTTTATGGAGAGTTTCCGTTGTACAACATGTTTGGGAGTGTGTTGACTTACTGCAGACAGGTTGAAAACATTCTTGCCACATTGCAGTGGACAAATTGAACAGGGAAAGCTTTGAAGGTGCAGCCTTCTGGAACGTTCAACCTCACTGCTTGTTGGAACTCTTCGTTACCCACACTCAATCCGCTCGCACGCTCCAGTTCATACGCAGACAGTGCTGAAGCGAGGATGTAGCTGAGAGTGTTGTTCCACCCGGTGGTCAATCCCAGCTCATGTCTGTGTTCTGCCACCTTCAGCCTCAGCTCGGCCTCCAACTGATTGCTCACTAGAACTGGATCCAGGGAGCCAGCCGCCAGCGGCACAGGACACAGCATATGCTTTGCTGCTCCATCACGAACAGAGCCCAAGGCATCACTGCTCATGGCCTTCCACAGAGAGGGATCGTGGAGGTCAAACCGGCACGTCATTATGGCATCACTATGCTGGAGGAGATGGAAGAGGCACAAGCAACTTAAGGCTACAACAGCTCAATCATCAGTCCTCGGCACTGATCCCTCGCACGGCACAGTGACAAGGTGCCCTGGCCTACCTGTACATTGGCATAGAAGCTGTGGTGGTTGAAGACGCAGCCAACAGTGCGGTAAGGGTAGTCTGGACGCGGCAGTTTCACTGGGCCTGGCTCCTGGGCGGGGTCAACACTGCGATGAACAAACCTAATGGAACAGGAGCAGATAAGGGCAAGAGGCATTAGCAACACCACAATAGACGAACTGCAACCACGTTTGCAATTTTCTGCTTTGGAGGGCCATCACACTGACCACAACTCACAAAGGTACGTTGATCTCCACAAGGGTGTTGGCTCCCCCTAGCAGCCCTCCCATGTCCCATGCATGAGCTCCCAGCTCCTCCTCACCATTCTTCTCCTCCCCACCCCCTTCTCTCCACCCCTATCCCCACCCCCTTCTCCCCACCCCTCACCCCACCCCCTTCTCTCCACCCCTCACCCCACCCCCATCTCTCCACCCCTCTCCCCGCCCCCCTCTCTCCACCCCTCACCCCACCCCTTTCTCCCCACCTCTCTCCCCACCCCTATCTCCCCACCTCTCTCCCCACCCCCTTCTCTCCACCTCTCTCCCCACCCCCTTCTCTCCATCCCTCTCCCCACCCCCTTCTCTCCATCCCTCTCCCCACCCCCTTCTCTCCACCCCTATCCCCACCCCCTTCTCCCCACCCCTCACCCCACCCCCTTCTCTCCACCCCTCACCCCACCCCCATCTCTCCACCCCTCTCCCCGCCCCCCTCTCTCCACCCCTCACCCCACCCCTTTCTCCCCACCTCTCTCCCCACCCCTATCTCCCCACCTCTCTCCCCACCCCCTTCTCTCCACCTCTCTCCCCACCCCCTTCTCTCCATCCCTCTCCCCACCCCCTTCTCTCCATCCCTCTCCCCACCCCCTTCTCTCCACCTCTCTCCCCACCCCCTTCTCTCCATCCCTCTCCCCACCCCCTTCTCTCCATCCCCACCCCCCTCTCTCCACCCCTCACCCCACCCCCATCTCCCCACCTCTCTCCCCACCCCCTTCTCTCCACTCCTCTCTCCCCAACCCCTTCTCTCCATCCCTCTCCCCACCCCCTTCTCTCCACCCCTATCCCCACCCCCTTCTCTCCACTCCTCTCCCCACCCCCTTCTCTCCATCCCCACCCCCTCTCTCCACCCCTCACCCCACCCCCATCTCCCCACCTCTCTCCCCACCCCCTTCTCTCCACCCCTCTCCCCACCTCTCTCCCCAACCCCTTCTCTCCATCCCTCTCCCCACCCCCTTCTCTCCACCCCTCTCCCCACCCCCTTCTCTCCACCCCTATCCCCACCCCTTCTCTCCACCCCTCTCCCCACCCCCTTCTCTCCACCCCTATCCCACCCCCTATCCCCCCACACACATTAACCACAGCACTGCAAACCTTTGTCCCGTGAGACTCTCCCAGAAGGTGACCAGTCCGTCGTGTCCCTGCGTCATCACCCAGTGGTGCACCTCTGCTTTGCCCTTGGTCCCGATGCACACAAACGCCTGCAGCCCAAAACCCAGGAGCAAGCTGCAGAGTAGGACTGCGTGGTCCTCGCAATCCTGGCAAGCACAGGGGATTGAAGGGAAGGGCACACACTTGAAATTACCACCATTTCGTGGAGAACAGTTGTCGTAAACACCTCAGACACATTTCAAATACCACTGCTAGACAGTGAACCTATCCAAGTCTGCAAGCTTACCCCCTTTCTTCTGCACAGGAGGGTGTGCATGCTGTCCCACACTTCTGCCCTGCAGCCCCCACTGCCCACTGCAGAAGAGGTCTTCTCGTACGGAATCAAGCTGACAAACCGTGCTGCCTGCCGTGGACTCTCTATCAGTCGGCCGCCCCTCAGTGTGTGAACATACGCACAAACTGGCCAATTGCACCCCTTCTCATCCTGTGCAAAGATCTTGACCAGTCTCTGGCTGTGGCCCTCTCGAATCTGCAGATACTCTCTCCACCACTGCTTGGCGTACACCAGGAACATGCGCTCTGCTTCGCTGTAGCGATTTTGCTCGATCTTGAGCTGTGTTGCAACAACGTCCTCCTGGAGCGAGTCTGTGCCCCTTGAGACCACCTCAAACTGTACCTCTAGGACTCCTGCCGTGATTCTAGCCTCAGCTCCATATCCACCTAGCTCGACTGGGACAGATAGCTTTCCGCTGTCAGCAGAAAGGGCTCCTCTCCACTCAACACGAGCTGTCCCTACCACCTCCCTCTCACCAGTGAAATCACTCCGGACCAATACAAGGTGAACAGGATCAGCAAACGAGAGGGCATCACGAGAGGACAGGTGTTGCACAACATCATCATCGGTGCCATGGCGACGGGATAGGAGAAGGAGAAACATCTCATGAATGTCCGGATCACAGGTACAAGGGACCTCTCTGGACTGGTAGCGCTGGCCTCGGAAGTATACATAGAGAGTGAAAGTGGGCCTGCGATAGTGGTGACCCGGAATGGAGGAGTCCACTTCTTCATTAATGTGCTCCAAGAAGGCTCTTCCCCCGCGTACGTGCACTAGGAGGTACCTCTTGTGGGGATGAAGCTCCATACGTTTGAGAGTCGGATGAACACTCTGTGTGGCAGGCTCTCGATCTTCACAGCTGCAGACACTGCCAACTTCTAGAAATCCGTCTCCTGGAGTTAAGTCATCTTTCAGTAGTGGTTGAATGTGGGTCGTCTCTTCCAACTTCAGGGAACTCAAGATGTCGTCCACTATTCCTTTTGCTTGTAACGTTGCCAGCAGCTCGGTCTCATCCAGCTGTCCCTCTGCAGTGCCCAAGGTCTGCTCCACACACGACTGTATCTTGTTCATGACGTCCGCTCGGTTGACATGATTGTGAATCATCTGCCTTAGTTCAGAAACTTTATCCGCTGGTAAAGAGGCCATAGTTCCCGCCACAAACGGGAATCCCCCTACAGCTCGTGAACCTAACATGAAAGTCGTAGTTGGTAAGGATACAGGAGGAGGTACTCGCGAGCTAGCATAACACTTACAGTAGTGGTACTGAGTGAGTCTATATTTCTCTCTTTAGGAGGTGGTTCGGGATTCGTGGGCCGAGGAATAAGGAAGGCCTTCGAGAGTAAAGGGCACGAAGTGATCGACATATCCAGGAGTAGGAGGCCGAAGTCCATAACCTGGGTACTAACGTCCCTTCAGCACGCACACTTAGACAGTGAGTGCAGCTGCTAGTGGCAATGCTTTGAATGTGCTGTCACTTTTACCTGTAGAATGATGTGCAGAAGAATGGCTTGCCTGCCAAGTGCGACGTGGTCATCAACGTTGCAGGAGAGAACGAGCTGAACCCAGCAAAGAGGTAGAGTGCTACATTTGTTTGATCTGTTCTACCAGACAACTGTCCCTGTGAGCTATTTATAGTGTCACATGTCTGATGAACCATTTGTACCTGCTTAGTGTAGCTACATGCGCAAAGGATTGGCTTGCATGTGGGACACATTATGCAGGGGTACTTTTGGAGGGGGGGGGGGGGGGGGGGGGGGTGGAGAGAAAGGGGGCATTTGCTCCCCCTTGGTGTGTCTTCCCACCCTGAAAATGTGTGAAGCCTCATTCCTGTGGTATTACCTAGATCACATTGACCCTTGGGCTTCCTTGCTCCCCCCCCCCCCCCCCCCCCACACACACATATTTTTTGGGCCTCTGCTTTGCCCCTCCCCCCGTCTCTCTTGAATGAGTGTCCAAATACAGCAGTGATATAGCTATTATTGGGTTGTGAATGCTACTCTTGCAGGTGGAGTGCAGCATATGCGCAAGAACTGGTCAGGTCTCGTGTTGAGCCCACTAAACTTCTTGCCAAGTGCATTGCAGCTGACCCAGTTAGGTCATGGATCTCCTGCTCGGCCACGAGTAAGAGAGAGCACGGGAGAGAGAGAGAGAGGCGTTCCAGACTGTTACACTCACAAACATGTTTGTTGACACTGTGCGTCTCTGTGTGGTGCCTATGCCTGGATTGCTCTGCACACTTCAGGTGCCTATCCACTGTCAGAAGGAGGCAGAGAGGAGTACACTGAGTACAGTGAGGTGCCGCCTCAAGACCACCACCTGTATCAACTGGTCAAGCAGTGGGAGGAGGCTGCTGCCCTCCCCGCGGACTGCCCCACCCACCATGCCATTGTCCGTGTCAGCCTGGTGCTGGGCCCATGGGGGGGCATGGTGGACGCTCTGTGGAATCAGATGTACTTCCACCTCGGGGGCACTCTTGGCAGCGGACGACAAATGGCCTCCTGGATTCACTTGGAAGACCTCGGAGAGCTGTTCCTATTTGCAGCAGAGAAGCAAGTCTCAGGCGTGTTAAATGGATCCACTCCGACACCTGTTTCCATGGAAACCCTAATTCAAGCATTTGCTGGTGCAATGGGCAGGAGGGCCTTCCTATGGGCCCCTTCGTTTCTTGTACGGACCATCTTTGATGGCCCAAGGAGTGCTATCTTGCTCAAAGGCAACAGGGTGATTCCTCAGCATGCACTGGACCTCGGGTTTCAGTTCAAGTACCGTGACATCCACACAGCTTTTGGAGACATTGTTAAAGCACGGCAAAGTAAACAGTAGATCGATGTCACGCCTTGCCTCATATATGTACACGCAAAGATAGGTGCAATCATCATTTCAAGTGATTATATATGTATGTGTGTGTCATTGCATGCCTATAGGAGAGCGGGTTAGTTGGCATAAGGCGGGTTTATTGTATTCCAGGTCTGCACCTCGTGCTGCCGCTTGACCCTGTTCCAGGATTGTTTCTGGGACTTCAAGGACAGCTACAAACAAGCACATGCAGGAAGGAGAAAGAGAGAGCTAGTGCATGCTACAGCAAAGCAAATCCAATGCAGCAACATCAAATCAAGCATTGTAACAACAACTCGGGACAACTGCATACCACAGCGTTCCCTGATTTAAGGCCATACAACCCAAGAGACAAGCATGCAAACTGCATGATTTGTCTGCTAAATTACTTCCTCTGCACGGCCCACTGACAGACTGGTGCTGTCCGGCCCATTGGCATATTGACTGTCCACCAATCAAATACGACGCAACAGAGAGGTTAGCCACTCGGCTTGACCCCCAATCATGAGTCCGATGGTTGGGGGCAACTTTCAAACAATTCTTGATTAGAGTAATTGACTGGTGACTGGTAAGTATTGGGAGTAAACTTCCTGGTCTCCAGCATCACCACCTCGTGATGGAAGCACTTGCTGCTGAAGGAGGTGCAAGCTGCAGATCTCATCATACATGCATACGGCTTTACACATGCAAGTATGCAAGTACAGGCTACCCAGAGGAGGTGGAACAGAGCAAGGTTGGCCCTGCATGTGATATCTAGTATGACGGTGTCACTGCCATCACTGTTGCCACCAGGACCTTGGTCCACTGTCCTCGCTAACAGTGCAATACCAGTGCTGGACTACGGTGTAGCAGGCTAGTGGGTGTAGTTGTAGTGAATGTTATGTGTCGTGGCTGTATGTCGATGAATAGTGCCAATTATTAGTGACCGCATGCAACATATGCATTGTGTTACTTTCCACCTCTCTGTAGATACCAAGCCACCACATTGACCTGCGTCACTGCAAAGAATGGGCTCTTTCAGCTTCAAAGGAAGTGCGTGTGAGAAAGAATGCCATATTGATGAGCCTGTCAGAGGGAGTTGCCCTGTTGGTGGCAGACAGCAAGGCGGAGCAGGGCAGGTGGATCGCAGCTCTGAACAAAGTCATCAACACTGCACTCACGTAGAAACAAGCATAGCTCACGGCTGTATGTATACAGACTCCATCAAGTGACACTAACTATTGGATCACCTATGAGGGTCCATGGGTGTGATGTTTGCATGTCATGTGATGATTAAGAGGAGCTGCCAAAAGTGCATGTCTTGTGTAATGCTTGTGAATCCTTTGCACCTCAGAGATTAGAATAGTTGTATAACTCACTCCCACTATTATGTATACACATCTATGTACCTGCGGTTCCTAAACGGCAATTTCCTTTTTTACATGCTTTCTCATCAATAATGTCAAACTGTCTTGAATATGAATGAATTCATGAATGTTGCATATGTAGCGACTTCCACACTCAATTCACTGCATGTAGTTTTCAGTCAGTGCTTTGTTTGAGTCACGGTTGTAACTTTGAAGTGGCTGACTGAAACATTGAATTACTTCACGCAAAGCTGCCAGGGTGCTGGCTGCGACACTTTACGCACAGAGGGAAGGGGAACCCTGCAGCAAAAAGGTTTGTGTAGTGGTTATAGCATTGAGACATGTGACTACTCATGTTCCATGGCTACTTTAATGTCACCTCGTATGATGTGTGCGTGATTCACACCAAAGCCTGGGCAAATAATGCACAGAGCCTTCTACAGCAGCTATTCACATAGTACCAATGTCATCTAACAGACATGTCAAATGCATTCATTGAATGAAAAGTCAGCATTCCACTTCCTGCACAGAAGACAGTCACATTCAGAAGCAGTTCAGACTGCTTTCATGCAGATACCAATAAAGGTACTCATTTGACATTTCTATCCCAGGCATGGGGTGACTCAAAGGCATCTTGTGTAAGCTAGCAATGGAAGTTTCCCCGGGGTATGTATACATCTTAGTTATCACCAGGATTAGGGTTATAGGTCGAATATATTCTTATCCTAGGTGAAGGCACAACGAGGCTGAAACAGTGAGGAATTTAGCTACAAGGTTGCCACTTTATCTGGAGACACGAACAGGGTACACAGTGCATGTTCCATTCCAAACATTCTACTTTAGCTAGCCGTCACTACCACTTCTGCCTGTGTATAAACACATTACATGCCCAGCTGTTAGCTGTTTTGATGCCTGTGCTTCTCACTACAGAGATAAGGCAGGGAAAGAACATCTGCCGGATCAGAGACCATCATGCCTCTTCTTCACAGTGTCATTTGTTCCAAATTCTTCAATCTCCACATTTGCAGAATACAGAAATCACCTGGAACATTTGGTGGGTTTTCATCCGCTTAAGCTAGTGTGTGAAAGAATCTGCACCTATGTACTGTATAACTATATATCACCTATAGTAGGATGATTATTTTGGCAAAATAATCATCCTACTATCAACTCCAGCATGCCTAATAACTTTCATGCCATATATCACCTATAACTATGTATCAGGCACTGTCATGTTGTGTGTACATACGTACCTTCTAGTGGCATTTCTGTATCTATCTGTAACTTCTGCTATCCTGAGGGTCACTCCAAATTTGTCCTCATCATACAGGCCATTCTCCCTCATGGCATCCACAAGTTACGAGCCTCCTGTTCCGTCATAGCAGCGTAGTTGCTTAGAATATTCAGGATCGTGTGCAATACATTACATACAAGTATGCACCTTTCAGCAACAGTTTGATAAGCTTTTCAGCATTTTACTTGAGTTTGTGCACCACATACACCTGCAATAGAGGCAAATGCACCACTGGAAGCACAGCCTAGCCTACAGCTAGGAAGTCTCTGCACTACTGGGAGCACATTCAAGTCAAAACTCACGGGACTGCCAACTTGTCACTACT
>OX465051.1:728202-778202 GCA_949841015.1 Aplysina aerophoba
ACGTAAATACACAACTACATACGTACCTCTGGAACTTTGAAATCTTCTAGTTTCTGCCGCAAGTGCCTGTTGAGGGCCTCGGCCTTGTCTCTTTCCTGGCAAGCAGGAAGGAGGGGGATGAAAATGCATAGCAATAGCATAAGATGGAGTTAGATGACCAGATGCCTAACCTTCGCCACAAGACTGGTCTCAGTCTGAATTCTACCCATCAGCTCCTGTCTGGAGTGCATGTCAGCGTCAAGGCGTTTTGACTCAGCGGTCAAAGACTGTAGTTTCTTCTGCGCACACACAAAGAGAGAGACACAGAGGCAACAGCTTGAAGGTCTGATGGAGGCACATGAGACGAGAGGGTCCTCCCAGCAACAAACCTTGTAGCTGTTAAGCACTTGCATGGCGTTCCCTGATTTCAGCTTCAGTTGCAGAAGCTCTTGGTTCCTTGCCTCAAACTTCTCAGCAAACTGCTTGTTTTCTATCTTCAGCTGCTCAAAGTCGACCTCATGTCGTACCTCTCCAGACTCTTCTTTCTGCTTCAAATGGTACTGTAGCTTCTTGCGCTTCACACGCAGACCACTGTTCTTCAACCGCAGCTTCTCTGCTAGAGCAACCTAAATTAAATATTCAAATGCAAAGCTCACAAGACATTCTTGTCATAAGCTTGCTGCAACACATACGTACGTACCCTTGAACGAATACCATCTTCAAAGAACTTCACAACTCGCTCTGCCTGAATATATCCAGTTCGCTGCACATTGGTTGGAGCTGTCACTATGATGACTTCATCACACCCTTATACAACAAGAAGGTTGTTGTGAATGTTCTTACGGGATCAAGTCCTCCTCTGCACACATCTCGCTCAAATTCGTACTGGTGCTTTTTTATTTCATCCATCCTTTGCTTTGTCTCCTCCACCACAGCCTGATGGCAGTCTAGCTGTCTCTCCCACTCTTCCTTCTTCCTCTCAATCTCCTCCTGAAGCTCATCCAATTCTCTCGTAGCAATGTCACATTTCTGCTCAGCTGTCAACTTCAGCAACCTACAAAGGGAGCCAGCAAAGCATTCGCAGTTGTATGTAGTGCGCAAATGTACATGAATCGAAGGAGCTGTTAGACATTTCCAGGTGGTGCGGTCTACAGCAGTTCCCCTATAATTTTATTCAATGCTATCTAATTAACTTGATTTGCATAATCTGTCACTGGCTTTGCTGTTTCCCCACAAAAGACCAGTCATTGTCAAGCTGATGGGGTTGCCATAGTAATACTGCTAGCGGCAATACCTTTCTCCTGTGGTGCTGCCCCGCGACTTCCCCTTCTTCCTTGTCGTCCTAAGGTCAGCTTGAGACAGATTTACAGGGGCTGCAACCAAGCAGACAAGATGAATCTCGGCCCACGATAATCAATAAGGCTGACAGACACATGGTTCTTTGTCGTGCTCACCTTTAGCAGTCTGCATGTCTTTGGGATCTAATCGCTTCATAAACTTTTCAAACATATCTGTCTCTTTAGACAAAGCGCTGCTTCTTTCCCTAAACAGCACACAAAACAACCATGACTGAACCTACGTACGTACGTAGCTAGCCGAAAGAGTTTCACTGTCACAACAAGTCACTGCTAATATTTAACTGACAGCGTTTGGTCAAGTAAGTCTGAAAGTTCTTCATCCGTCATGGCATCGAGCTGCGGCAAGGTAGCGAAGGAGTTCTTGCTGATGTCAGATGATCCACTCATTTGCCTGCTGGTAGCCATTTTCACTGTTTCCTTAGCAATACCATGACAACGGCAAGGGTAACCCCCGTAGTCTGCGCTGTACAAACGTTTCGTTGGCGTTAGGGGTGAATTTTTAGGAATCTTGCCGATCAGAAGGATGAAGCTAGTTAGGTTAGCCTGCAACTACGCTATCCGTTACACCGTTGTGTTTATTTTGTTCCATTGATGTGTTCTTCTTTAATAATTGTTGTCTTTTACGTGACAGGTTTTTGATGAAGCTCAGTCACGAAACAGTGACAGTAGAGCTAAAGAATGGCACGGTTATACAAGGAACCATCACAGGTATGACATGATCAGTGTGACTCGTGCTTGATGCGCATCTTTCTGTTGGAAGAGACCACATGTGCAATGGCACGCAGCCATGTGTCCCCAATATACTGGAAGTTGATGTACCCTGGTACCTGTGCTGTAGTGGAGTTGGTTACTGCACATTGCACTGATGACTGGAGTGCATTGTTTAGAGTATGTCAGGACATGCATTGAACCAATATTTGTCAAGTTCCCACTCGTGAGTGTGTGTGTGTATGTTTGCACAGGAGTGGACATGTCTATGAATACTCATCTCAAGTCTGTCAAAATGACCCTTAAGGGAAAGGAGCCCATAGCAATGGATACAGTCAGCATACGTGGCAACAACATTCGCTACTTCATTCTTCCGGAGAGCGTGCCTCTGGACACCCTTCTTGTGGACCTTGATACAATTCGCCCTCGCAAGAAGAAAGACCAGCCAGCAATGGTTACTCGAGGCAGGGGAAGAGGGGGCAGAGCACGGGGCAGGGGGAGGGGCAGAGGTCGCGGAAGAGGACGATAGGAGCATCTGTATTGTAAACCTTTTTTCTTTTTTTCACTGACATGAAGATGGCGCATGTGACGTCATAATTAGTACCTGTAAACAAAAGAAAATGGCCGATGATGACTTCTCTCCTGGATCCAGTTCTGGTGAGGAGGCTCCTAGACCACCCATTAGGTACTATCTGCGCTCGAGGGAAAGGTCCTATACTGAGGATAGTTCAGACGAGGAGGAAAGCGAGGACGAACGGGTTAGCCGGTTGCGCTCGAACCCTTTGCTGATATTGCTGAGGAACATGAGCGGGTCAGCGGCGGTAGTGGGCGCTTCTGACAGGTGAGTGCAACCCCTACACAGGAGATATTCAGATGGAACGTGTAAAAAGGCCACGCGCTGCAACGTACACTGGTAGACAGTTCTTTATCCTACTAGCTTGTGTAGCAGCCTAGATCTGCTAAATAGAGTGCGTGTGCTAACGACGGTACTTTGAACTACACTTTGTCAGGAGAGCATCAGGAACTAACAGTTGCACAGCATCGAATAAGCCACAATGCAAGCCACCCCGAAAGGCTGCCAAAAAAGGTAGTGTCCTGAGCACTACATGCATGAGCTCATGCACGTAATTGTACAGCAAACAAGTTGTACAGAGCATAGCAAGGTATTATTCTTACCCAATCTGGTGTCTTCCCAATTTCAGAGCCAGCACAAGTGAACACTCCCATTCCTGTAAGCCTAGCTATAGACTCCAATTATGCACCATTTAGAATGTATTAGTTCCAACCAATCGGTTCTCTGCTGAGCGAGACCACTCTGTGGCCTTGGCCTCGAGCATGGTCTAAACCCCAGAGTCACCTCTCGGTCAACATTGTTAGAGATTATATGCAATATAGCTAGTATAGTAGCTATATTATATGTACACTTGAGCTGCTCTATACATTTATCGGTGTCTCATTTGTGTGGCATGGCAGGGGAATGAGGGCATTGTGCAGCAGGTCCGGCAGGAGTGTGGAATCGCCTGTCGTTTGGGCTCCACCGCCAGCACAGGGTGGGGGGGACAGTCACTGAGCCTCATGCAGAAACTGTACCAGGTTTGAGAAATGCACAACACATAATGAATGCAACTGTTTGTGTACGTGTGCGTGTGTGTGCATATGTAACGCCTGGACTGTGTTTCTTGCCTTTTGCATACTCGCCAGAGGGAGCATGGAGCACCAGCCCTGCTTCGGGTCTCTGCAGCCTCAGAACAGAGACGCTTTAATGAACAGTGAGGTTATAGCAGGGCGCTGAGGAAGCATCTATCTCTGCAGTATTTTGTTGAGAATCTAATCCATCCCCTTTGTCCAGCTGTCTTCCCAGTGTGCGGAGCATGACACAGCCATCACACTCCCGCATGTATGTCTGCAAATACTCCAGGAATGGTGATTTGTTTCTATCTACTAACCAAGGTCTGTTCTGTGGATGGGTCAGGCCTGTCTTCTAGGAAGCAGACAGCTGCCGTTTCATGACTAGGAGCTTGTGTGTGTTGTTCTTTATGCAGCTGGTAACATTGCCGTGTATTCCTGTGAGAAGAATGGCTTCGCTAAGCTCAGGAACATTCAGGCTCTCTTTGTTGGATGGGCTGTCCTTGAAACTGCCTTCAGGCAAGTGACTCATCAGGGCAGTGTTTAAAGTCCCTCACTTCAAGGGCAGGAACACATTGGTGCACATAGTAATGTATACCCCTTGACCACATGTTGTACATCAAGCTGCTCTCTGCCCTAGTCTCTCTCCTCCATTTCCTCTTCCTTTCCTCCATCTCCCCTCTCTCCCCTCATCCCTCTCGCTTTCTACTCTCCTCACCCTCTTCCCCATCCCTCCCCGTCTACAGTCCAGATGGTTGCAAACTTGCTTACTGCACATGGTCCCCACTGTGTAAGTGCTGGAGTTGAACTGGAATTGCCAATGATGTGTACGAATGAACGCATGTACATGCATACATACATGTAGCCACAGGTAACCAATTGCAACACATTCTTTGTGCCGTGCAACGTTACATGCCCTGTCCAGTGCACCACTGCAACATCTTTGGTGACTCTGTCAGCCACAGTGCCCTGGACTTGAGGTACGTACATATGTACATTTTGTGGGGGTGGGGGCGGGGGGATCCTTGTTATTTTGTGGAGGTGGGGGTGGGGGGATCCTTGTTATTTTGTGGGGGTGGGGGTGGGGGGATCCTTGTTATTTTGTGGAGGTGGGGGTGGGGGGATCCTTGTCATTTTGTGGAGGTGGGGGTGGGGGGATCCTTGTCATTTTGTGGGGGTGGGGGTGGGGGGATCCTTGTCATTTTGTGGAGGTGGGGGCGGGGGGATCCTTGTCATTTTGTGGACTCCTCCCCCCCTGGTATAGGACAGAGGAGCATTCGTTTGGAGTGTTTGGACTGACGTACTCGTACGATGGTATGGAATTGATGGCCTCGTGAGTTTTTGCTCTTGCTCTCATTCACATAACCTTTCTCTCTCTCTTGCTTGTGACACGGCCTCTGCCCACCTCTTCCTCTACAGTGGGACCGATGGGTGCTTGTACGTCTATGACCTTTGCAAGGGAGAGCGGGTCCTTAGGGTGAGATGGTTGAATGTCTCTTGTGTGCTGTATGTGCCGTGCTCAAGTTTAACTGCTGTTTAAGATGCGTGTACCAATTAATACCGGTCCCTCTCTCACTCACCGCTAAAATGTATGGAGGTCAGATTCTCTCCCACGAAGATCATGTGGATGCCTTGTGCTGTGACCCAGACAACTCTCACATGATATACTCCGGAGCGGATGACGGCCTCTGCAAGGTGCCCTTCCCTTCACAGCACCCTGTGTAGTCTGACTCATGTGACTACAACATGACCAGCCCTACACAGCATACTCCAGTAACATTGTTGTAGGAGTCATGTTGCTGTAGCAAAGTGTTAAGTGTATTATTATGCCGGTGTAATCAGGTTTGGGACAGGAGGACACTTAGTGAAGAAAGGCCGCTCCCAGTTGGGAAATTTGCAGGGCACAGAGATGGAATCACATTCATTGATATAAAGGTGGGAGGATAATTCTCACCACATTGTTTTTCCTATTCTGTGGTCACACCCTCTCTCTGTCTCCAGGGCGACGGTCGCTACCTGATCACCAACTCCAAGGACCAATCAGTGAAGCTGTGGGACATGCGGAGATTCTCAAGCAGTGAAGCTACGCAGGCCACACGTAAATCTGTTTCCCGACAGCTGTGGGACTATCGGTGGCAGTCAGCGCCCTCGTATTGTAAGTTTCATGTGGACTTCAGTGGTGCACATGGTTTAGTGTATGGTTGAGCTTTGGGTGTGTCCTGAAACAGACTTGTGTTCCATACGCTGAGGTAGGGAATATACTTAACTGTAATGTCATTTGGATCCCCACAGTAATTAGCTGAATCTGGTGTGATGCTCCTCAGCTGGTCTTGATACTGTATTGTATTATTATAGAATGCAAAGTTACAAAGAGTATATGAAGATGCAGGGCTATTTCAAAGTGTGAATGGAATACAGTGTTAACCAGAGTTTTGTAGTCCATTTTCACTGTAACATACTGTACGTATATACGGACGTAAGTGATTGTTGTGCTCCATTAGATAACCGAAGCCTTGTTTTTTGTCTTTTTTGAGTGCATGTGATCCTCAAAGCCTCATTCACTCAGTGCTGAAGAAGATGAAGGAGTCCAAACTGAGTGGGGACTCATCAGTGATGACGTACATCGGACACACGGTGCAATACACGCTAATCCGATGTCGCTTCAGCCCCTCCCACACCACGGGACAGGTACAGAGAGGAATAGAGAAGGAGGACCACTTCTGGTTTCTGCCCTAGAATGTGCTATGTACTATGTATGGACCACTCTCTCTCTCTCACGCACACACATGCACAAACACACGTGCACACGCTCACACATACACCCACACACTCGCACATGCACACTCACACATGCACATGGATGCATGCACACCCTTTATCCAGCGCTATATCTACACGGGAGGTGGCAACGGGACAGCCGTTGGTAGGTGGCCTCATATGCTGATTATGGTAGACACATTCATATTGTTGAACTTTGACCTCGGCTTTGCAGTGTACGATGTCCTGACTGGTGACATTGTGCGGAAGCTGCATCATAATCCGCTAAGGGTATCCAACCGCCCAGACAGAGATTCATTATGGAGTGAAGGGGCAGTTTTTGCTAGATTGTGTGTTCATTGAGCAACAGGTGCATGAGGTATTGTGGAGTGTTGTTGCCACTCACACAAACCACTCTGCCAGTAAGTACTCAATAATGTGGAATATCCTTGACTGTGTTTAGAAGGTTGTTCGAGATGTTTCCTGGCACCCTTACCGACAGGAGTTGGCCACAGCTTGTGTAAGTCACATCTCACTCACACTGCACAGGTCTTGAGGGTGCATGCATCGTGGGCAGTTCTGTTGTGTGCACGCGGCTGCCACACAACTCATGTGAATCCCCTCCCCTTCCCTCCCACTCTCCTTCCCTACAACTCCCCTTCCCTCCCACTCCTCTTCCCTCCCACTCCTCTTCCCTCCCACTCCCCTCACTCAGTGGAGTCAAGCAGTGTACATCTGGACCCCATCCAAGTTACAGCTGCTCCTGTCTGGTGTATCCACGGTAGAAGATGAGGAGGATGAGAACTTCTCCTCATATTATGAGTCATCCGATTGAATAGTAATCATTTATATTTGAGGAAAAGCCTGAGCGAGGATTGAGATTATTTATGAAGTCTTTGTTAAATTGCACTATATTGCCTATACCAATTTTTATCAGTTTGATCATTAATCCCATACCTCTGACTAATGACTGCACTTTTGTAAATTATTACACCATATCTCGATCGTACTCAACAATTTTTCCCGTTGTATAGTGTGGGAGTAATTGCAATCATTTGCTAAACATAACTTGCTTATTTTTGCCCCATGCAAGCATGGAAGCAGTCCACAAGAAGTACTGTCATGCGAAGAGTGGTCCTGGCCAAAACCTGTTTGCCTGGACCAGTTTTTGCAGCCAAAAGTGGTCCGTTCATATTTTGGCCGCTGAAAGTGGTCCCTACACACTACTACAGGAAGCCATATCTTATTATATTTTAGTGCATAATATGTACCAAAAGCACCCTAGGGCCAACTGCCCCATGCAGCACTGCTCAACACATAGTACATACAACCTCTGTGACTGATAATCTGTAAAGAGCAACACAGGTCATGTGGTGGGGGACGGCACCAGATGACACAAATTAATCGCTTTTCCACATTTTCTCAACCCCCCCACCCCTCCCTACTGTCTTATATCTCACTTATACAAACTCAATTCACCCCAATCACCGCCTTTTCATTATCACCCGACTCATTCCATCAATCTAACCTATCAGTCATCATCTTTCCATCCTCAACCTTTCTTCCATTACAAAATGGTCTACGCCTGCATTCTACCATAGACGTCTATGCATAGGTACTAGACCTTATATAAGGTCTAGTACCTATGGTCTATGATTCTACACGCCCACGCAGTTGCGCAATACACCAGCCAGTGGCCTGATCTATGCGCTGATCGCGAGCCGCACCATCGGCATGCAACGGCGGGACAGGAGTGTCTATGGCCACTTCATAGCGGATGTCGTATGTCCCAATGGCTGGAGCTAGCCATGGGTTGAGACGGATCACCGCCTCTTCTATCGCCGGTAGGGCGGGTAGAAAGCGAGGTTCTCGCACGCGCTATCTCGCTGCTGTTCTGGGGGCAACTGCAGCAGTGTGCGGTGGAGGCTACTACTGGCGAGCAGACCCCAGGGAGAGGAGACAGCTGGGACTGGTGATTGGGGGACTTGGGAGATTCGCAAGGTACGTACGTATAGGTGTGTATTTGAGTTGGATGCTCGTACGTTCAGCAATCTTTCCTTGTCCAATCCTTTGACAGGTCTATTCGAATCGGCGTTACTATCTCCCTGGACTACTGGTGGAGTCTTCTTGGCATTGAGGAGGTGAGACACCCCACACAGCCTTCCCCCTTACAGATGCCAGGGCAGTGTTATGTGTTACCATAGATATTCGGTTACGTGGTATAGAATATCTATGGTTTTACCAACAGTACCATTGTTATTACCACCTTATCACAATGCCTTCACCATGCATGATCCCCTTTCCCTTGCTGGTGCTGCGCTAAGACCTGGTCCAGCTCTGTTATGCGTACTATTGTGGGAGCCAATCATGTGACTTGTGTTCCGGGCATACATTGGTTGGTTGTGCATTGTCGCTGTTGTGCCACCAGGGGAGTGGTGACTATGACAAGAAAATCCACAAGTGCCACCAACGTGCAGCCAACCGGATAGTCAATGGAGCATTGCGCAATGGTGGCCTTTACATCAAGCTGGGCCAGGGTCTGGGCTCCTTTAACCATGTTCTTCCTCGCGAGTACATTGACTCACTGGCAGTGCTTCAGGACCTCGTGAGTGTGGGTGAATGCGGGAGTCTTTCGGCCCATAGACTCCAGGAGTGGGTGTCTCTCTGTGTAAGACTCTATCTAGTGGAGTGGGCAAGTGTCTGTACGGGGCTATCTGATGAGCTGGCAAGGGTTCACCAGGTCCATTGAGGTTGCAAATGTGCAGGTCCACAACATGCCCTGGGGTGGGAGTGTCTTGGTGTGGTGCACTTTAGCAGTGCGTCTGTATTGTACAGTTCTACTTGTGCCTGCTACACATCCTTCACCAACGTCCGCTTTGTATGTGAAGGCGCTAAGAAGGTCTTCTGAGGAACTGGATGTACTATTCCTTGAGGATTTTGGTGCAACACCCAATGAGCTATTTGCAGAGTTTAACCCCAAGCCGGTCGCTGCAGCCAGCCTGGCACAGGTGTTTCGAGCCAGGACACATCAGGGGGACAATGTCGCTGTAAAGGTGAACAATTACTTATTTGTGGACACAGGACCTGTGGTAATCTGTGTTGACGTGTATTTGCTGCTCAGTGAAGTCTCTGCATGTGAATGTTGTATTTCCTCTACACATGGTTACCAACCTCACAAAGCGGAATACATACTTGTGTGTGTATGTATGTCATTCTTAAGATAGGGAGCCACATACTATGGTGAATGGCCTGAATACTTGCAGTTCAATGGGAGAGTGAATGCAGAGGTTTAGCAGTGGTGAAGTAGGTTTTCAGTGTATCAAAGTTGCACATGCACTAGCCAATTGGGAACTGTTTTTACAATGTTTCCGTAGCATGCAGCTGCAGTCAGTGAACGAATCATTTTCTGATGCTTGTAGCTGTATGCTACCGAAACATTGAAAAAACAGTTCCCAATTGGCTAGTGTGTGCCAAACATTTGCTATGCCTGATAGGTACTTAGCCACTCAGGCATTTTCAGGGTAGTTTTCCAGTAATTTTTGGTCCCAATTGCTCATTGCACACCACAGTCAGATCTGTAGGTCTCTGCAGTGCTGGTGCAATGTACCTTATGCTGTTAGAAATCAAACGAGACCTTTTCCATTCCAGTACTGCCCAGTACTGCATTGTCGCGTGATTCACTGCAATATGCATCTGGACTGAGAATATGATAAAACTACAGTGGCCGCCCAGCACACCACCGGGTGGCTGAGCCAATGTGTTTAACATGGACTGCTGGTGCATATTCAGGTCCAGTACATTGACTTGAGAGACCGATTCGACGGGGACATTCGTACGGTGGAGTTGCTGCTAAAGCTGGTTCAGTGGATGCACCCCAAGTTTGCTTTTGCATGGGTATTTAAGGTGTGTCCCTAGCTCCTGTGTCCTTCTTCCAGGAGTAGACATCCTCCTTGTTTCAGTCACACGCACTCTGTCAGAAGTAGGTGCTCTCTCCTTCCTCAGGAGCTTAAAGGTACACTCGCTGAAGAGCTGGACTTTTATCACGAGGGCCAGAATGCTGAGCATTGCTACAGGGACCTCAGTCACCTTCCCTATATCCACGTGCCAGCAGTTTACTGGGAACTGACCACCAAGGTGTGTGTGTGTAGTTGTAGTGTGTAGGTCTGAAGGGTCGGTGTGGAGGGCGAGTGTGCTGTGTGGGTGAGTGTGCTGTGTGGGTGAGTGTGGTGGGTGGGTGTGGGAGTGTCGTTATGGTACTCCCCCCACACTGCAGAGAGTCCTCACCTGTGAATGGATTGATGGCTGTAAGATAACAGATGCCTCAGGACTCGAAAGAATGAAAGTGGACAGAGCAGACGTGCGTTCACTGCTCCAGAAGACACTCTCAACCTTGTCCTTCCCTTGCCTCCTCCTACTCCCTCCTCTATCACTCTTACAGGTGTGTCACAAGCTGGTGGAGGCGTTCAGTCTCCAGATATTTCAGACTGGCTTCGTGCACGGAGATCCACACCCTGGCAATAGTGAGTGTTCATGCCGAGGAAGGAGGGGAGGGGAAGGCAAGGTGTAACGTAACCTGAATCAATAAATTTATAGTTCAAACATTTTCCTTGTTCAGTATTTGTGCGCAAGGCTCCTGGCTCAGCGCACGCTGCAGAGTTAGTGCTGTTGGACCACGGACTGTACATGCACTTGCAAGAGAGGTGCGGAGGAGATGTGTTCACGGAGGTGTGCATGTGTGACATGCCAGTGATCTCCCACAGGCACCGGAGAGCAGTGTGCAGTGTTTGGAAGTCTGCAGTGCTGCACGACCTTCAACAGCTTGATAAGAGCAGCCAACGTCTGGGCATAAATGGCAAGTGCTCTCTCGTAGCTTGCAGTTTCGTATTTTTTCCACCTTGTTACAGGCTACAGAATACATTTTCTCTCACCTTTTGTTAGACTACAGTTTTCTTGCACTAATCCTGACTGGACGATCTGTGGAGACGCACAAGGGGAGGTTTGGTCGGTCGGCCAGTCTGTCCCAACTGACGCTCGAGGACACTGCCCACGTGAGACGCACCATGACAGAGCACATGGACAGGACTGTGGCTATCCTCAGGACACTGCCCAAGGAAATGCTGCTGGTGTTTCGGTTAGTAGTGCTGCTGTGTAGTATTAAGTGTGGGCAGCACTTGAACATGTGTTCTGCGCACCTTTCTCTGTTTTACCATCCTTTCTTCTTGCTCCCATTCAACTGCGGCTACCTCTCTCTTCTGCCCCTCCTCCTCTCCCCCCCTCCCTTCCCCCCCTCATCGATCATACAACAGAAACATTAACCTGGTACGCTCCATTGTGCGGGCACATGGTACCCCAGTCAACAGATTCAACATCATGGCACGAAGGTGACTGGACTGCAAGTGTCCAATTGTTTACTTGGTTAGCCAGTCCATGGACGACCCTTGATTCTTTGTTAATGTGTGTACTAGTGCGATTATCGGTGCAAGAACGGGAGAGGACCAAGAAGTGAGGGGCTTTCGGAACTGGGCAGCCAAGTGGAGAGAAGCTATTGCGTTTGATGTGAAGCTGAGGTGCATGTCTTACTAGCTTGCAGCATGCATGTACGCACATACACACACACACACATACACACGTACACCTCACACATTTTGTCGCACATGTACGCACACTCTTACATATACCTTTCCTCCACCTCTATTTCATGCCTGTGCACACACACACTGCCCCCTTCTCTGTCTTTTTCTCTGGGCCCAGGCTGTGGGACCTGAGGGTGTGGCTGACGGTGCAGTACCTCAGAGTGCTCCTCTACTGGAGACTGGTGCCACCGGAGACAGAAACACTACTGGAACAGATGCAAGCTTAAACTTCTTGCCTAATTTCTGATCACTTGACAGAATATACATATATCCCACCACATGTGAAGCTGCTCCTTTGAACTTGTAACAGGTAGAGACATTGGTTGTTGTGTTGTCAACAGATTCAACATCATGGCATGATAGCGTGTGTTGTCATTAATTTTATCTGTGGATGTTTACACTGTACAGCCGTGGATTTTCTTTTCCCGCCAGTACTAGTGAGCACAGTGACACAGCTAGACTGCTTGAGTAATGAGTTCATTAGAGATAGTTGGAGGGTAGAGCCAATGTAGAGTACCATATAGTCCACCGAGCCCACTTCTGTGCCAGAAAAGTGAACGAAGTTTCCCAACCTATTATTATACTTTCCACAAAATGGAATGCAGCCATTTTGGAAAGTGGGCAGATTGCCCAATATACAAGAAACGGGTACGACCACTTCCGAGTCTAACCGGTTCTGGTTTCCGTTTGCATTGGTCGCGGAAGTATAGACTAGGCTAGGGAGACTGGCGCGAAGTTATATTAGGGCGTGTAGCAGCTGGCACGAGCATGCCTCGAGTGGACAATGACATCAAGCTTGACTTTAAGGATGTCCTTGTTCGTCCAAAGAGAAGCACACTCCGGAGCAGAGCAGAGGTGAAGATCTGCTAGTGCTAGCGGCCACCGACACGTGCATGGTACTTTTTTAAATTCAGTTACAAGTACACTAATGGCATCATACGTATAGGCTGTGTATGGCTTTGGAAAAAGTATTGCCGCGGCATATATTTAGCGCTATCTGGTAGCACTGAGGGTGTGTATACTGTAAAGAAGTGTGATATAAGCAGAAGCAGCTCCAGTGCCTTAGCACATAGAGATACAGAGGACCATCCCAACCCTAAAGTCAAAACAGTGCCAGTTCCATATACACATATAGAAACACACAATTCATATTGTGTGACAGGATTCATCTATTGTGATTGCCACAATGTACCCTATACATGGCTGCTTGTAGCTGTGTGTTCTGTGGACACACTGAGGGAAGTGAGTATACGGGTCTGTTTCGCCCACTGTGTAGGTGGACCTGTATCGTGACTTCTCCTTTCGCAACTCAAAGAAGAGCTATCATGGCATTCCTGTGATTGCAGCCAACATGGACACTGTCGGAACCTTCGAGATGGTGGAAGCCATTAGTGCCGTGCGTTGTATGTGGATGGAGGGGAGGGGTGGGGTGGGGTGGGAAAGGAGCTGGTGAGGGCTTTTAGCTGTTCATGTGTAACTGACGAAGACCTTTGCGGTAGAAATGTCTTATATACTTGTCTTACTGGCATTGAAATTGTTGCTACGTGTAAGCTCAACATCACTTTATACCATAGCATGAGTCTCTTTGACATCGCTGTTGATGTTGTTTGTGTGTGTTGTCTTGTGCTTGCAGTATGGGTTGTTCACAACTGTCCACAAACACTACTCGGTGGAAGACTGGGTGGCATTTGCTAAGACCCACCCTGACTGTCTCAAGGTACGTATTGTATGCATGTGTGCGTGTGGCAGTGTGGCAGACCTTGCATATGAGATTCAACGCAAAGGAGGTGGGGTGGGGTGGGCCATCAGAGTGGGCCATCTAGGTGCCAATGCCATTTCTTGACAGTCCATGAACTTTGTCGGGTTAGCTCTCAGAACCCTGAGGAACAGTTAGTGCCTGGTTCTGCATTCAAGGATTTGACCACGACTGCCTTCCCTTGCTGTGCATACAGAATGTCGCCGTGTCCTTGGGAACTGGGGACGCAGATTATGCCAAAATGAAACAGATTCTTGAGGATGTCCCGGAAGTGGAGTACATCTGTGTGGATGTTGCCAATGGTTACTCAGAACACTTTGTCCAGTTCCTTAGGGACGTTAGGAAAGACTTCCCTAACCACACCATCATAGTGAGTCTGTTTGAGGCGGTAGATCTCTGTTCATACTAGCCACGTTGCACTGATGGGACTCTGTAATGTGTGCATGGAGCGCTCAAGCCATCTCATGCACACAGGGATCGCTGTGCATGTGTGTTACCATCAGTGTCTCATGGGGAGCCGTGTTTTCGTTTATTTTTAAGGCTGGGAATGTGGTGACAGGTGAGATGGTGGAAGAACTAATTTTGAGTGGAGCTGACATCATCAAAGTGGGAATCGGTCCCGGGTCTGTGTGCACGACACGCAAGAAGGCTGGAGTGGGTTACCCCCAGCTGAGTGCAGTGATGGAGTGCGCTGACGCCGCACACGGCCTTGGTGGCCATATCATCTCAGTGAGTGCGCTCTACAACCAATGACTGAATGATGACAGCATGTTATACAGGGAGAGCACTTAAGTGACACTCACACATTACAGTTGGTGATGTCTACATTTCTGTGTCTCTCTCTGTAGGATGGCGGATGCACCTGCCCTGGTGACGTTGCAAAGGCTTTTGGTTGGTGAACCGTTTAGACCAATTTGCATTCTTGCCTGCCTTCACTCCTACCACCCTTTCCCCAATCCCCAACGCTGTGTACACCACTCCATCTCATCCCTCGCCCATCTCTCCCTCCCTCCTAACCCCTGCCCTTAGTACTCCCTCCTCTTCTCCTTTCCCTCCTCCCACTGCCCGCCCCAGGTGCAGGCGCCGACTTTGTAATGCTGGGGGGGATGCTAGCTGGCCACACCCAGTCAGGTGGGGAGATTATCGAGAGAGACGGCAAAAAATTCAAGCTGTTCTACGGCATGAGTTCAGCCACGGCCATGCAGAAGTACTCTGGAGGTGTTGCAGAGTACCGGTAAGGAGCTCCCTGCCTGCCAACACACCAAGCCCAACTGTTGCAAACCATTCACCTACTTACGCTTGTGCATACATTCGTACTTTGGGAGTCCTGTATTGTATGTGTTAGGGGGTGTACTGGGTTGTGGTTCTTTAGCGTGCACTAGTGCTTTGTAGGGGAGGCCAGCAGAGCTGTGTCACTGCAAATTCCTTCTGTGTGCATCGCTGCAGTGCATCTGAGGGCAAGACCGTTGAGATGGAGTACCGGGGTGACGTAGCTGCCACCATCCAAGACATTCTTGGAGGGCTGAGGTCAACCTGCACTTACGTGGGGGCAGGCAAGCTGAAGGAGCTCAGCAGAAGGACGACTTTCATCAGAGTCACACAACAGCTCAACTCCGTGTTCTCTTAAAGGATAGTTTATATAATATATAAGTATAATAAACCTCAGTCGCTATATATATACGCAACTCGCGCCATAATTATTCGATTTTCGAAAAGGGAGTTATAATTACATTCATTGACCTACCATTAGTGGTCTTCCGGTAGCGACTGCAGTGCGGGCATAGATGGTGCGGGTGCTTCAATTGTGAGCGCTACAGATCGGGCGCGGAGAAGATGGGGGATGCTGAAATGAGCCAAGATGTCGTGAAGAACTACCTGGTAGATAACGGCGGTGTAATAAGAAACGTGGACCTTGTCAGACACTTCAGAAAGTTCCTACAACCAGATGATGTTGCCAGTAAAGGTGGGTGATAGTCCCCAGTGTCTCGGTTAACCGTCTTTGCTGCTTCGAAGTGCCATTTTCACCAGCGACTTATGATATGGTAACCCCTTACTTACACTTTGAATGCTTCCGTAATGTAGAGCGAAACAGAGAGAAATTCAAGAACTTTGTCAACACTTTGGCAGCTGTGAAAAGCGAAGGAGTGAGCTCTCGCACACACACACACTCACGCCATTCGCGCAATATCGCGCTAGTGTTCGCGAAACAGCAGCGAAGGTGGTGCTTGTCGTATTCTTTCCACTCCCATTTCACAGGGTGAAAAGTTTATTATTTTGAAGCCCAAATTCTATCCGTTGGAGTGGGGTGGTGCTCTACCTGGCAGCTTGCCCAAGTGGGTTCAGAGGCCCGCATCTGTGTCATGATAATGCCGCCGCAGCAGCCAGAGCACACAGACTACCATTAATGGATTCCACTCTAATTCCTGCTCTAATTGCCTTGTGTGGTGATAGGTTTCCAGTATCCTGTGGTGATTGTGGTTGCTAGGCAACAGCCAATGTGATTATACCTAGAATCCACCCAACTGTGCACCATGTGTAATGCAGTTTGTCCTATATAGGTAGGCTGTGGTGCACACACTGCATGCTTAATGAGCAATGGTATGATGAATATGTGCATGCAGGTGTGGCCCTGTAGACTAGCAATACAATAGTTCGAATGTGTACCCCATTGTTGTATTGTGGAAAATGCTAGCACATTTTTAGTGCTCTGACCCACTGTTTACAGGGCTACTCTTAGTGCAAGTGGTCGCCATGGCTCCAGCCCGGATATGTCGGACTACCGAGCCCCTTCTCCCACACGGCCGCTTCGACAGACCGTGCACATACCGGGTGTGGTAGTACCTGCTGTTGACAGTGACAACGAGTCAGACTGTGTGTCGTCACTGTCAGCATTCTCACTCGACTCCAATATGACTGCTGGCTACGCACGCAAGGCAACCAACACAACAATAAAGCTGCTTCAAAATGGAGGCAAAGCTGTCCGAGCCAGTCGGCCAGTGGACGACAGGCTAGGCCCTAGGGGTGCTCCACCTGCTCTACTGCCTGGTGCAGGCCTCATTATGCCTCCCAAGGTGTGTGTTGCAGTGCGTGGATGTGGGTGTGTTGTAGTACTGTCAGGCTTGGCTACTCTGCTGGCAATGTCACTGGTTTTTGGTCGTGACAGCATGCTGTTGTGTGTGGGTGTGGGGTGGGAGTACTGGGTATGTTTTTAAGTTAATGCTGTGGGTCTTTGCAGATGGATGCGCCCTCCTCCTCAATGTCTGGACAGTCTACAGATGGACGAGACGATGAGACGTCGTGTGAGTGTAAAAAGTGTAATTTTGGCAGCGGTGGTGTGTCTGTGTGTGTGTGCATGCGTGCGTGGTACTTGTGTCCAGTGTGTGTACCTGTAGTCTCTTCCACGCTCCCGCACAGCAACCAGCACTGCCTCCTTCTCAGCCTTTGACTATGAGATGATGGACCCTTTGGAGCACGAGTGGATCATGTCTGCCGTGCAGTCTAGCCACGAGACATCACAGCGTCTGGTTGAGACGGAGCCGAACCTTATTAACAAGCGGGTGAGATGGAGGGTCACCAAATTGTATTGAGGGAGTGGGGGAGGAGGGTTGGGGGGGGGGAGGGGGAGGGGGTAATACTAGATATCACTTTACATGGGTACATACATGGGTACATGCAGTCAGTGAGTGTTCACAGGCTGGAGTGTGTCTGGTGAAAGTTGCTGACTACCTACTTACTTCATCTTCCCCCTGTAGGCCTTTATCAGCGTGAGTTGTCCGGTGTGTGGTCATGTGTGTTTGCTGTGTGTGACCTAATCCTCCCCCTCTTCCTCTTCTGGTGCATCCTTGTTGGACCTGACTCACATCGTCACGTGCAGGGAGTAAGTTCAACCGTGTAGCCGGCTATCTAGTATGTAATGCCGTATACTAATGCCAAAAGTGAAAGTGTACCTAAGCAGATCATTGGCTGTGAAAGTGATGATGTAGTGGTCGTGTGTTGTTGTTACTCCTACTCCTCTCTCCCCCACCCCTCTCATTGACTTCTCTCCTTTCTTGTGGTGGTGCTATTACATTGGATAGTATGTAAGTCCAGTGGTGTATGAGTGTGTGAGTGTGTGTGTGTGTGTGTATGAGTGTGTGTGTGTGTGTGTGTGTGTGTGTGTGTGTGTGTGTGTGTGTGTGTGTGTGTGTGTGTGTGTGTGTGTGTGTGTGTGTGTGTGTGTGTGTGTGTGTGTGTGTGTGTGTGTGTGTGTGTGTGTGTGTGTGTGTGTGTGTGTGTGTGTGTGTGTGTGCGTGCTTGTTATATGTACACATGTGAGGGTATTGCTGTATGATTTCTTTTCAGACGGCACTTCACTGGGCTGCCATGAATGGCAATGATGTCATGCTGTCTACACTACTGTTGAATGGTGCTGATGTGAACGCCAAATCTGTGAGCATTTGATGAAACAGTGATCTGTAATGACCCAGAGCAACTGACCATTCATCTATTGCTCTTCCACTTGCCCCCCCAACTTTCCTTCCCTCCACGGTGGTCTCTAAACCTTCCCTGCCCTGCCCCACAACTTCATGCCATGTGCACAGACGGTGGGTGGGTGGGTGCACCTCTAGCACACATGCACATTGTCTGTCTTGTTACAGAATCATTGTGGACTGTAATTTGACCATGCCTCTCCCTCCCCCACCCTCTCTCCTTTGGTGGCTCTTGCTTACCGCATCGCCCTGTAACTGTGACTGACCTGACCACTCCACAGATGGTGAGTTCAGCTTAACAGCTGTGAAATCACTCTTTGTGGTAGAATGTCTGGACATGTGCTGCTGTGGTATGGGTGGTATGCTGCCTTGCCTGTGTGTGTAAGGTTGCGGTGTGTTATCTCATTATTTAATTATGTCACACCCTCACTATTACGTTGCCTACTGACTTTCACTCGCCCAGGGCCTCACTCCATTGCACATGGCAGCACAGCGGGGATATGACAACATCATTCAGCTGCTTATAACACACTATGGTAGGGTGGGGCGGTGTGGGGTGGGGTACACCCCTTGATGTGCTGGTGCATGGCAGTGTTGTGTGTAGGAGGTCTGTGACAGTGTTACTGCCTGTGGGTCTTTCTCTCTCCCTCTCTCCCTCTCTCTCTCTCTCTGTGTGCGTGTGTGTGTATGTGTGTGTGTAGGTGCGTTGACAGACATACGGGACAACAGTGGAAAGCTACCGAGAGATGTAGCCAAGAAGACTGTTTCAAGTCGAAGCAGAGGTATGCTCTGTTTCGATGTCGACGACAGCGTCCCCTCCACCACAAGATGACCTGTGTGGACTCTCAAAAACTGCTTTATCACTTTCCCATGTCACTTGTAAACCTTTCATCTTCTAGATACTTGTTATTGCATTAATTACGCTAACATTCATTGCCTGCGAGTTAGTATGGCTTCCAATTAGACCATCATGCTCCCTAACCCTTGATGCGTTTAACGACTTAATAAACACCTCCTTATTTGGAACCACACCTCTCATACCACACATGCTCCATTTACCACACTGCAGATCTTCTTGAGCTTGGACTTGCGCCTTCAGAGAGGCCCAGGAAGAGGAAGAATGCAATGCTATTAAATCGCAAGAAGTCACGATCCTTTTCAGGCAGTCTCCCTACAATTCATCTCCATCCGGATGAAGACTTTGGTGGAGACGACAGCATGGATGGTGGCGGAGTGAGACGCGTAAGTGTACCTGTCACTTGGCTCCAGCTTGCATGGTTAGCTGCAATGACCCCCCCGTCCCCCCCCCCATCCCCGTTCCCGTCTCCCCTTGTCGTGCAGTTTTTCAGGTCACCTCTTCTCAGCATACGCCGAAGTGTCAGACGAAAAGAAAGTCTGACACGTTCAAGATCTGGGACTGTTTATAATTAGAGCTAGTCCTTTTGTGGTGGGTGTGTTGATCTGTGTGTTGGTGTGTTAATTTCGTCTGTGCTTCTCACCACTGCCACCCTTACTGCCTTCTTCTCATTACACATACAGGTGTATGTATAACATCTTGCACTTCCAAACACTCCAATGTGCATTCTGTTGAAACATCTTTTTAATCTTGCAATATACCACTCATTTCCCTATTGAGCTTTTTTATGTGTGGGTGTGCGTCTATGTGTGTGTATTGGAGAGTATGATACTCACTTTTTGTACTGCCATCCTGTGAATTGAAATTATGAACCTTTTTCTTGTGCACTTGGTGAGCAAGGCAAACACAGCGTATTTTTATTAATTGATTTATACATAATTTTGTTTGAACTGTGTATGATGAATTAATCACAACGTAATGCTGCGCATGCATCTACAGTTTGTGTTCTAAAACATCCCGTACCCCCACCAAGCCAGCCTCCCCATGGCTGTTCTGTGCTAACACTCGAAGACATTCCGTGGTGTGCCCGAGGGAGAGTTCAAGTGGGGAACACACGGGGAGGTGTAGAGAGTCTGTGGGGAGAGTCAGAGGAAAGAGTTCAACCCTGCAACTATGTAGCTAAGCACGAGCTCCAAGAAGTTGTTCTACATGTGAAGGGTACTGGGTGAGAAATGGAGGTGGGCTAGTGGTGTGATGGGGGAACGAACCTGAGATGCAGGCATTGAGTGCCTGGCAGATTGGTGCACGCTGGCTGTGTGCCAACAGGTGACTGAGTGGGCTGGACTTGACATCAGCGTACGCTATTAAACTGAAGGCATCCTGGAGGGATGGTACACACACACACACTACCATACACATTCACACTGAATGAAGGGTGATACTTGCCAAAGCATTTCAGCAGCAGAGCAATTAATTATAGTAGATTGTGCGTGCGTGCGTGTGTGTGTGTGTGCATGTGGTGTGTGTGTCATTCACACCTGCAGTTGTGTTCGCAGCTTCTCCTTCTGTCCGGGTGGCAGAGCTGGGAGCTGCAGCAGCATCACATGGAGATCTTGCCCAAACACAAGAAGACGCTCAATGGCTATCCTGTTCCCACCACAAGGAAGACCAGTCAAATCTATGCAGATGGACCTGGACATGGTCAACTCTGAGCAAGAGAATTCACACTGGTTCATCTCCTCCCAGTTTATGCATATATAACTGGATCTCCCTACATCTATGCATGCTTTTGGCCGAAGCCTTTTGATAAACCGTAACAGTGTCTCTAAGTACAACAGGCAGGAACATCACACAAACACTGACACTA
Organism: Aplysina aerophoba; assembly: GCA_949841015.1. Lineage (NCBI taxonomy): Eukaryota > Metazoa > Porifera > Demospongiae > Verongiida > Aplysinidae > Aplysina > Aplysina aerophoba. The sequence continues at coordinate 749,212 of OX465051.1, forward strand.
CCATCCAACAAAGTCTGTACAGTGGGTCGGTTTACTGACCTAGGGCTGGTGGTGAGTGGTGCGGCCGCTGTTCAGTCAGTTCCATCTCCTCATCCTCTTCGATGTCGTCCTCCCTCTCCATGTCTTCCTGGCCCAGTGCGGCCCCTGCACCATTCACACCATTAGCTACATGTCCATTGCCAGCACTCTCCATGGGTGGAGCCCCCCGAATGGGAGAGGAGGGAGAGAGTTGATCAGAGACCATGTGAGGGCTGCTCGGCTGAGACCCCAAACAGGAACTGGGGCGTGATGAGTGGGTGGGGGAGATGGAGGTGTGGCTTCGAGAACCAGACATGCCCACTGGGCTGCCCATTCCACTCCCAGTGTCGGCCTTGCTCCATTCGGTGTCAGTCCCAGCAATCATCTCCACGAATTGTCTGCACTTGAGTTGAAAGAGAAGCTCAGGTTTGGACTCCAGCACTCCAGGATACAATGTCTGAGTTGTGCGAATTGCTTCACTAATCCTCCCGGAGAGCACAAGAGCTTGGATTCCTGCGTGCGGGGACAACGGCAGGGCTCATAATACTGACTACTACACACACAGACACACACACACACACACACACACAGACAGACACACACACACACACAAACACACACACAGACAGACACAGACACACACACAAACACACATGCATGTCCAAAACACTATGAGCAGAGTGTCACAAAAATGTTGCTATTGCGCACGTCCCTGACCAACTGCAGTCAGTACTAACGTTGTCTGTTTCTGATGGACGAAACAGTCTCGTTCAATTTCTGCCCTGTACTTTTAGCAAAGGCCTCTGCCGTGTTTGAGAAGCCGTGCACTGTGAGGTAGTCCAGTACCAACCTGCACACGAGGAGGTGACAACACACGTTTGAGATCAGCATCAGCCAACTGGAGTGTGTATGACTGGGTGTAGGTGTGGGTGTGACTGGATGTAGGTGTGGGTGTGTGTGTCTGTGTGTGTAGGTGTGGGTGTGACTGGGTGTAGGTGTGGGTGTGACTGGATGTAGGTGTGGGTGTGGGTGTCTGTGTGTGTAGGTGTGGGTGTGACTGGGTGTAGGTATGGGTGTGACAGGGTGTAGGTGTGGGTGTGACAGGGTGTAGGTGTGGGTGTGACTGGGTGTAGGCGTGGGTGTGACTGGGTGTAGGTGTGGGTGGGCTTGACTGGGTGTAGGCGTGGGTGTGACTGCGATAGGCAGAAGTCGTGTACTTGTGTATCTGAGTCTGCCATTTTGCCTCTGAGCATCCTACAGGGAACTCCTGAATGGTTTGTAGCGTCCTTTGGCGTGTTTCCTGCAACACAAGAGAAGGGAAATGAACCAGAATGTGCGACAGGCAACCTCTGGAAGCAGAAGGTTCAAGCTACATACACAGGTGTGCATACCGCATACTCACAACTAAAAGTCCCTGAAAATCAAAGAGAAAGGGACTCCCCCCAAAATTTGCCTCGACCACTTCACCATGTGTCTGTAGCCCAACGGTGGGGAAGAGTGGAGTGCTGGTCTAGAGCGGGAGGGAGGGTGGGGTGGAGGGACAGGAAGAGGGTGCCACTGGGCACAGAACGGATGAGGTGTGTGCTGTGTACCACCTACTGGGACGTCCTTGAATGCAGTGCCTGTAGAGAGGGACAGGAGAGGCCACTTGCACTACTTTACAAACGGCACCACTGTACAACATACACAGCCACAGACAGACGGACAGACAGACACACGGACAGACAGACACACACACACACACACACACACATAGACACACACACACACACACACACACACACACACACACACACACACACACACACACACACACACACACACACACACACACACACACACACACACACACACACACACACACACACACACACACACACACACACACACACACACACACACACACACACACACACACACACACACACACACACACACACACACACACACACACACACACACCTAAATTAATTCCATTCTTTGTGTAGAAGATTGTCCTGTCAACAAAGTTGAGGCCGCACCCGATCACATCACCGGTAGCGAATGTTGGACCATAATCCTCGCCAGCATTGGATGCACCACAAAATGCTTTGCCGTCATCGGCATGGTAACCATACGAACACTTGTCCCATCCAGGCAGCCGACTGAGGGGAGCATTCTTGTCTGATAGTCCCACTCCAATATAGCTAAGTGGGAATGGGACCGTGTTCATGATTATTGCTCCTCCCACCGCCTTATATGGATGTACCAAGCACTTACCCATCCTTACATATTACTTTCACTTCAAAGTAATAAATACCACAAGCAGCAGGAATTGGATGCGAGGCTCGAACCGAGGCCGAATCCTTTAGGCTCTTACCGGGACCTGGCAGGAGAGCAGAATGAAGGGCGTATACTGACCAGGAGCTGAGAAGGCCCCGTATAGTGAGACAATGCGAACTTGTACCTCCTTTGTAATGGACTCGCAGGTTGTTGGCGGACAGGCCGAGGTAGTTACACTTCTCCTTGGGATTCCACGAAAGAGGTAGAGGCGTATCTGCACTGTCTACCTTTGGATACAGTTTCTTGAAGCATTCGACCAGTCCATCTTGTTCAGCCATCTTCAGCGGGACCGAACACACAGCTGTACCAGCATTAGATTTACTATGGTAAGCCACGCGTAACTCTCTATATACATCGCATACACAGATATCTATTTATGTAGGAGCACTGAAATAAAATGGCTGCCTTAGTGATGAACGGAATGTTGCGGGCAGTGGCGAGAAAGCCGTGTTTTTTATTGAGCGTGAGGCTACAGACGACCTTACCACCGAGCTCCCAGATTTCAGCAGCTGCATCGACTGCACAACTCAATTCATCGTCTTCTTTTACCTCCAACACTTCTGGTGCTGAAACTGTAACAACAACAGGCGATGGCGTGAAAACTCAAGGACCTCCCACACTTCCTCCTCTGAAGTTCTCAGTCACTCCCACCGGCGCTCTATTCGACACACACAATTTTGTGGTGAAACTAAAAGCAGCGGGTAGGGCATGATCCCCTTCATTGTTTGTACCTCAGTGACATCCCCCCCCCCCCCTCGGTCCCTGCTGTGTGGATGGTGAAGGTACTCACATGTGTCTTCAGTCACTCCGTGCTACCGTCGTTTGCCCTGTACAGGTTTCTCTGAAGTCCAAGCAGAGCATGTGATGACAGTTGTGCGTGACGTGTTGCACACGAGTTTGGACATGTCACTGAAGAGTTGCCCCACCAAAGCAGATATGGTTAGCATGCAGCCCGGGTGTCTCATAGTTTTGCAGATTCAGTACTCTCCTCTTCTTCCTCCTCCTCCTCCTATTCCTCCTCATCCTCTTCCTCCTCCTCCTCACCCTCCTCCTCCTCCTCTTCCTCCTCCTCCTCCTCTACAGGATCTTGCCTGCAGTGCTCTGACGAAGGACCTTGACAGTGTAAGGTGAGACATTTACACATATGATATCGTTGAAGTTTATTTCTGTGTGATTACGATGAAGGGGCAAGTTAAGGAGCTTCAATCATGACATCAACTTCAATAAGACACAGAACATTTGATCTATATATAGATCTTCTTCAAAACTAGTAAGAGTGTGACTTGTTAAATAGAGGTGTGTGTGTCAATGGCTGTCATAAGGAGGGATGGAGGGTTGAAGTGGAGGTGGGCTACTGGAGGTGGGTGAAGTGCGTGGGAGGCCATTCAGGGGTGGAAGGGGGAGGTCAGTTCAGCAGGGGGAGCCACGAGGGGTTGATGGTGAACCCACAGTCCGGATTTGAGGTCTGAGGCTGTTGGTCGATGCGTAGAGACCCCAGCACCTTTCTTTCCAGTGACCTCTATCTTCTTCCTTGACCGTGGCAGTGTGAAACATTCTGTGTCTTATTGAAGTTGATGCTGTGATTTAAGCTCATTAACTCGCGCCTTCCTTTCCACATATTATGTTTGTTTCTGTATATGTTTGTGTGTACATGTGTGTCTGTTCGTGTGTTAAGGTGTATTTGTGTGCACCCAGGTGTATTGGTGTGAGTGAGTGTTTCAACATGCTAGGTCTGAAGTTACCATGCTGGAGAGGACTAGGGTTGCCAGGCTACAGCGAGACGCAGAAGAAATGGCAAAAGAGATAAGAGACCTAAAGGACATGTTTCAGGTTTGTGTGTTTCGTACTGTGGCTCTGTCAAAAGAATACAAATGTGTCAAAGTACTATTCTGGACTGTCTCCTTAGGAAGAAGTGAAGAGAATCCAGTCGGGCATTAGCTTGGACTTCAATCTGGAGAAGTCACACATGCGAGAGTCGGTATGCAGCCACTCAACACCTGTGCCATGATTCACTCACTACATGTACTGTATGACAGATGGTACTAGCAAGGACAGCTAATAGAGTGGTCTCGTACACACGACTACTAATAGAGAGGCATTTTCCTCCCTTGAAGTGTTACACATTTTCATGACTGTCTCACTGCAGCACTTGGCTGTATTGCAAATGGCCTGCAATCTATGGGAGCTGACTGTGGTGAACTTGTTGATGCATGAGGTGCTTTTATGCCTTTTTTCATGCAGACATCCAACGTGCAGCAGTCCATTAAAGACACACGCAACATTATTGGAACCTCGGTAAGCCTCTCTCAAGAGAGAGAGATGACTCGGTACATTGCTGCTGCACTGGTGGTCACACTGCTATGTAGCGTAGGGGGAGACACCTGCCTAAGCAGCCAGCCACAAGATCTGCAATGAAAAATTGTGTGATATAGTGTCACAGTTGTGCAGATTGTGATATGTATCAGTATGGAAGTCAACGAATTCACCCTCAATGTTATGTGCCTGCATTCAAAATGAAATTTGAACAAAAATTGGGAGTGGCTATGCGACTGCCCTCCACTCTGCCTACATGCAGGCAGTGGCCTCCTTGTCCTTGTCTTGTCTCTGTCTGTATGCACACAGGTGGCTGACCTGAGGACGCAAATTGAATCCCAGAAGTTGGAAATGATTAAGTATTTGGCAGGTGAGTACTGGTTGCATATATAGACAGAAAGAAGCTTTTCATCTCCAACCTTCCACTCCCTTCTATTCCTCTCCTTCGCCTCCTCCCCTATCTTCCCTCAGGTGCATTAGCCACCATTTTCACAGTGATATTGTCAGTTGTCCTAGGATTGTGGAGACTATCAAAATGACTTTCTATTTGTAAATTATTACTGAAGTATTATCTTAGAATGACTCTGTACATAAAGTTCATCTTGTTTTGGCATAATAATAATTATATTCATTATATTACTATCTGTATAAAGACCTCTGTAATGGCGCGCTAAATACTGGTGCGTTATCACCTTCATTAAACTCCATGGCAACAAAAAGTGAAGATGTTATTTGAAGCAAGACAGAATGGGGAACAAGAACTCAGTGTTCTCTCAAGAGGAGCTACAGAACTTTGAGGCAGGACACAGCTCAACTGTCTTAGTGTACTAGAGCTAGTCTCTTGTGTATGGGGTCCTGTGACTGCATCCCTGCTATTGAAATGGCTGTTTCCTTCTCTCAACAGGAATTGACTTTCCTAAACAGGGCTGAGATATTATAGTAAGTAGTGAGAGAGCTGTCTTTTGACTGTCATGTGAGTCATGTGACTTTTCTGTTGCCACATCTTTACAGTGCATACCAAAAGTGGGTACAGCTAGTTACCACACCAAATCCAAAATATGCTCAAGTGCCCATAACAACCGTTGCTAGGCAGATCAAGTCTCTCAAAGTGAGCCAACGTTAATGCAGCAACCTTGCCAACTTTCATCCTGTAATACAGTGGAACCTCTCTATAAAGGGCACTCTGAATAAGGGACATCTCTCTAATGAGGGCATTGTGTGCTGTCCCAAACACATAGAGTTGTGTACAAATCTGTCTCTGAATTAGGGACACCTCTCTAAACAGGACAGCCAGCTGAGTCCCAATGGTGTCCTCTATAGAGAGGTTCCATACAGGACAGCCAGCTGGGTCCCAATGTTGTCCTTTATAGGGGGTTTCATTGTACTGTATTTGTAAAGCTCATGAAGAAAAGACAAGAGAGATCTGTGAACATGTGCACCATTCCGAGGAGACTGAATACATTTCTGTCACTATTGTCTTTCCATCCTGTGTAGGAGAATCCCTTTGCAGTCCAAATCTGTGCTGTTTTCTGCTCATCTGATGATGGACACATGGGATTTGAAGACTTCCTTGATTTGGTCTCGGTATTCAACTATAAAGTGCGTGCGTGCGTGCGTGTGTGCGTGCGTGCGTGCGTGTGTGTGTGTGTGTACGCATACACCACACGTATACTTCCATTGTTTTGCTTAATATATTCTATAGTGCAAAACAGCCATAAAGATCCACTGGGCATTTAAGATATTTGGTGAGTTGCAAGCTATGCATCTGTGGTCCTGACATTGGCATACACATTTCTCTTAGCACCTCCCTCATGTGTACCGCATTGTCACTGTGTTGTGTGCAGATGTGAATGGAGATGGCAATATTTGTCAAGATGACATCATGTCAGTCTTGCACACCCTGACCAAGAACAGGATATCTCCCCAGGCTGGACTGAAAATTGCCAACAAGGTATGTTCCTGAATTGTTCTTATCATTAGAACATTACCTCTGGCCATCTGGTTCATGCGGAGTTTCAGCTCATGTTAAAATGGCACACACCACTTTAAATGCCCCACGCTGTTGTAGTCACTGTGCCACGCCATCTTGGTCTGTTCAGATGATGGAGCAATGGGACTTTACTGGGACTGGCTTTCTGTCCTACAACCAGTTTGAACGAAGCCTGTTTGACTCTGAGGAGTTTGCAAGGTGATTACTGGCCATGGGTGTGTGCTACAATGTGCGTGCGTGCGTGTGTGTGTGTGTGCGTCCGTGCATGTGAGCGTGCATTGGAGGCCTCTTCGTACATTCCTGCAGGAATTTCAGTTTCCATTTAAGCTGATTTGTCCCTCGCGAAAATTCAAAAGGTGTCACCCTGTGGGGGATACCCTTCCAACCCAGTAATATGGCTGCCGTGTGCAGTGTGACTGTTGTAGCATCTCTGCTTCTAATAACCTTATTACTACGATGTGGCGCAGTTGAGGAGAAGGGCAGCGTTACAGCGAAAGGTATTTGGAGTAGAATACAACTAGGGGCGGCAAACGCAGCGGGCGGACTTACTCGTCTCTTTTCCGCCTCGAAATCAGAGGAAGAAGAAAATGCCCATTGTCGGAACGAAGAGGAAGATTGCCACGAGCTCTCCACGAAGGATGCAGACGAAGGTGCTGTGACAGAGACCAAACGATCGATAGCCAGCTACGTTTCGCATTCATTTGAATGGATGAAGAGAAAAGTCACTACCTCGGCCGGTGAACTGTTCGATAGTGTTCGAACGGCCGTGCGCTCTGTTTTCTACGAGGAGTTGGGAAGGATATTCACTCCTGATCTCTCCACACCAGGTTAGCAACGGGAAGCAGAACCATGCATGCATGCAGTAGAGGCAAACATTCGCACACGGGTTTCGCAGGGTTCATATTACTCACATTCCATGTTTTAGTATAATTGTCACGCATGCCATTGATTCTACTGTATCCCTTCTCCTGCAGGTCGTCTTCTTTTGAATGCCATAAACATCCTCCCAGAAGCAATGCAGTCGCTGATCCTCCTTGGTTCCTGTCTGTTGTTGGTACTGCTTATCATTAGATACTTCAGTTTGTGGTGGGGTCTTGTGCTCTGTGCAGTGGTCTATGTCTACTACAGGATACTGGGTCCGTACCGTGTCATCAGGATGGGAGTGGGTGGAGCAGAGGCGTTTATGAGATGGATGAGCTATCTTTTCCACTACCCCATGTTATCGGCGGTCATTATCATGCTGTTACTGTTTGTGGCTCTATGCTGGCCACTGTGGAGCTGGTATTCGGCGTACAAGGAAGCCAGAAGGCAAGAGCAGATGTATAGCTTGATCTATTCAATACATGAATCAGTCGTGGTGATACAGAAAAGACAAGAGGAACTCTTTAAAGCAGTGCATGAGCTTCAAGAGAAGCTGACAAACAACTGATTTGTAGATGTTTCTAATTTTATTTATTACAGCATGAGCATAACCACAGCTACCACAGTCAGACGAGCGACATGTGAAACAAATGAGAGAGTTTGCTGGACCGCGTCATTGGCCCAGTTGCCAAGCAGTGCAGCTTGTGCTGGGGTGGATGTGGAGTTGTGCACCCCAAATACAAGCAGGTACTCTCGGGTGTTTGGGAGGGGCTCAAAGTCAGGATAGGTGATGACAGCTTCAATGAGTCTAAACTCCTCCACTGAGTTGATGGCGCAGAAGAACCCCTGCTTGCATGCGTGGGAGAAGTTTGCAGAATTATGCCTCAATTGCGTACAATGTCATGCAAGTCAGTGTATGTTCACAGTTGTGACTCACTTTAATCTGTAGGAGGACACCAGGTTCCAGGTTCACTTCCTGTCCAGAGCCATAAGGCACGTTACTGGCTAGTTGTGCGACACTCTCACTCTTTGACTTGTCAGCATTCACCCGGAGATAGAGTGCGTACACACTTAGACCTAAATATACAGGTACCATTAAGTCACTCAATCCGTATATTCTGTACACTACTGCCTCTGCACTTGCACATTAACATTACTGCATTGTGCATGCATGCAGTGTGCAATACCTTTGGATTGGTGAACAGTGTCCGGGGTCCATACCATGTTCATCACATACAGCTTACTGAAGTCTTCACCAATGTCAGAGACACTGAAAGATAGAAATGTGTGCGTTGGAAGAATGCTCTGGGCTTCCCTGCTAACAACCAATAGTGTCTCAGTGTCTTCTCTTGCAGCTGCTTGTAGAAAGCCGTAGTCCAACATGTCTGGAATAGGATCTACAGCATTACAGCATACCACCAATGTGCAAGGACAATGCATGTGTAAGAAGCATAAAATGTATAGTCATTTCAAGTAATACCCATAGTTTTTTCCACTTATTGACAATTAGTGCACTGTAGCATTGGCAAGCACAAAAGACACTAACTGTGCTAGCTGTCAGCATTCAACTAGCAACATTGAAATGACAAATTTCACTAAAGACTTTAAGTACACTTAGCTGAATACCATCTGTAATTTCTTTCTTCAGCTGCAGGATGAAGTCAGCATGTTGCTGGTAGGTGATGTTCAGCGTACGTTCCTGACCGTACTTTATTCTGTTTACAGTCTCAACCTCAAACACCACAAATGCATTCACAGTCACATTTGGGTATGCATTAAAGATAGTGGTCCTTATGCTTCTGGTAAGAGACAGTGCCTGAGGCTGTGTCGCTGAAGCAGTCGACAGACCATGAGTTGCCGCCAAGAGTGACACCAGGAGGGGGAGAAATTGAGCTCCTCTAATAGCTGAGTGCATTCTTGCTGGTTTCTGAGCAACTCCAGTCATGAATCTCATTAGAAATGTTGACTCTCGTGACTTCCGTTCAAAATGGCGTCGCGATGGCTTTGGGTTAAAGTGAGCTGGTTTGTCCTAGCGGCTTTGTCCAGCGCTGCAGGCGAGTGCCCCGGTGAGTAAATATGCACAAAAAGTTTAAACGATCCTCAGTTTGTATTAAAAGTGTATTTTGCGTGTGTTAAAGCGTCGGTTGTACATACTTACTCGTGTGTTCACCGTGTCTTTTCTGTAGATGGCAACGTAGTGAGAGCGGCTGTGAATGGCATTATTATGCGTGGAGGTGGTTTTGCTGCTGTCAAGTATCCCATTGGCACATCACTGGAGCTGTCGTGTGTATGGCGGCCAACAGGGTCATGTAGAGCTTTCAGTCTCCCACAGACGCAAAGAGCCAGTGTGACACTTGATGGCATCGCGCACTCTCCATCTCCGTCATGTGTTACAGTAGTTAACTGGGATACCCGCGAGGAATGGTATAAATCAAGTATCAATTATTTGGTGAAAAATGGGAGCGTCATTATGTTGTGTAGCTTTGACAACTGCACAACATCTAACTTACATCTTACAATTAACAGTGGTTAGTCCCGAACAGTTTGATCATGCCTGTGTGAAATGCCCATATAAGATCATATCCCGCTTGTGTGTATAGTTTTATTTACCGATAGATATAAATAAGCAGGTAAAGGTTGTAGGTTGTTATCTGTCACAAGTTGACCTACAAGATTATTAATAACCTACAAGATTATTAATAACCTGAAGTCCTTATTTCACACTCTGATTTATGCGCTCAGGACCAACCGAGTATACTCCGGACCCCAGTTACTGTTTAGCACAGAGCAATGCAGACTGTCCTATGCCCCCCACTGGCTCAACATCTGGTACTCCAAAGACCTCTCCAACCACATCCCCTCACAGCACAACAACCTCCCACAGCACAACAACCTCCCACAGCACAACAACAACAACTGCAGGAGCTGCCACAATACCAGGTTCAGTCACCACTGCACAGCACTGCTCTAACAGCACTATATAAGGGAATGGCTAGTATGTCAAAACTGCATGTGTAGCTGTAAATTCATATACATTGTCTTCTTCCACATTCTTGGTGCTTTCTTGTTTACTCACACACACATATTACACACACACGCACACGTGCACACATACACACACACACACACACACACACCTGTGCATCACAGGTCTCAACCCTTTGATTTACACTCTGTTAGCAGTCACACTGCTCGGCACAGCATCCGTTGTAGCCATGATTTCCTGTTGGATGCGTCACCGGCGAATTATGCAACGTAGGAGGGAGGCATTATTTGGGACAGAGTACTTGGACTTCATGGGAGAACAGGACTTCACAACTGTAACGACCAATCAACTGCTTGCGTCCCTAGGAGAGGCCCCACCCACATACCAACAAAGTGAAGTAATTGAGCAAAGGCTAAGACAGGCTGATGACAGTGATGAAGAGACTGCGCCCCCTTTGCCTCCTCGGAACACCTCAACACAAGATCACCATCAGCTTGAGCCAGAACCTCCACAGCAAGTGACTGGTGCGGGAGAAACTGACGTCGGAGGCAGCGGAGAGGGGGACAAGGAGGAGGGGCCTATAGAGCCTACCACTACTGATAGTGAGGAGGAGGAAACACACTCTGCAAAGGACGGGGATTCAACGGCTCTTATCCGTTGATGTACTATGAATATTATATATATAGCAGATTGAGTCTTGCGCAAGTCACTGACTGGCATTTGTAATCCCTATCTTCTCCCCTGCATAACATGCACTTTTCCATACTTGATTAATTAACATGGAACCAAGAACTGTGGGCAAGAGTACTTGCTTAATTAATCATTTCTTTTTTATTATGCGAGTGCGGTATTAATAATAATGTGAACACATACATGTTATGTGTGAAGTGTGTTCACTTTGTCACAGTTTAATATTCCTAGTGTTACCATGCATAAATAACTATGGTAGTGGGTGGAGCTGTAAATCTTACAGGGATCAATTGAAAGGCTGGCTAGAACAACCCTTCATCCTAATTACACTATCTCATATTCTCATACGTATCTTCCCATATATAACACGGCACTGTCTCGTACAGCTATTGACGTGCACTTTAATATTAGAGTGGAGCCAAAAATACTGGCAGACGCAGCAGCAGCACACAGTCGTGTAGCCTGTTTTTTGTAACAAACACAGCATGCAGTGTCACCATTGTTGGTAGTGCTTGCAGAAGTCAAGAAAATGGGCAGCGTTGTGTGACGCTTGCACAATTGGAAAGAACACAAGAACTCCCAGAAGTGACCCCACTTGTATGCTAACACCGCACCACTTCAGAGCACAGTTCTCTCCCTCTCCTTGATTCTGCTTCTGTATCTTTGTCGTCAGGCAGACCTTGGTATAGGATATACATGCAGTGGTAGCAATGCTGAGCAGAATCTGCAGTGACAGGGAAAAGGACACACACCTCACACACCAGTCATGCCATAAAGGTGAGGCAGAGTATACAAGTGGCCACCTTGTGCCACCTTGGATCTTGCCTCACCACACACACACACACACACACACACACACACACACACACACACACACACACACACACACACACACACACACACACACACACACACACACACACACACACACACACACACACACACACACACACACACACACACACACACTACAGGCTACACATAACACACAGTGGAGTATCCATTCACAGAAAGTACCTCAACATGCATGCATGCACAACACCGTCCTGTGACCTACACCGACATGAACACACAAGGCGCGGAACACACTCACCACCAACACGGATCCACCCACTGAGCCAAGTAATGGCAGATAGAAGGTCAGCCCTAGAAATCCAAACAGCAGCAGTAACATGCCGAGGAGAGTGGAGACCACAAAGATGACAATTAGGCCGACATGGGAGAGGACCGGGAGGAACAGGGCCACAAAAGAGGCGATGGGGTTCACCATCAGACCTAGATTGATGGCCAGTAAGTATGTCAATGGCCCATAACATGCAAAAGCAAAGTAGGAGACCGTGTTGATAGCACCGTTGCCAAGAAAACTGACTACCGCTTGCATGATAAACAGATGGACTTGACGGTGGGCACCCTGAAAGCATAGTACCCCAGCACATTTTTGTGACAGAGCAAGATTGGGGTGTTGATTAGTTGCTCCAAACATAAGAGGATCCGTGTCATTGAATTGCGCACTGGCATTCCCTTCCATTAGGCGGTCATCTGACTCAATCGAGTCCTTTCTTTTGGACTCAGGTGACTTTATGGGCTCATTACGAGTCTTCTTGAAGTGGTTAGCCTGAGGAAGAACCTGAAGCATGCCAAACGAGAGCCCGCACACAACTAGCAGACCCGTGAGCAGAAAGAAATACACCTCAGGGGAGAAGTTCACTTGTACAGATGTCGTTGAGGCGTTAGTTGCGGCATAGAGGTCGTCTGTCATGATGCCAGTGGTGTTACTAGTACTGTGAGGAATGCCAACTCCCTGGGCCAATGCAAACATACTGGGGAATATCCCAGACAGTCCCTCACCAATGAACAGAGCTGTCATAAACTTTAGCGAATCAAATCGCTCCATGTAGGGAATGAACGTCACGGTAGAGGTGCAGTCCACAATGGCTAGCATGAAGGCCAGGGCAATCAAGGCCACACTGTGTTTCTCTCCCCCTATCACCGTGGTGCTGTTGTAGGCCACACCCAGGGACACGCTGGCAACCACGCCAATAAAAATCACAATGCAAATGGCTAGGATCAAGAAATTGTCTTTGTTCACTTTCTTCTTTGCCACGTTTAGGCACACCAGGTCGAGGAACAGATATGTCAGCGGTCCAATGTTGGCCATTTGGATGGTGTAGTTGATGATGCTCTGCAGGTACGGCCCTTCGGGGGTTAACTGAGAGAGAATGGGCAGCTCCGCCCACAGACCGTTTATGGCTAGCCATGAACCGACGCCAAATCCAATGATGAGGAGGTACGTCGCAGCAAACGCACACCGTCTACGGCCGTGTGGCTCTGTAACGTCTGCCATGATTGTTTCAGACATGACCCCCCACGAGCACGGTAGGCGGCTAATAGTAGCCTGTCCCTAAGCAAACGCCGGCGGCGTGGAAGAGGAGGGACTGTCCCCCTGCATCTCCACGCCCTGGTGGCTTAGGGACTTGCAGCGTAGTCGAACCCTCGAAGCCACATGGACACAGCTGCACAGCAGGCTCTGCCATCGTTAATCTGACCAGAGAGATCGATGGAAGATAGGCACCCTAGTACAGATATGCAAGCATTTCGCGAACTGTTTGTTAAAGCCAAGAACATCGTAGTTCTCACAGGGGCTGGCATCAGTGCTGAAAGTGGTGTCCCCACGTTCAGAGGCGCCGGGGGCTACTGGAGGACCTACCAGGCACAGCAACTGGCCACTCCCGAGGCCTTCGAGGACAACCCTTCTCTAGTGTGGGAATTCTACAGCTACCGCCGCGAAGTGATGGGCACGAAGCATCCCAACCCAGGACACATTGCCATTGCAGAGTGCGAGAAGAGGCTGCAGAAACAGGGACGCACGGTCACTGTGGTGACGCAGAACATTGACGAGCTGCACAAGAGGGCAGGGTCTACTAACCTCCTTGAGCTACATGGTATGTGCCAAGAATGCATTAGAGACTCTCTTGTTTGTGCTTACTGTATGGCTGTGTGCGTGCGTGTGGTGTACATGTGCGCCACTATGCAGTTATGTTTAATGGCGATGATATGCAATTGAGGGAAATGTTCACATATGATAGCATGCATGACATAGAATAACGGGATCTTTTGTGAACTTCGCAAAAAGAGTCTATGACTATAAAATGCAGTTCTGGGTAAAGCCCTACAAATGCTATGTTATTGGTAGTGTGTCTGAAGTAGTTGAGAGGAAGTGAAGGGAGAGATGGTGAATCAGAGGAGGAGTGGGGAGTGTTGCCGTTGTACTGCATGTATATATTAACAGCAGTCTATTAGACATGTGTGTCTTGCACGTTTTAATGAGCTCAAGATACAACAACCATAGCTGATATGAGGAACATACTGTAGTGTATATATATATAGGAATATGCATTTTGGGTTTGGTTAGTTTTCCTTATGATGTATATACAAACATTTAGTTAGTTATGGTTAAGCAAACTCAAAGTATTTCAGCTCACCAAAAACTATAGTACTTTCGATTATGGTTAGCCACAACAACACTGTCACAGATATCCATGCATACACGCACACACACACACTAGGTGCAGTGTCCCTCGGGAGAGTGGGCAGTTCATCCCCCATTTGGCCTGGAGTGCCACCCTCATGTTCACATATTGTTTATGTCTAAGTATTGACTGTGATGTAGAGCTGGGAGTACTGTTTTGTGTGTAGCCTAGCGATACAAGTGCCTTCCTCTATTGTCCATCCGGCATGGTTCCTCTTCCCCGGAAGGTACACTCTTTAAGACTCGCTGTACCAGGTGCGGCCACGTGGAGGAGAACTATGACAGTCCTATTGTTCCAGCTCTCAAAGACAAAGGGTGAGCAGCTCTCATGTCCAGAGCTTGTAGCTGAAGAGGAGTGATTGTGTATCCTGTACCTAGCTCTGTGAGAAGAACCATCATCATGTCTGCGCATGCATGCACACACAATACAGGTCACCCGACCCCAAATCAACTGATGCCAAAATTCCAGTGCAAGACCTACCCAAGTACGACCCTCGAGTGACTGTCACTTCAACTGTGCTGACAACACCTCGCTGCTTCACACTCCCTGGCCTCCACTTGCTGCAGGTGTTCAAAGTGTGGTTCGTTGGCCCGTCCCCACGTCATCTGGTTCGAAGAGGCACTAGATTCCGATGTGCTGAGTGCAGTGGATGAAGCCTTGAAGCAGTGTGACCTGTGTCTACTCGTGAGGGCTGCTTGCGGCTGCAGGAAACACATACTTAGCGCAGCCTATCTACATGCTCTCCCTGAAATATATACTGTAAAAGATCTGTATATATGCAATGAGGGTGCACTGGATCAATAGTGGGGACAGAGTCATCCGACACTATACTAACGTGTGGCAGTGCATATTCAAGCATTCTGCTGACTCTTGCATTCAAGGGCCACAGAATGTGACCAGATGGTACAGTACCAGTGGCTTATAAGTGCAGCAGGATTCATACACTTTAACCAGATGGGTTCTAGACTGTTAATAACAGACTGAAGCAAGCACACCATAGATCACCACCTCAAAGTGAAATCAGTAAACAGCATACCTCAACACAGCAACAGTCATCTTAGTTTCAGAGTGTATGCAGTGTCACACTGTGTTGTCTGATGACACCACACGTATGCAGGTGGGTACGTCTTCAGTGGTGTACCCAGCGGCCATGTTTGCCCCAATGCTAGCCCAGCGAGGTGTGCCGGTGGCCGAGTTCAACATCGAAGAAACACCAGTCACACACCAACTTGGGTAGGCACTGCGCGCATGCACCTAGACAGTTGCATTGTGTCACTTAATTTGAATCTGCCCCTCAATCTATGCAGATTCCACTTCAAAGGAAAATCTGGAGAATTGCTCCCAAAGGCATTGGCCAAGCATGAATCAGAGTGATATAAAGTAAACATTTATATGGATTTTCTTAAGCCTTCTTTAAGACTTTTGCCCACCAGGGATAAAATTATCACACTGTTCAGTAAAATAAAGTACAAACTAAAGCACACAGTATTTTACAAATTTAGTAATGGTATAAGCCAAGTGACATTAATGCGATACCTACACACAATCCAGCATAAAACTTGACTACGTTCTAGCACTGTCGTTCACTTCTTTGCACAGCATTTCCCGTGTTGTTGCGACGGCTGGCGTGGGGCTCTCTCTTGCTCTACAACTGGTGACAATTTCCTGGCTATCTTCTCAAACATCTCACTCACACCATCATTTGTCTTTGCTGACACAAAGAATACCATATCCTCTGGAATGTCTACATTCTTTGCCAGCTGAATCGCTCGGTTATCCTTAACCTTCTTTTCCAAATCACACTTGTTACCCACAATCACCCTGACCACATCTGGTGGGAGAAATCCATCAACTCCATCTATCCACCCATTGAGGCCTTCAAAGTTATCCTCCTCGCTCACGTCGTACACAAACATTATGCCTTTTGCAAAGTGGAAATAAGTGGGAGGCAGTGTGGTCTGGAATTTCTCCATTCCCGCAGTATCAAAAAGGGTCAACTGCAGCAATAAGATAAAAGACAATTACGGTCACGTGAAGGTGACTATGCGTGTATGTTGAAGGTGACTATACGCCTGCAACTGACGGAGAAACCCAGCAAAGACTACTTTACCCGCCCACTTACAGAAGACCCGTTGGCGAACTTCTTCTGGTGCTGAGCTTCCTGCGCTGTAATTGGAACATCCTCGCCCTCGACAAACTTACCCGGGTCTTTGAATCGCGTGAAAAGAGAGGATTTTCCGACACCAGCGTGCCCAATTAGAACAACTTTATCGTCAATTGTCTGTTCCGTCAAGTCTGCCATTTTTTCCCCCATAAACCCAACCCCTAACCTTATAGACTATATAGCATGAACTGCGCATGCGTAGTCCGAGCGCGCCACATTGCATTACCAACCACCTGTTGCCGCGCGGCAAGCAGTCAACTAACATGTCCGAGCAGGATGCATTAGCTACTCTGCCCAGCAGCTCTACGAGCTCCGAAACGGGCAGTGTTGTCGAGGAGCCGGATAACGAGCAAGGAGGCGCGGAAGAAATTCGCAACATGGAGGAGCAATTGCGTTACAGGAGACTGCAGCATTTGCTGGAAAAGTCCAGCATTTACTCCACCTTTCTCCTAGAGCGAATGGAGCGCCAGCGGGAAGAGGAGGAGAGAAAAAGCCAGAGGAAGCCAAGGTCCCGGAAAGCGGCAAAGACGGTGCATGGGGAGGAAACGGAGGGGAAGGTGGAGCCGAATGCAGAGGATGCTGGCGATGACAAGCGGTCTACAAGACGTAAACGCCAGGTGTCTGGTGCAGAGAACGTTCAAGAAGCTCCAGCCAGCAAGAGACGAAAGAGCGCCAAGGAGGCTAGCTACAAGATGAAGGACTACGTGGATAGCAAGGTAGGGCGTGGTGTGCTGTTGTGTTGTGTGCAGGGCAGGGCAGGGCAATGGGCAGGGCAGGGCAGGGCAGGACAATGGGCAGGGCAGGGCAGGGCAGGGTAATGGGCAAGATGATGATGGATGTGTGGTGTGTTTTCTTGTCATCAAAGGGTCACTTGAAGAAAAAGGAACAGAGTGACAACGTGGACGGTTTTTTCTCACAAGACGATGACGAAGTGGAGCCCGAAGAGGAGCCCAGTAAGGGACTGGGAGGCATGATTCAGGACAAGCACACCTTCATCTTACATACATACCTATAGGGTGTAGTGAAGGTGACACTAGCTACCAACCAATGTTCACGTACTGCTTCTTCTTGTTGCAGCACCCAAGGGCCACACTGCTGCACGCACACCCACCCACCCACCCACTCACCATCACCCGTGGATCATGTCCTAATGTTACCTCCTGTGTTTGCAGGGATCATTGATGGCATCGAGGCCTCCACACGACAGCCCAAGCTGGTCACCGGCGGCGTGCTGAGGCCCTACCAGCTGGATGGCATGGAGTGGCTCAAGGTGAGCTCGAGTGTGTGTGCGCGTGTGTGTGGTATGTGTGTGTGTGTCAAAGTGTGGTATGTGTGTGTGTGTCACAGTGTGATATGTGTGTGTGTGTTACAGTGTGGTATGTGTGTGTGTGTGTGTGTGTGTGTGTGTGTGTGTGTGTGTGTGTGTGTGTGTGTGTGTGTGTGTGTGTGTGTGTGTGTGTGTGTGTGTGTGGTGTGCATGTTTGTCTCCTGGTGCGTTGCTGCAGGTTCTGTATGAAAATGGTGTGAATGGTATCCTCGGTGACGAGATGGGGCTGGGCAAGACGGTGCAGTGCATTGCCTTTGTGGCACAGCTTATGCAGAATGGAGTCAAAGGACCTTTCCTAGTGGTGGCACCGCTGTCCACCCTCCCAAACTGGGTATCAGAGTTCAAGAGGTTTTCACCCATGGTGGGTGGGTGGTGGGCGCTGTAGCAGTCGCTAGACTACGCCATTGCAAATTTGAGTAGTTTGCAAAGAATGCAATATATCCCGCAGTTTTAGGGAATTTTAGCATACAAGATATGGAAATGATGTGTACTGCACTGATAGGCATGGCTGTGTTCAGGAGTGCAGACATCAATGATGCTGATTATACGTCCCTCCCTCCCCCTCCCCTATCCCTCCCCCTCCCTCCCCTCTCCCCTCCCTCCCCTCTCTCCTCCCTCCCCTCCCTCCCCCTCTCTCCCCCTCCCTTCCCCCTCCCCACTTCTGCTGCAGCTCCCAGTGGTCCTGTACCATGGTAGTCAGGAGGAGAGAGACTTGCTACGCCGCAGACATCTCTCCTCACGCCGAAAAAGGCCAAAGGCGGGGAGCAATGAGGTTGACAGCATGCCAGTATTTGTGACCTCGTTTGAAATGTGTCTGAGGGACCGCAAGTACTTCCAGCTCCAGGAGTGGAAGTACCTGATTGTGGACGAGGGGCATCGCATCAAGAACCTGAACTGCAAGCTCATCAAAACCCTAAAGGCCTTCAATGCCTCAAACAGACTTCTCCTCACTGGGACTCCCCTACAGAACAACCTCGCTGAACTATGGTCTTTGCTCAACTTTCTACTTCCCGATATATTTGACGATCTCAACTGGTAAGGCTATTGTTGCATGATCTTGTGACATTGTCTGCTGGTCACATGACCTCATGGCCCAGGTCACATGACATGATGCTTTCATGGTCACATGACGTCCGCTATTCATATGTGTGTAGCTTCCAGCAGTATTTTGATTTCACTGCTGTTGGTGATCACTCGGGGAATGAGCGTATCCTTGCACAAGAGCGGGAGCAGAGCGTCCTCTCCACTCTCCATCAGGTAAGACCTGTGAACTGCTCATGCTCCATGTGGTGGTAGACCTTCAAGTGCTACTTCTCAGCTGCACGAACGCTGCTGTTTTCTTTACTTGTGTTGGATGGAGGTCTTCATCTGTGACTGCCCATCTTGGATGTGTTCAATCCTAATGGAGAGTTATGCCTCACTGTGATTCAGTCTGTGTAGAGCTGTACAAACTTCACAAATCATAGATGGCATATCAGTCCATAGATCCATAGGCTTATTCATACAGAGTATGTGAAAGGAAAGTGCTATCTGTGCAACGATGTATTAATGGTTCTCTCACCTGTTTGTGAGTAGATCCTGACTCCCTTCCTCCTGCGTCGGCTCAAAACGGATGTTGAAATCAAGATTCCCCCCAAGAAGGAGATCCTGGTGTATGCACCAATTACACCACGGCAGGTGGAACTGTACAAGGGCATCCTCGACCAAACCATCTTAGGTGTGGCACTGGGAGAGGGTGTGCAGTCACCTGCCCTTCTCAGCAAGTAGCTCTAACACTTGCTACGTGAGTGTTGGTGTGTGATGGCGCGTATCTCTTATGTGTACAGATATCGTTGGAGGTGCAAAGGGTAAAGTGATGATTGCAAAGGAAAAGAATGGTGTCCTACCTGGATCCAATGGCGTGGCACAGACCGAAGAGGACAGGAGTCTTCCAAAGAGGAGGTGCACCAAGCGGACAGAGCAACTGATGAAGTGAGACAGGAGATGCAACATTTGACACAATGTTCTGTGCTCTGTGGTCATGGTGGCTCTCTTGTTATCCTCCCCTCCCCCTTCTTGTACATGCAGGGTACATGCTGATGAGCAGTTGGTGACTCGGATCATGTCTGGGGAGGTGGATGTGAGTGACGTGGTGCCACCAGAGGCGGAAGTCAAGGTTCAGAAGTGAGTGCCACACAGACCCCCAGCATCCACATGTGGCACACTGAGCACACATGCAGAGTATATCATGTGTGGTAGTGCAGTATCTGCCCTCAACTGCTGCTTATCATACAAAGCACACACTAATTTCTGCAATCCTTGTCTGTCTCTCTCTCTGCACAGAAGGAACACGTCATCTGTAGTAAATGTGAGTCTGTTGGGTAAGATGATGCAGCTACGCAAGTGTGTGAACCATCCCTACCTGATTGAGTTCCCGCTGACACCTGACGGCGAGTACAAAGTGGATGAGGACCTTGTCAGGCTTAGTGGAAAGATGATGATGCTGGAACGAATGTTAACGGCTCTCCTCAAAGAAGGACACAAGGTTCAAGGCGTGGAGAGGAGGGAGGGGCTGAGAGGCATGGGGATGGTGGGTAGGAAGAGATAGCAGGGAGGGATGTACTGCTGGCGTCTGTTTCCACTGCTTCAGGTACTTATATTCTCTCAAATGACAACACTTTTGGACATAATAGAGTTTTACTTGGAGATGAAGGACATTAATTACAGCCGTTTGGATGGCAGCATGTCTGTGGCTGTCCGGCAAGAAGAGGTTGGACCCCACACTACCCCACACATACAACTGTCCTGGTGTAAAGTTGTTGTCCTCTCAATCATACTCCTTATCCTTGTGATGTGTGTACTCAGTGAATTCCAAGCTGATGGTTCTTTCCACCCCAAATCGCAGATTCGTAGGTTTAATGTGGAGCAGGATGTGACTGTGTTCCTTCTTAGTACAAGAGCTGGTGGGCTGGGCATCAACCTCACCGCAGCAGACACTGTCATCATCTACGACTCGGACTGGGTGAGTGAGGGAACAACAGAATTGCATCCTTGAGATACGGCTGAATTTGTTGTTGGTGTATTCTTCCGTTGTCAGCTTTCTTGTTCATGTTCTACCCTTTGAGAGAGTTTCCTTGTTCACTTCTGTGCCTTATTTACTCCTGTGCCTTGTTTACTCCTGTGCCTTGTTCACTCCTATGCCTTATTTACTCCTGTGCCTTGTTTACTTCTGTGCCTTGTTTACTCCTGTGCCTTATTTACTCATATGTGTCCTGTTTTCTCCTGTTCCACAGAATCCCCAGGCTGATCTGCAGGCACAAGATCGGTGTCATCGGATCGGCCAGACCAAACCGGTGGTGGTGTACCGTTTTGTGACAGCCAACACCATTGACCAGCAGGTGGTGGAGACAGCCTGCAGCAAGAGGAAGCTGGAACAGATGGTGATCCACAAGGGTGAGTCCGTGGGTCAGCTCTCAAGCATGCGTGGGGTCCTCTCTTCTCTGTAGCTGTCTCTAATGCTAAGCCACTCTTACCCTGTTGTGTGTAGGGCTGTTTAAGGGGCACAATAAGAAGGGCGAGTCAATGACAGTTGAGCACCTAAAGACACTGTTGGAGTCATCAGGGCATGAGCGAGTGTTTGACAGTGGCTCAACGGATGCAGGGATATCGGACGCAGCCCTTGCGGCTCTGCTGGATAGGTCCTTTGGTGCCATGCACGAGACAGTGGCAACTACTACTGCTGGGGAGATGGCTGGCTCCAAACACAACGGTCTCTTCAAGGTGGTGCTCGAGGAAGAGAAAGGCCAGCCAACGCTTGGCAGCGTCAACGCAGCTGGAGAACACTGAAACGGATCTGGAACCATAGATTATCTAAAATAATCTATGCTGGAACGAACTTTTATCCTCCTGTATACATAAAATTTAGGAGATGCCCCCCTTTCCTTCATGGATTTTTCTCTGGTTATGAATGCTCAGAGTAAAAAAACTCACAGATTATCTTTGTCATTAAAATATTGTCTGATATGATTTAATTAATTCTGACAGAACGTTTCCAAGTAACAAGGCACAAAATGGCTGAGCTGCAATGGCAGTCGGTTCCTATGCTGGAGCTGGACACGCGCGTCGAGCCTAACGTGTGGTATGAAGTGCCTGCAGGGGGCATAGGGGATCGAGTGGGGTCGTCTTCCTGCTTTCTTGCTGGGAGAGGGGTTCTCTTGGTTGGGGGAGCGACATCTGAAGGACCGGTGGCCGCCGTGCATCTGTTCGAGCTAGGTACGTAACGCACAAAACGCACGTCCGCGCTTAGAGTGGCCGAAATGCCGCACACACACACACATGAAGCAGCTGGATATTGTGTGCGTGCTCTCTTTCGTGCCATCATGCTACTCGTGCGACCTCAGAGTCCTTGAGATGGCGCGAATTCAAGACCTGCGCCTCCTTTCCCGCGAGGTACGAACACGCAGCCTTTGCCCCGCAGTGCTGCCCTGATGCTGTCTATGTATTTGGCGGGGCAAAGGCCGAAGGACCCTTAGCTGATGTATGGAAGTACGACATTGGTGAGCGACCTGTGTACATCACGGCATACGTATGTATGTGTGTATGCAAGCAAACATGTGCAGTGGTGTCTAGGTAGATTGTCTCAGATGAAACTTAATTCGTGACAAAGTTTACATAATCTATGGTGTCTATGCAAGAAGTTTGTGCGTGTATGTCACAGTGTGTCAGATGGTGCATGGTGGTATACTGAGGTGACGAATGACAGCCTCTCATGCTCTAGACAAGGAGGAGTGGTCCTCTATTGAAGTAGACGGCGAGGCACCATCACCTCGAACACTGCACTGTCCAGCATCGTTTGAGGACTCTCTTGTTGTGTTTGGTGGTGGGGAGTGTGGAGTCCAGCCTGCCAGACAAGTGGGACCATATGTCTTCACAGTCTCCAAGGGGGCGTGGGAGGCCCCACCCACCACTGGACAAGCCCCTCCCCCCACCCAGGGGCACACATGTGCATGTGTGGGGAGAAAAATGTATGTTTATGGTGGAATGACAGGAAATGACTTCCATTCAAGTCTACATATCCTGCACCTCGGTGAGGCACTGCGTATAGGACACTATGCCACATAGTATGGAGTTGCGACATTGTGCTGAGAAATTATGTAAGTACATATTGCACCCAGATACATGGTCATGGGAAAATCCTCATGTGGAAGGTGTTTCCCCTACTGCTCGTGCAGCACATGGCTGTGCTGTCATTGGAAGCAGGATGTTCATCTTTGGAGGGTTGTCTCCGTCGGGCCCTCTCAATGATCTGTTTCTGCTGGACACAGGTGAGCTGGGATCAGCAAATACATTGAGGAGAGAGAAACGTTCTCGTGTGTGTGTGTGCGTGCATGCATGTGTGTGTACACCACTTTTGTGCATCTCACATGCATGTGTACTCATGGTGACATGCATATGTGTGCTAATTCGCCCATGTTCCTTAGGTTCCCTGCAGTGGTCCCAGGTGGAGACACACTGTTCTCCCTCCCCTCGCCTGGATGTTGCCATGTGTGCAGTCACACTGCCAGACAGACACAAGGATGGTGGTGCTCCAGTGCTCTTTATTTTTGGAGGAGTAGACACCAATGGACAACTGTTTGATGACTGTTATATTATTCATTGTGACATGTGATATCACGTGACACGAGAAAATGTCCTACAGACGAAGTAAAGGTGGAGGGCCTGCAAAACTTGCGAATGAGCCATTTGACCTAGGAGAATTCCTGGAAACCTTAAACAGGAGGCCTAAATTAGTAGTACTTGATCTGGGTGCGTGCTCTGGTAGCTCTTTAGTTCATAATTAGACTGTTTTCCAAATTGGTAGTGCTTGTGCTACTTCGTTCAGATTACACATGTTGGCCAACCCACGTTGACTGTATGGTGTGCCCTCCCTTCAAGAGCGACGGGTCAGTGATCACAACTTGCACTAGTGTGTGTGTGTGTGTGTGCGTGTGCGTATGTGTGTGCGTGTGTGTGCGTATGTGTGTGCGTGCGTGCGTATGTGTGTGCGTGCGTGCGTGTGTGTGTGTGAATTTGAATGTGTCCTGTACTGTACAGCAAAGGTGCAGCTATAGATCGTTACAAGATGAAGATTGGCTTGTTTCCTCATGTTCGTGGCATCATTAGTGAGCTGGAGAGATGTGGTATCGCCATGGCAGCATGCTCCAGGTAAGACTGACCATGATCGTACCCGGACATACAGAACTGCAACCAGAACTCTTTACTTTCCCTACAAATGCAGAACAACTGATCCTCAAGCATCGTACCAGCTACAAGAGACCCTGGACATAAAGAAAAGGTTCCAGTACAGCGAGGTCTACCCATCCAACAAAGTGCGCCATTTCAACCAGTGAGCTCTTATGGGGGTTTCTCACTTGTGCGTTTGTGGGCATATTGGGCACGTGTATGTCCAGGGGAGTGTGGACAGCATACCAACCCCAATTGATGATCCCCAGGCAATGTCTCTCCTCGCAGGATACAGAAGAAGAGTAGTGTGGCCTTTCAAGATATGATCTTCTTTGATGATGAGTATGGCAACATTGTGGATGTGTCAGAGCTGGGTGAGAGCATCTTGCACAATCAATTGACAGCATTGCACAACTGCTAAATTTGGAACATGTGGCATGCAACATGCTTGTCCCTCTCATGCATGCACACACACACACCACAGGTGTAACATGCATCCACATTGATGATGCTGAAGGACTGACCTGGTCAGTGTTCAAACAGGGACTGCTAGCGCACGCCAGGAGCAGTACAGCAATGGATACATCGTGACACATTGCATTTACTCCTTTATTTATTTGTACATACAATATTATATAAGTATAACATATAGACGTGGCCTTGTGCTGCATAATACATGAAGTGCTAATGAAAAGGAAGGGAAGGGCGAATCACGAGGCATGTTTGTGAGTCCACTCAGCAGCAGCCGCCGCCTCTGAGGGCCAGTACGAGATGCAAGACAGAGCCACCTTGAATTTTGTAGTCTGCTGCAGTCTTGTCATCATTCCTACCAACAAGAACACACTGGAGGATCAAGCTGCCACAACACTGAATGTATATACACAGTGTACATGGCTGTGTGCAAGCTTGTTATACCGTGACATTGTCTACTTCACAGCCACTCGCACCAACATTCATCAGACCACACACAACAACTAGCGAATGATCTAGACAAGCCCAACTTGCAATGCATCGTTTGTTACATTTATAGGGTTCTGTATGACTACAGGTGTAAACATGATGCCCTTGTGTATTGCAGCTGCAGCAAGTCCTTGGTACATAAATGATCTAGCACGACAGATTAAATTGAACCCTTCACACACACACAGACACGCACGCACGCACGCACATTTGTTTCCCGCTAAAAATGAGCCGCTGCTGAGCTGGAGGGATGCCCTCCTTCTCCTCCACACGCTCCTTGATGCGCTCCACCCTGTCATCCGGCTCAATATCTATTTCAATCTAGACACAAACAACAGAACTATCTGAACGTCAAATACCAAGTCCACATATATACACCAGGCAACACACGAGCTCACTTCTTTGCCGGTCAGAGTCTGTCACGGTTAGGCAGGTACGCATAATCAGGAGTTTCCATGCGAGGAAGAAGAGTTAGTAAGTAGTCATGGAGGAGGCTAACCAGTACACACAAAGTCTTCCACTTGCCTTCACTTTAATTAGCATCTCCTCTACCCCGCACGTAGCTACAGAGTGGGTTTAGCTATATACAAGTTTTTGTGCGGCCGGCAAACAGCCCACAGAATGAGTCAACTTGAGTAGATTCCTATCATTATTGCGCTGGACGCAGTGACTTTACTCGCGGGATATATAAATTTCACGTGGTCGTGTCACGGATTTTCGACGAATCAAAGCAAACACGCGCGCATTAGCCAGGGGGAGGTACACATGTACACACAGTGCAAAGAATAACTATTGTCTATGTTGCATGAGTTCGTTGAAGAGTGCTAGTGCTTCAATTGTGACTTTTAACTGTCCAACAACTTCCCCGCTCCCTCTCTCCAGATCGTACACTGCACACAAGACAAGAATATAACACTCAAAATCACATGTTAGAAGGAATTGTCACCCGTCACTGTGCATAGCTATACGGCTACAGCACACAGGACAACACCCCCTTGTGCTTGCCACACACGCGGGAGGGCCTTCTGTGTGATGTCTCTCTGTTCCCTGAGGACCTGCACACAGACAGCGAAGGATTGGTTACTGACACCACGAGCTGCTACGCTTTACATTTAGCAGTGCCTGGAGTGTTGGTAGCACATACACTCACCGCTCTGATGTCTATGCTAGCCTCAGCCACTTCTACACACTCCATCCCTGGACTGGCAGGATCACTCACGGCTGTGAAAGTGATCCTACAGAGATGACAAATAAATGCAGCACCTTTCATACACTACACACACACACACACACACACACACACACACACACACACACACACACACACACACACACACACACACACACACACACACACACACACACACACACACACACACACACACACACACACACACACACACACACACACACACACACACACACACACACACACACACACACACACACACACACACACACACACACACTAAAACATACTGGCTCACCTCCCTGCATCTGGGTCATGTGACTGCAACATGGCTGCCAATTCATTTCTTGCCTCCGCATTATGCTCGGGGTGCAGAGAAAACACTGGGACAAGACAGAACACAATCAACTTCCAATGCCTGCGGAGAGAGAGGAAGACCCCAGCCCTGCTCTACACAGTACCTTGTCTGAAATTGAAGCAGGCTGACTGCCCTGGCCTTGGCTTGGGCAGGGAGATGGGAGTCTCCAGCTCAGTCTCATTGTAGTTGAGGAACTGGTACTCGACAAACAGCTGTTCCACCGTGGGGTCCAGCGCCAACCAGCTGTCGGCGCTCACAGCCAATGAGATGATAGTGACGGCTAATGAGTCGGCCATGCCAGCCTGTAGTGCCCGACCAGAGTAGAGGGCATGCAAGAAGTCACAGTCCAACAGAGTGTGACACAACTAAATGGCATCTGCGTAGTTTCACTGATATGATTTACACGGCACATGTTTCCACAAATTGTTCAAGATGAGAGGGGTCAGGCCCTCACTGTACAGTGCCTAATTAGCTAAGTACAAGCACATAAGAACTGTGCACGTTTGAAGGAACTACATACAAAATAAATGTTCTTTTGGTTCAAATCCAGGAACAACTAATTGTGCATGGCCAGCCACAAGCAATCCAAATCTGCATGACACAGCCAGACCACTTACCGCAGTCCCACCGCTGGCCATCACCACGACGTTGCTTGTGGGCGTGTCATCAGTGCCATCTGTGGGCGTGTCCATCTCCTCCTCCTCCTCCTCTACCTCACTTAACTCGCTCTCTCCTGAGCCCTCACTTGGGTTGTTACCTTCACTGTCAGCCTTTCCCCCATGGCTCAATGGAGGCATGCGAGGTACTGTGTTACCCACAGAAGTGGTAGCTACCGTGTCAACCTGCACATGTCTGTCGGCTGTGTGAGGAGCAACCTGAACAGCCCTTGCTTTGCTATGTTGATGGATTCGCAGTTCTCTGTCAATATCAGACAGCTCTGTCTGGACGATGCAGGTCTTCAGTTCAACTTCCAACGTCTGTGCAGCTCTGTCTCGGAGTGTGGGCCTGTGCAGGACCGCCTCTTGCACCTGCCTCCTCATCTGGCCAATCTCCGCCTCCCTCTCCTGGATAACCCGTCGACAGGAGGCCACCTCCCCATCCAGATTGCGGCACTGGGAGAGTTTCCCTTCAAGCTGCAGTAAACACAGCGGAGTTGCACGTTTCTCTCACAATACACCACTCACAGCAGATATACGTACTTCTTCTCTAAGTGAGGTGACCACTCCCTTCTGGTTTGACAGGATCCTCTTCACTTGTTCCAGCTCTGCTGATGTCTGAGCATGTTGCACACGCAAGTCTAACAACTCCTTATCTGCATGTGAGGGGTGAGGAGTGAGGGATGAGGGGTGAGGGGTGAGGAGTGAGGGGTGAGGGATGAAGGATGAGAGGTGAGAGTTAGGGATGAGGCGTGAGGAGTGAGGGGTGAGGGATGAGTGGTGAGGGGTGAAGGATGAGGGGTGAGGGTTAGGGATGAGGCGTGAGGGGTGAAGGATGAGGGGTGAGGGTTAGGGATGAGGGGTGAGGGATGAGGGACGAGGGATGAGGGACGAGGGGTGAGGGGTGAGGGTTAGGGATGAGGGGTGAGGGATGAGGGACGAGGGGTGAGGGATGAGGGACGAGGGATGAGGGACGAGGGGTGAGGGGTGAGGGTTAGGGATGAGGGGTGAGGGATGAGGGACGAGGGGTGAGGGATGAGGGGTGAGGGTTAGGGATGAGGGGTGAGGGATGAGGGACGAGGGGTGAGGGATGAGGGGTGAGGGATGAGGGATGAGGGACGAGGGACGAGGGGTGAGGGATGAGGGATGAAGGACGAGGAGTGAGGGACGAGGCGTGAGGGGTGAAGGATGAGGGGTGAGGGATGAGGGACGAGGGGTGAGGGGTGAGGGGTGAGGGAAAGGCTGTAGGTGTCCACACACAATGCTCATGTCTTGCTCTTGTGCAATGGCATGTACAGATTGCCCAACACGCCCACACACACATCTGATGACTCACTCTGGGTTGTCACAGGTGGTGTCTGCGTGGCAAATAGTGACAGCCCACGGTCCTTACGTGACTAGGGAGGGAGTGAGTGAGGAAGGAGGG
>OX465051.1:783202-812252 GCA_949841015.1 Aplysina aerophoba
GTAGGGCAATGCACAGCTGTTGATAAATACATTAGCAAGCAGTTGGCAAAGGCCTTCGGGTCGAAACGTCCTGTTCTTAAGTATTATCAACAGTCGTGTATTGCTCAACAAGAGAAGTTCCAGTGTCAGTGTCAGTGCAAACATGAGTCTCTACAGCATTATTATGGTATGCAGTCCTTGTACGTGCAGTACATGCATCTGTCTCTGTCACATTTCAGACTGGACACCACTCCATGAGGCAGCCAATCATGGACGAGTGGACATTGTCAGCTTTTTGCTGGAGCACGGGGCAGACATACACGCCCAGGGGCATGACAAGACCACGCCTCTCCTTGATGCAGTGTACGGCGGCCACTATGAGGTGTGTTGTGTTTGCCACACGGGGTTCCCCATTGTAGCCGTCTTTGAGTGTGTTGGGCTAATACTGCTGGAGTATAGGCTCTTTACTACACACTGCACATTTGGTACTGACGTGTGACCATATACAGTTGATGACGGACAACACTGCCGAGATGTTCTGTGCTATAGATTGGTTTCTGTTATGTTACCACTGTGAAGTTAGTGCCAAATGTGTAAAGGTGATGGTAGTGGGCTGCAGAGTACCCTGACGTCTGCAGGACCATCCGTGCCGTACTGTTCATCACCCCTTCCACATTCTAGCAGATTGGAAAACTTTGTAGCACGGTGCGATTTCTCTGTCTGTGGTGTCCCTGACTTTGTGTGTGTAGATTGTGGCATTGCTGGTCAAGAACGGTGCAGATCCCAGCATGGCCAATGCCAAAGGTGTGACACCCATGCAAGCAGCGAAGGACGATGAAGATGGTCGCATGGTGGCTCTTCTCAGCGGGCAGGAGGACCCCGGAGAGGCAAGCAGCCCTAAGGGCACTCCGAGGAAGTCACAGCAGTTTGCTAAGCACGAGAAGAGGGAGACTCCAAAGAAGTCTTCTCACTATGCAAGGTCTGAGGAAAGCCTAGTGGTCTCGGTTCCACTTCGAAAGGTGAGGTCTGTGAAGACTCGGCTCAGATTTGACCACATAGCATCTGACAAAGAGGATGCTAAACCAACCATCGAAGAAGAAAAGCCTGCAGAGGAAGAAGAAAGCATATCTGTTGAAGATGAAGAGGAGCCTTTAGTGGAGGGAGGGCAGGAGTTGGAT
Source organism: Aplysina aerophoba (assembly GCA_949841015.1). Classification (NCBI taxonomy): domain Eukaryota; kingdom Metazoa; phylum Porifera; class Demospongiae; order Verongiida; family Aplysinidae; genus Aplysina; species Aplysina aerophoba. The sequence continues at coordinate 784,360 of OX465051.1, forward strand.
GGTGCTCCCGACAAGGAGGAGCCTACAACTAAGGCCGGTGGTGCTGAATCAGAGAAGGTGGAGGGCACATCTGAGATGGAGAGAGAAGCCACTGCCAACCTGGGGCACAGCAAGCAGTTGGAGCATGGGGAGGAGAGGGAAGTGGACAAGGCTGAAGGAGGAGTCAGGACCAACAGTGAGGAGCGAGCTGCCTGCAGCACTGAGGGATCGGCAGATGTGGAAGAAGAGAAACCGTCTGCAGATGAGGACAAGGGAAAGAATGTTTCTGTCTCTGACGAAATGCACCTTACCTCTTCACTACCACCTGCGGGTCAGCCCAAACAGAGCAAGGGAGTAGCCAAGAAAGACGAAGTGCCACAAGAATTGCAGTGCTCTGAATCATGTGATCCAGAGGTAGCTCCAGCCGCTAAGAGAGAGAAGGAAGTTGGCAAAGAAGAGGGGAAAGAGGCAGCCAAAGAGGACAGCAGTAACAAACCAAAGCCCAAGATGCGTTCCCCTCCACCTCCTCCACTCACTCTAGCCCTGCCTCCTGACCACACCTACTGCGGTCCAGCCATACCAGGCAGAACCCCACCCCCCAGGCCCACTCTATCACACGAATCGCGAGTGATCACGCCCACTGGTGGCTACTCCAGCCCCTTGGACTGCCTCCTGCAGGCCGCAGAAGGCTCCATGTACCTCTCCAGTAGTCCCTTGTCAGCCGGGTCACACAAGGGGAGTATGATGCTGAGGGGCACACCCAAAATCATCTCCCCTCAAAAGAGCAGCTCACCCCCCAAGCCTCCTAGTGTTACTTCGCCTATGTCCCTCCCTGTGTCCCTGAGCTTCTCAAAGTACAACCTTCCCTACCCTCGATCAGCTCCTCCCACTCCCAGTGCCTCAGCTGTAGACCCTCTCTTCTCTTTGGCCACCATTGCAACAAGCTCCCCCCTAATGTCGAGCACCTCCTCCACCTCTCGCACTCTCAAGGTACGTCCGTCCTCCATACCCTCCCCTGTCGCACGTTTGGCACCGCGGCAGGACTCCACCCTTGGCCGACTGAGGGAGAAGGGGAGAGGTGAGCGTACTGTAACTGAAGGAAGAGTGGGACATGAGTGCCTGCTTGATTGCATAGCTGTAAGAGGTGTGTTGTTGAGCACAATGTATGTAGGGTGTGTGTACCACAAGGTGTGCACTATAGTGTCTGTGCTTATCATTGCCACATTGTTGCACCTCACAGACACTAAGGTGGACTGCCAAGATGAAATGTCATTGGTATGTCAGGAAAGTGGCTGGCTGGCACACATATACACATGCACATGCACACACACACACACACACACACACACACACACACACACACACACACACACACACACACACACACACGCGCATGCACACACACACACATGCACACACAAACACACACGCACGCACACATACACACACAGACACACGCACACACACACACACACACACGCATGTACACACACACACGCGCGCATGTACACACACACACACACACACACACACACGCATGCACACACATACGCACATGCACACATGCACACACAGACACACGCACACTCATGCACAGAGACACACTTACACATAGTGTAAAAGGAAGCCCAATGCCCTCCTCTCCTTCTGCCCGCTGCAGCCTCCAAAGAAACGCCACCGTTTTGTGTTCCGATCTGAGGTTGTAGCTCAGCGGCAGCAGTGCAAGCCAATTGTGCTTCCCTCTCAGTGCCAGCTGGACCAGTTCATCACAATCACAGGGTCTTACCCCTCCAAGGCTCTGCTGCAGCAGCCACTGACAGACCCAGCCAGCCTTCGACCCAGTCTGCCGCACGGTCTGGTGGGCTTGTTTGTCTCTCAAGAGCAGGAGAGGCAAAAACTGACGGCACAACACCTTGTAGAGCAGGTGCATTATGCATGATATGAGATCTTCGTTTCTTAGTCACCCTCCCCACCTCATTTACCTGTCCTGACTCTTTATTCAGCCTCCCCCACCCCCTCATTTACCTCTCCTGACTCTTTATTCAGCCTGCCCCACCCCCTCATTTACCTCTCCTGCCCCCTTATTCAGCCTGCCCCACCCCCTCATTTACCTGTCCTGACTCTTTATTCAGCCTCCCCCACCCCCTCATTTACCTCTCCTGACTCTTTATTCAGCCTGCCCATCCCCTCATTTACCTCTCCTGCCCCCTTATTCAGCCTGCCCCACCCCCTCATTTACCTGCCCTGCCCCCTTATTCAGCCTCCCCCACCTCCTCATTTACCTGTCCTGACTCTTTATTCAGCCTGCCCCACCCCCTCATTTACCTGCCCTGCCCCCTTATTCAGCCTGCCCCACCCCCTCATTTACCTGTCCTGACTCTTTATTCAGCCTCCCCCACCCCCTCATTTACCTGCCCTGCCCCCTTATTCAGCCTCCCCCACCCCCTCATTTACCTCTCCTGCCCCCTTATTCAGCCTGCCCCACCCCCTCATTCACCTGCCCTGCCCCCTTATTCAGCCTGCCCCACCCCCTCATTTACCTCTCCTGACTCTTTATTCAGCCTCCCCCACCCCCTCATTTACCTGCCCTGCCCCCTTATTCAGCCTCCCCCACCCCCTCATTTACCTCTCCTGCCCCCTTATTCAGCCTCTCCCACCCCCTCATTTACCTCTCCTGCCCCCTTATTCAGCCTCCCCCACCCCCTCATTTACCTCTCCTGCCCCCTTATTCAGCCTCCCCCACCTCCTCATTCACCTGTCCTGCCTCTTTATTCAACCTGCCCCACCCCCTCATTTAGCCTGCCCCACCCCCTGTAGGAGAGGCTTCAGATGCATCTTGAAGGAGAGCTTGTGCGTGCACACTCAAAGGTCCAAGGTTGCCCCCACCCTCCCACCGTCTGTCAGTACATCACCGAGCAGCTGCGTGGGTGGCAGTCCTGCGTGGGCTCGGACACATTGGAGTCCAATGTTAGGCCATGCCAGGAGGACAAGCAGGAGGGCGTGTCGGGGTCAGGAGGAGGAGCAGAGGAAGAGCGGAGGAGGAAACTGCTGCACAGCTGTGTGGTGGATGTCTGGGACAAGGCCTACGCCGTGAAGGTGGTTGCAACATACATAGCGTGTGTGCAGGCCCAGCCAGTGAACCCCTTCCAGTGGTCCTGTGTGCAGTGGCCATGGCGGAGGTAGTACAAGTCCATGCTAGTTGCACTGTTGTTCTCCTTCACATCATCAGGTCAGGATGTCATGCAGACAGAAGGAGGAGGCCCTTGTCCTGTACAACAGCCAGAAGATGTCTTGGCTTGTGGCAGCAAAGGAACTAGGTTGGTTCTGACATCTGCTTTGTGTGCTGCGTTTGTTTCCTGTTTGTTGTAACTACTCTGGGTTGTCACATTGGCTTTGTTGCCTCCCTTTAAACAGGTAAACACCATCTGTATGCAGATCAACACATTTTGAACACACATGTTCCCAAGCTGGCAGTCACAGAATGGTCACATGATGGCCACATGTTGGTCACATGACACTCCATCACTTTACACATTGTACATCTATGTAAATTGCCAATGACTCAGACATTGCGAGAAATGGACAGTACAACTACGTCTCCTGCTGTAAGCATGCTACCGGCAGGAGTGCAAGCTTGATCATAAATCATGCAGAGGCGAAGTGCTAAAACATCCATCAACAACTGTTACACATTACAAAGTTAGCAGCTGTGCTGCGTACTATGTTGTCTTCCCTCTACTTGGGCTGGGTCCCTGGAGGGAGCTTGGTCTGGAGTCTTTCAAGAACGGAGAGCTCTGCGACACACGATGGTAGTTGTCAGTGCGTGAGTAGATAAAAGAGAGGACTGTATAGTCACTCTACTTCAGAGTGCAATACAATATAATACATTACACTACAATACAATATAATACACTACATTACACTACACTACAATATAATACAATACAATATAATACATTACACTACAATACACTACAATACAATATAATACAAGACAATACACTACAACGCACACAATACATGGCTGCAGCTCTGTGTGGATACCACGTCACTTTAATGTGAAACAGAGTGACAATGGTTGGACGTGAGACGGGTTGAGTGAGGAAGGTGACATAAGTGGTCACAGGGAGCGAGGGCTAACCTCTAGCAGGGTATGTGGCTTGGCCGCCAATGATGGGAGGGAAGTCCAAGTCCAGGGGTAACTCAGTGTTGCCCTCGTCTCTGTCATCCAGTTGCTCTTGCTGTAAATCTTTCAGCAGTTGCTGATGGTAAAGAGACAAGAGGGAGTGACAAGCAGTGACTACATGGCACTCACACAAAGGTGCTGAGCCAAAGAGGGCCAGAGAACAGAATGTGTGGAGTTAGCGAGCGATGCCATTACTAACTTGAACGCAGCCCTATGTACACTCATTACCTCACTACTTCCAGCGCCAGCGCCAGTGTCAGTGGGAATGGGAAAATCCAAGCCAGACACAAACTGCATAGCCCAATGTACCACCGATAAGTGACAACCATCACTTGCATTGACAGTGACATGACACATGACAAGACATACGTCTGTGAAGGCTTCCTGGTCCAGATTGAAGAGGCTGCTGAGGGTGTCCTGCACCGAGTCCAGGTTGGCCTGCTGTTCGTCCAAGTGGTTCACAACTGAGCTGTGACTGAAGAGAAGCACACCACCAGCAGGGAATACACCCACGAGTGACATCACACAAGGGAAAGTCCCAAATCATCAACCCCAGTCTGACTCTCAATCCTACATTATATTTGTACAACACAGCACAAACTTGAAGTGACTTACTCTGGCCAAGAGATTGCTGCCTGTGAGACAGGCATTGGAGGTGCAGCATGGGGTCTGATGAGAAGGAAAGGGAAGGAAGATGGAGGAAGGGAGGACAGAGGGAGGGGGAGGAGGGAGAGAGGGAGGAGGGAGAACAGGAAGAGGGAGTGGGAGAGTCAGGTAGGCAGGGATGGTGGTGGGAGCGAAGGAAGAAGAGATTAGGAGGAGGAGGAGAAGGAGGGGAAGTGGAGAAGGACCATCACACCCACACCCACACATGTCGCTTTTAACACTGTAGTGTACCACACACATCTGAGGTTGATGCATCAGAGGTGCTTTGCTAGTTGGAAGGTCCTCCAGGTTGAAATCAGGCAGCATGGCACCAGTCCCATGCGAGGGAACCCCTTCAGCCACACCTCCCATCACACTCCCACCAACTGGCAGTACTGATGTGCTGACAGACGGCGGTGATTCCACAAGATCCAAGAGGGACCTGACATCGACTGCAGGTGAGAAAGAGGAGGGTTCCAATCACCAAGATCAGACTTTCCTGAAGTAGACTACATAGCAATGCTATCTGGCACAGCTCAGATTGCAAAATGAGATGTTCTAACGCATGAACAATGCATGAGTATATGCAAAACAGGAGAAAGGAATCAAATTTCAGGTTGATTCAAATGAATATACAGTTTCAATGGACACAGTTATCAAGAGATGACACTGTTCCACCCACACATTTAATTGCATGTACCTACAAGTTGTTTCAGCCCAGTGGTCCAAATGCCTAACACACACATGCAGTTCAAAGGGTAGGGAATTGAAGCTTTGGCTGGCGAAATAGAACTTCTAATCTTTCTCTGCTACAAATATTGGCAAACCGTTATCAGTCAGCCCCCAGGTGTGTTGCTAGCCTGACCTGTGGGGGTGGCGATCGGGGAAACTTCATAGGGGCCCAGAGTGCTGGGTGCCGGGGTGGGCTCCACTCGGGTGAGCTTCTGTGTGGGAGCAGAGGGGCCCTCTTCAGGCTCCTCCACACCTGTCAGCATCAGTCTGGATGAAGGGATGGATGGAAGGGAAGGAGAGATGGAGCAGGGTACAGCGACCATTGCACCCTGCAACACATAGGCTCATCCCGCTTGCCTCTCCCCCTCTCCCCTCACACATGTCTTCACATCTAACACAGGGGCTGTCTGTCAAGGCTACAGACTGACTGCTGGAGGTCACTCTCACCTTCGCTTCCGTCCAGTGGGGAGGCCAGTTGCGTACAGGACACTGGCCATGAACCTAATCAGCTGCAACAGAACAAATCACTGGTAGCGTGACAACCATACTCATTCACTTGTATGTATGTATGTACGATGTGTCTGCTGACATCAAGCATACAAATTTATTTACACACATCACATGTCACACACAACACATGCACACACATCACATGCACACACACCATATTCTCACGATCTCATTCAAAACACATTGCATGCACACTTGTAGAGGAGACTTTAACCTTGTTGAGCACAAACTGTTGTCTGCTGTGCCTTCTCTTCAGATCATCCATCTCCTGGTGAAGCTTCTCATTCTCCCTGGTGTGAAGTTGCAGGATGGTAGTCAAATCTCAAGCACACACACACATGCACGCACACACATACACACACACACACACACACACACACACACACACACACACACACACACACACACACACACACACACACACACACACACACACACAACGCAGACACACACACACACACACACACACACACACACACACACACACACACACACACACACACACACACACACACACACACACACACACACACACACACACAACGCAGACACACACACAAACACACACACACACACACACACACACACACACACACACACACACACACACACACACACACACACACACACACACACACACACACACACACACACACACACACACACACACACACACACACACACACAGACAGCTCACTTCAGTATGCCTTGGATGAGGCTGGCATTCTGGTCATGCTTGTTCCGAATGTCCTGGATGTCCTTCATCACTTTGTGCACATCCTCTGCCTTCACAGTGTGGTCGTCGACAGTCTTGCTAGCGTTTGCCTGTGCGTCCAAGACAGTTTACACCATTCTCAAGCTCCATCGTCTACACTCACTGCCCATCCAGCCAATGGAGGTACGTACATGCAGCATGCTTGTGCATATGAGCTGCATGTGACGTGCATGTGACGTGCATGTGACATGCATGTGACGTGCATGTGACATGCATGTGATGTGCATGTGATATACCGTATACGCTTTAACTTTCGCGGGGTTAAACTTTCGCGGTTTTCGCGGATCAGCAGCCATCCGCAAAAGTTTCATCCCACGAAGATTTAGACCTGTCTGGCAACGGGTCTCCATTTGTAAGACGATTGCGTCACAAAACTGCAAAAATGGCAGCGATTCGCTAGGGTAACTATATGAAGCTAAGAACCTCCACCGAAGCAATTGATTACATCAATATACGACAAGGATTCAGAGGAAACGACGAATCGACCAATCAAAGACTAAGACCCTGCATCCGCGAAAATAAAAATGCGAAAATTGCTAAAATCCGCGATCCGCAAAAGTTTAACCCCGCGAAAGTTAAAGCGTATACGGTATGCATGTGATGGTAGCGGGGCACACCTTCCGTTGCATGTGCTGCAGCAGATTGGGTTGTCCCCTTCTGAAATTGGCGTGAAAGAACTCAATTGGTTCAACCAGGTCTGCCCGTGCCAGAGAACCACGATCGACTTTGGCCAATTTCCTGAAGCCATCTACAGAACAAGCAGGCACAAAACCACTATGTAGAGTGCCAGTTTGAAAGCAAGGGCGGATAAGCAACCTCACTCACATAGATTCAGCTGTCGCACAAAGCTGTTGAAGTTGCTGTGTTTGAAGTATCGGGGCAGGACCTTCCTGGCAAACTCGTGGTAGTCCGACACAACAAAGCTTCTGCCGTCCTAAACAAAACATTCCACCAATCACATGCGACAGTCCTTGTACCCTAAACACATGGCTATACTTGCAGTGACTACTGCCCAATCAGTAAACAGCTTTGTAGCTACACACATTGAATATCTTTAAAACTTTCGCCAGTGAGAATCACTCTTACACATCCTGAACGGAGGTACTTACTTGGGACCAACAGATCAGCTCCTGGTAGTCTGGCTGTTCCACGAGGTTCCATAGTTTCATGATAAAGCGTGGCACATCTTGGCCTGCGGGAGACCTCCCTGGTTCCTCCAGCTCTAGAAGGATCAAACCAAGCAAGTTCAAGGAGTAGTTCTGTGGAGATAGCCCCATATTACAGACCTGAAACATGTGTAATAGCTTCAAGCGGTCTTGATTCGAAGTCCTGAAACCCAGCATCGCTTTCAAACTTCATGAAGTCGTCCATGTTTTAAGCATCAACGTCACAGTACGTCATCATTCGCATTCACGCGCATGCATTCACGCGCATGCATTCACGCATGACATTCACTGCCAGCTCATCTCATCTACTAGCTATAGCTCTGATGGTACAAATTTGTATGAACATTCCCTACAGCTGAAACTAAAGCTACAGCTTGCTAGCAGTTTTGAGTCTTCCTTCAAAAGCTGTGTTCAGAACTTCTTCGACTGTGGACACGAGGACAAACTTCATCTCATCCTACATACAGATACAAACAGACACAGGTAGGAACCTTTGTGTACTAGTCTAGCACAGCCAGACCACTTTGACTTCAAGAGTGATGTGGCAATAATTATACATGACTCTACTGCTTCACAAGCCCATTGCCCAAACGCCTCACAAGCACATCACCCAAAAACCTCACACAAGCACATCACCCAAACACCTCACAAGCACATCACCCAAACACCTCACAAGCACATCACCCAAACACCTCACAAGCACATCACCCAAACACCTCACAAGCACATCACCCAAACACCTCACAACCACATCACCCAAACCCTCACAAGCACGTCACCCAAACACCTCACGAGCACCAGCACAAGCCCACCTTGGCTGGCTTGTGGAGCTCACAAAGGTCCTTCTCGTTTCTCTTAGGCAGGAGCACTTGTCTGATGCCTGCCCTGTGGGCCGCCAACACTTTCTCCTTGAAGCCGCCCACCTAACAACGGATGTCATGGACAAATGACAGATTAGAATTGGAAAATAATGAAACTGTGAACTAAACAACACAACCATTCACTGGCCATCTTCATCAACCCCACCCACCGGTAAGACGACGCCCCAAAGTGTCACCTCCCCAGTCATGGCAAGGTCTGCAGCCACACACATGCCACTGAACATCTTCACATCACATCACATCACCACAATCTTTGCTAACTCCCCCAGCTGGAAAGTGTAGCTACATGGATGTCATGTAATGCCATACTGTGGGGAGAGGAGGGGAGGGGAGAGAGACTGAAGAAGGGAGGCGAAAGAATGAGAGTAAGAAGCTAAGACTATACATAGCATCATCTCAGCAGTTCACAGTCAGGCATATACATAGCATCATCTCAGCAGTTCACAGTCAGGCATATACATAGCATCATCTCAGCAGTTCACAGTCAGGCATATACATAGCATCATCTCAGCAGTTCACAGTCAGGCATATACATAGCATCATCTCAGCAGTTCAGTCAGGTATACGTGTGTGTGTAGTCAGTATACATAGCATCTCATTACCAGTGACTAATGCTAAGTGTTGTTGTTATTATTATGGCGCAAGTATTTGTATGGCGCAAGTATTTGTATGGCGCAAGTATTTGTATGGTGTGTGTGTGTGTGTGTGTGACGCGCCACAAGTATTTGTATGGCGCACAAGTATTTGTATGGCGCACAAATACTTGTGTGCGTGTTTGTGTAAGAGTGTTTGGTCAAATTGAACATGAATATGATGGAGCTTACGATTATAGGTTACGACCACCGCGCTACCACCAGACGCCGCAGCGAGGGCTCGCACCGTCAGAGTAGAACGCTGGATTCGGCACCTCGATTACATCCCGCCATTGAGCACGATTTAGTTGTTCTCGGAAAGAGTAAGCCACATATTGGCTCTCGCTTTTTTCACGCCATATCACTCGAATGCAGTCTTTTCGAGACAATCCCCCTTTTTATAACTTCCTACTTTGTCGTTCTGAATCCACCGGTATCGCTCATCGCCTTGTAGCCTGCAGTCCCAGATTAGACTCGGACACACACACACAGATAGACCAATTACCGTAACCCCTCGCTGCGCTACACGTTGCCGAGGGTTAATATACAACACTATGTCATCACTTACAAGATATATCTGTCCTTTAGTAGAGACACACCTACTAGTGCTATTGTGTGCCAGTTGTATAATGTTATGCACACACATCATGCAAATGTCAGTTCCTATATGCATCTCCTCCTCTAGAGAGTCTGTCACACATTAAGTGACTGGCAAGGTGCTCTTCACAGTGGTACCTGCATGGGCTGTGGAGTGGGAGTACGTGTAAACCATTTATGCATGTGAGTGCTGTGCAGTAGCACACCATTGTTGTGTCCCGCTTTAGACCAGAGGCACCCGCACCTGACACCAGAAATTGAAAGGCATCTGACTCCACCTTGATGTCTCCAGCCACGGCGGTGCAGGCATAGTCACCAGCATAGGCTGCAGACAAGTGCTCTACTGTCAGTGTACTTGTAACAGTAGTGAGGATGTTTGCCCGGAGAAAAACTATACTCTTTATCGTGAAGGGGAGTCTTTGAACAGCACTGGAAGAAGTCTTTAGTGATAGCTTTTGACCTTCTGTGGTTATGTAATACCACTGAATCTCCAGGGTAGGTTCAGTGCTGGAAGCCTCACACACAAAAGAGAGGGTGGTGCCTGCTTGCTGAGCTACCTCTGGTGGAGGCCCTCTGAGCAAGCTCACAGTCGGCCCTGAAACAGGACAAAAAGTTTTCTTTTGATACAGTAGTAACCCATACCACACCACACCACACCGGGAAGAAGCTGAAACTTACCAACACCACACATGCCAAAACAAGCACTGACGATAGCAAGCAGGAAAATGAATCTGGCCATGTCACTGTAGAACAGATAAGGGAATAAATGCTAGCTAGTGTGGAAGGAAGGCTTTTATATAGACCAAATTACGTCATCGTGACGTCACCACCAACATAATGAGTTCATAAGAGCAAGCATTCTTTCTTCAAGACTCTGTGGAGCAATTAAGCATGAGTTCCATAAGAGCAATTAAGCAACTAAGCATGAGTTCATAAGAGCAAGCATTCTTTCTTCAAGACTCTGTGGAGCAACTAAGCATGAGTTCATAAGAGCAAGCATAAGAGCAAGCATTCTTTCTTCAAGACTCTGAGCATTCTTTCTTCAAGACTCTGCGCGCCCATAAGAGCAATTAAGCATTCTTTCTCTTCAAGACTCTGCGCGCCCATAAGAGCAATTAAGCATTCTTTCTCTTCAAGACTCTGCACGCCCATAAGAGCAATTAAGCATTCTTTCTCTTCAAGACTCTGCGCGCCCATAAGAGCAATTAAGCATTCTTTCTCTTCAAGACTCTGCGCGCCCATAAGAGCAATTAAGCATTCTTTCTCTTCAAGACTCTGCGCGCCCATAAGAGCAATTAAGCATTCTTTCTCTTCAAGACTCTGCGCGCCCATAAGAGCAATTAAGCATTCTTTCTCTTCAAGACTCTGCGTGCCCATAAGAGCAATTAAGCATTCTTTCTCTTCAAGACTCTGCGCGCCCATAAGAGCAATTAAGCATTCTTTCTCTTCAAGACTCTGCGCGCCCATAAGAGCAATTAAGCATTCTTTCTCTTCAAGACTCTGCGCGCCCATAAGAGCAATTAAGCATTCTTTCTCTTCAAGACTCTGCGCGCCCATAAGAGCAATTAAGCATACACAGTTGAAGACACTAGATAGATAGATAGAATTTTATTTTACAACAGGAATGCTGTATCTACAGTACACAGTAGATTTTCATACAGGTCCTGGAAAAAACAAAAACAAAAAGTTTGTACTGAACTGTTAACAACAACAATATCAAAAGTAATGAAAATAGTGTTCCATTCGATGAATAGTACAGTAGCTAGTTCTACAAGTCAGAATCTCTACTATGTCTAAGCACGGCATCTCTAAATAGCTTCCTCTCCTGTAACTCTCGAATAGTCGTGGGTAGATTGTTAAACATCTTGGCACCTTGAAACTCAAACTTGCGTGATAAAATTTAGTCCTAGGATGTGGTAGATGTAGTTTGGTTGAACCTCGAGTCTTTGCATAGTGTAGACTTGAGTTAGATGTGAACTTGGAGGAGAGGTAAGATGGTGCTTGATTTGTAACACAACGATGGACCTGACAGACCAATGCATTTCGTCTTCTCACTTCCAGGGTAGTCCACCCCAGTGTCCGCCTAAACAATTCGCTACTGTAGTGGTGGCTTCCGCAAAATCAACCTGAGGGCATAGTGCTGCACCCTCTCTATGCGCTTGCCCAGTGTTGCCCCACAGGAGTTCCATACCACCGAGCAGTAGTCCAGGTGTGGAAGCACAAACGCTTGGTATAACAGCTTCCTGATGTGGCAGGGCAGGTATGACCCAGCTCTTCTGATTGCTGCCAGCTTTCCCATGCACTGATTGTGTACCTTCTGAATATGGGCCTTCCACATCAGATCCCTGTCGATCTCAACTCCAAGGTACCTCACACAACTTTGTTGTTGTAGCTCCACTTCGCCAACCTTCACCCGTACAGAGTCAGCCTCCTCACGCCTCCCTCTTCTGCTAAGGACCATCAGCTGTGTCTTTGCCACATTCAGTCTTAGCCCATTGGAGCGAATCCAATGGGCTACTCTGCCTAGGTCCTTCTCCACTCTCTCTCCAAGCACCGTTGGGTCAGAGTCTGCTGAGTAGATGGCTGTGTCATCTGCAAAAAGGTTGATGGTTGTCTCCTGTACAACATTCGGTAAGTCATTCACAAACAACAGAAACAGTAGGGGTCCGAGGATAGATCCTTGGGGGACACCCATGGTGACCTTTGCCCACTCTGATGGAACACTGTTCAATACCACCCTTTGTTTCCTCCCTGACAAGTAGTCAGTGAAGCATGCCAATTCTGCACCTTGTATGCCATAGGCATTCAGCTTCCTCAGCAGCAAGTCGTGATTGATGGTGTCAAAAGCTTTACTGAGGTCAATCATTACTGTGGCTACAAACTGGCCAAGATCCAGGGCTTTCTTCCAGTCATCAGTTGCTCTTAACAACACATCTTGGGTTGATCTGTTTGGTCTGAACCCAGCTTGCTCTTCGTTCAGAATCCTATTCTTCTCCACGTACTCAAAGAGTTGGTCATAAACAATGCACTCAAATACTTTAGCTAACACAGGTATCACCGAGACAGGACGGTAGTTATTCACTTCATGTCTGTCCCCAGATTTGGGCACAAACCTCACATTTGCCTCCTTCCACTCAGTTGGAAAATGACCCTGTGATAAGCTAGCATTGAGTATAGAAGTAAGACTGTTGGATATAGCAGGGGCAACCATTCGAAGGAGCTTGGCAGATAGACTGTCAGGTCCAGTGGCCTTTCGCTCGTCCAGTTGAGACATCTTCTTTAGGACATCTTCCTCCGAGACAGGGGTAAATGAGAATTTGCTGAGAGTGGGTTGTACATGGCATTCCAAGTTGGTTGATGATGACTGCTTTGAAGAGCTGAAGTGCTGTACAAACCCATTGGCAATGTCTGAGGGTTGAGCCAAGACTCTTCCTCCCCAGTTGATTGCATCAATAGCACCATTCACCTTCCTTCCCAGAGCAGTGTTTAGCTGCCTCCAGGTAGACCTGGGCTGATGGGAGATATCCTTACATACTCTCCTAAAGTGCTCAGACTTTGCGACCCGCAATCTTGGGTTCACTTCGTTTCTGATAGCTTTGAATTTGTGCCAATCTTGCTCTGTACCGGTCTTTCAATGTTTCTTCCTATAGTAATTCCTAGTCCGCATCAAACTCTGCAACCCTGAATCGATCCAATCATCATCTTGATTCTTAGTCTTCATTCTAACCTTCATGAGTGGTGCATGCTTATCGATAACACTGAGGAAGAGGGTCATCCAGTAGCTCAATTTGTCATTGACGTCGTCAAAACTGTCCATTACCTCGATATTGTCCTGAGTGGCTAGGTATACTTGCTGTCATCTTTTGTGAAAACTGTCCATTACCTGCCATGGAGCACTTTCTACGTAGGTCTGATAGTAACGCTTTCTCTTCACCCTTCTTGAAGCTTCTGACTGTACACACCTTTGCTGGTAACTTCACCTCTTCTTTGTGTTCACCAAAAATCATGAGATGGTCACTTCCTACACACTTGGTTGCTCCTGAAGAAGAAAACACATCAGGAGAAGAGGTAAAAAGAACATCCAGGATAGTTTGTGAGTGGTCGGTGATGCGGGTTGGCTCTGAGATCAGCTGCTTAAGATTATTCTCACTCGTAATGAGGAGAAGTCTGTCAGTCTGAGAGGATGGAGTCAGTAAGTTGATGTTGAGGTCACCCGTCAAGACCACATCCCTGCATTCGGCTGCCACCCTCTCCATCATTGCTTCAAAGTTGGAAAGTACACTCAAGTCAGCATTTGGCGGTCTGTACATGTTGCCCAACAGGATAGTCATTTTGTTCAGTCGCACTTCAACCCAAACACACTCAATCTCGTCATCCTCTAGATCCAGTCGCCTCTTACTTTTGCATCTCTCTGGCACATACACTAGTACTCCCCCACCTCTGCTTTTGCGGTCACGTCTGAACAACTTATAGGAGGGTATGGCAACTTCACCATCAGGGACATCACTCTCCAGCCATGTCTCACTGATTCCGAAGATCGCAGGCCTCTTAGCATTAGTGAGAATGGATCGTAATTCATCCATCTTGTTTCGCAGGCGTTGGGCATTGAGGTGGCAGAAGACAACCTTCTTGTTGGTGCAGCTGTCTAGTGGCGATGAAGTCTTGGATATATCAAGTGGGCTGGGACGGAAGGTGTCCGTGGTCAGGCTTTCTTCAGCGGACGACAGCTCCTCGGATATACACGATGCACTGCTGTTGGCAAACGGTAGTTCATCAGAAACACGCACTGATCGAAAAACACACACAGTTGAAGACACTGACCGAAAAACACACAAAGTTGAAGACACTGACCGAAAAACACACACAGTTGAAGACACTGACCGAAAAACACACACAGTTGAAGACTCTGACCGAAAAACACACACAGTTGAAGACACTGACCGAAAAACACACACAGTTGAAGACACTGACCAAAATACACACACAGTTGAAAACACTGACCGAGAAACACACAAAGTTGAAGACACTGACCAAAAAACACACACAGTTGAAGACACTGACCGAAAAACACACACAGTTGCAGACACTGACCGAAAAACACACACAGTTGAAGACACTGACCGATAAACACACAAAGTTGAAGACACTGACCGAAAAACACACACAGTTGAAGACACTGATCGAAAAACACACACAGTTGAAGACACTGACCGATAAACACACACACACACACACACACACACAACCCAAGCACACCACCCAAACATTACCTAACACCTCACAAGCAAGGTCCTTCTCGTTTCTCTTAGGCAGGAGCACTTGTCTGATGTCTGCCCTGTGGGCCGCCAACACCTTCTCCTTGATGCTACCCACCTAACAACAGTTGTCATGGACAAATGACAGATTAGTATTGGAAAATAATGAAACTTTGAACGAAATAACACAACCACTCATTGGCCATCTTCGTCAACCCCACCCACCAGTAAGACGACGCCCTGAAGTGTCACCTCCCCAGTCATGGCAAGATCTGCAGTCACACACATGCCACTGAACATGGATGCCAGGACTGTTACTATGGTAACCCCTGCTGACGGCCCATCTTTGCTAACTCCCCCAGCTGGAAAGTGTAGCTACATGGATGTCATGTAATGCCATACTGCGGGGAGAGGAGGGGAGGGGAGAGAGACTGAAGAAGGGAGGCAAAAGAATGAGAGTAAGAAGCTAAGACTGGTGATAGTTCATAACATTCTTCAGAAAGCATGAGCACCGTGCCTACCTGGGCAGCATTTGCTCTGACCCAGTTTAAGCTGATTTGTGACATCGTCTTTTGGGGGTGGGGAGGGAGAGGTGGATGAAACTAAGCAGCAGCAACAACCAGACACCACGTAGCAGCCCTCTGTTGGAGGTGGCTCACCCAGCTGTCCAGTCAACACAAATTTCCCCTCCCCTGGCATCTTACAGGCCTCAATGTACATGGTTTCCCCACCCACTGCCGTCCACGCCAGCCCGATGGCCACCCCTGGGACCAGCAGCGGCCTGGACAGCTCCTGCTCATAGCGCACAGGCTGCAGAGTGATAAGAGCAAGCTGCTATGTTACTAGTGGGCCCAGGGCTGTTACTAATGGGTACTGGGCTGCTACTAATGGGTACTGGGTTGCTAATGTAAACAGGAGAAAGTCTTGTTGCTGAGTGTGTTGTTTGTGTCGTTCCATGTCCCCAGTACTGGCTCAAACAACACTAGTAGTACACTCCTCTCTCACTACAAATGATGGAGCCATTCCCAGATTTACTACAATAACTACAATAATATACATACCAGACTACTTTGACTTCAAGAGTGATGTGGCTATAATTATACATGACTCTACTGCTTCACAAGCCCATTACCCAAGCACAACCCAAGCACATCACCCAAACACCACAAGCACATCACCCAAACAACTCACAAGCACATCACCCAAAAACCTCACAAGCACATCACCCAAACACCTCACAAGCACATCACCCAAACACCACACAAGCACATCACCCAAATGCCTCACAAGCACATCACCCAAAAACTCACAAGCACATCACCCAAACACCACAAGCACATCACCCAAACACCACACAAGCACATCACCCACACGCCTCAGAAGCACATCACCCAAAAACCTCACAAGTACATCACCCAAACACCTCACAAGCACAACACCCAAACACCTCACAAGCACGTCACCCAAACACCTCAAATGCACCAGCACGAGCCCACCTTGGCTGGCTTGTGGAGCTCACAAAGATCCTTCTCATTTCTCTTAGGCAGGAGCACTTGTCTGATGCCTGCCCTGTGGGCTACCAACACTTTCTCCTTGAAGCCGCCCACCTAACAACGGTTGTCATGGACAAATGACAGAATAGAATTGGAAAATAATGAAACTGTGAACTAAACAACACAACCATTCACTGGCCATCTTCATCAACCCCACCCACCGGTAAGACGACGCCCCAAAGTGTCACCTCCCCAGTCATGGCAAGGTCTGCAGCTACACACATGCCACTGAACATGGATGCCAGGACTGTTACTATGGTAACCCCTGCTGACGGCCCATCTTTGCTAACTCCCCCAGCTGGAAAGTGTAGCTACATGGATGTCATGTAATGACAAACTGCGGGGAGAGGAGGGGAGGGGAGAGAGACTGAAGAAGGGAGGCAAAAGAACGAGAGTAAGAAGCTAAGACTGGTGATAGTTCATAACATTCTTCAGAAAGCATGAGCACCGTGCCTACCTGGGCAGCATTTGCTCTGACCCATTAAGCTGATTTGTGACATCGCCTTCAGGGGGTGGAGAGAGGTACATGAACTAGTTGTCAACAACATCATGACACCAAGTATGCAGTGGTCCTCTGTCGGAGGAGGCTCACCCAGCTGTCCAGTCAACACAAGTTTCCCCTCCCCCGGCATCTTACAGGCCTCAACGTACATGGTCTCCCCACTCACTGCCGTCCATGCCAGCCCAACGGCCACTCCTGAGACCAGCAGCGGCCACTGCCCTGGACAGCTCCTGCTCATAGCGCACAGGCTGCAGAGTGATAAGAGCAGGCTACTGCATACTAGTGGGCACAGGGCTGTTACTAATGGGTACTGGGCTGCTATTAATGTAAACAGGAGAAAGTCTTGTTGCTGAGTGTGTTGTTTGTGTCATTCCATGTCCCCAGTACTGGCTCAAACAACACTAGTAGTACACTCCTCTCTCACTACAAATGATGGAGCCATTCCCAGATTTACTACAATAACTACAAGAATATACATACACATGAATGCAAGAACTACAACTCAATGAAACTGAAAAGTAGGAGTGAGGGAAATGTAATAATAAGACAGTGGACTATTGGTGTATCTGTGCCTGCAGCGGGATAAAGCACAGAACAGACCAAGATTAAAATATGGTCAGTTGGATGGATTAGTCGTTTTACCTGCAATTACGTCACATGCAAAGCAATAAGCATCTTTTTTCACCATGTGTCTTCTCGATCATCTGGTAGTGTATGTGTGTGTGTGTGTGTGTGTGTGTGTGTGGCTACGTGTGGATGGAGTGAGTATAATATGTATGTACATAGCTATGTGTGGATGGAGTGAGTATAATACGTATTATACCTATACTCTTAATTGTGCTGCGGCGTCTGGTGGTAGCGCGGTGGTGTGGGTATATACGAACCTATAACCGTCAAGCTCCACCACACTACGTCATCGGATTGGAATCATTAATCGTGCTCGATGGCGGGATGTAATCAAGAGGTGCCGAATCCAGCGCACAAAAATAACATAGCCACAATAGTGGTCATGTAGCACAGATATAATAGTGGCCATAGCACAATAATAATATAGCCCCCCCCCCCCCCACACACACAGTGTGTGTTGCCTAATGATACTATACTATGCATGCTGCCTGGTCTGGTCTGGTTGTTGTGTTGCCTAATGATACTATACTATACTATGCATGCTGCCTGGTCTGGTCTGGTCTGGTTGTTGTGTTGCCTAATGATACTATACTATGCATGCTGCCTGGTCTGGTCTGGTCTGGTTGTTGTGTTGCCTAATGATACTATACTATGCATGCTGCCTGGTCTGGTCTGGTCTGGTTGTTGTGTTGCCTAATGATACTATACTATGCATGCTGCCTGGTCTGGTCTGGTCTGGGGTTGTTGTGTTGCCTAATGATACTATACTATGCATGCTGCCTGGTCTGGTCTGGTCTGGTTGTTGTGTTGCCTAATGATACTATACTATGCATGCTGCCTGGTCTGGTCTGGTCTGGTTGTTGTATAGTTTGGTGGTATACTTTGGGTACTACACTTTGGTGCCTCATACTTTGGTGTTGACTTATACCAACGGCTTACCACACTTGAAGCACTTTCATTGATCCATGCAGTAGCGCGCAATAATATATAAAATTAATGATTCCAATCCGATGACGTAGTGTAGAGTATCTATGGTGGAGCTTGACGATTATAGGTTCGTATATACCCACACCACCGCGCTCCCACCAGACGCCGCAGCGAGGGCTCGCACCGCCAGAGTAGAACGCTGGATTCGGCACCTCTCGATTACATCCCGCCATTGAGCACGATTTAGTCGTTCTCGGAAAGAGTAAGTCGCATATTGGCTTTTTCGCTTTTTTCACGCCATATCTATCGAACGCAGTCATTTCGAGACAATCCCCTTTTTAAAACTTCCTACTTTGTCGTTCTGAATCCACTGGTATCGCTCATAAGCCGCCTTGTAGCCTGCAGTCCAAGATTAGACTCGGACACACACACACACACACACCAATTACCGTAACCCCTCGCTGTGCTACGCGTCGCCTAGGGTTAATAATACCTGTCCTTTATTAGAGACACACCTACTAGTGCTATTGTGTGCCAGTTGTATAATGTTATGCACACACATCATGCATATTAGTTCTTATATGCATCTGAGTTTCCTCCTCTGAGAGTCTGTCACACATTAAGCACTGACTGGCAAGGTGCCCTTCGCAGTGGTACCTGCATGGGCTGTGGAGTGCGAGTCCATGTAAACCATCTATGCATGTGAGTGCTGTGCAGTAGCACACCATTTTGTGTCTCCCACACCTAACACCCATACCTACCTGCACCTGAACTTGGCAAGCATCTACCTCGATTTTGAATAGGAGACCCTGAACAGGGTCAGTGCAGGCAGCCTGGCACATGACAGCGAAGGTGCTGCCTGTTTGCTGAGGCACTCTGATCAAGTTTACAAATGTGCCTGCAAAATGACAAGCAGTCTCCTTTGATACTGAAGACTCACAACTCACTCAACTGGGGCTCACCAACACCGCACATCTCAAAGCAGGCACTAAAGAGAACGAGCTGAAAAAAAAATCTGCACGCCATATCTCATTGATCAGACGAGCTGGTGTGTGAGCATAGATACAGTATCTATGGTGTGAGCGAGCTTTTAAAGACCTCTACACCTTTGTGTGGCTAGATCAGCATGTTTATTCCACTAATTAAATTACGTTGGCTAAGTATGCTACACGGTTAGCACAAGTAGTAGTTGGCAAAGTATGCAAAGTATGCAGTAAAAAGGGAAGAATCAAAACACATCCAAATCCACACACACATCCCAATCCACACACATGCAAAGTATGCAGTAAAAAGGGAAGAATCAAACACACACATGCACACCAACACCCCCCAAGCAGTTACGAATCACATCACCAACACCCCCAAAGCAGTTACGAATCACATCACCAACACCCCCCCAAGCAGTTACGAATCACATCACCAACACCCCCCCAAGCAGTTACACCCCCCCAAGATGTTACGAATCACATCACCAACACACACACCCCCAAGCAGTTACGAATCACCCCCCAAGCAGTTACGAATCACATCACCAACACACACACCCCCAAGCAGTTACGAATCACCCCCCAAGAAGTTACGAATCACATCACCAACACACACACACCCAAGCAGTTACGAATCACACCCCAAGCAGTTACCAAGCAGTTACGAATCACATCACCAACACATCCCCCCCCCCCCAAGCAGTTATGAATCACATCACCAACACACACACACACCCCAAGCAGTTACGAATCACATCACCAACACACACACACACCCCAAGCAGTTACGAATCACATCACCAACACACACACACACCCAAGCAGTTACGAATCACATCACCAACACACCCCCCCCCCAAGTAGTTACGAATCACATCACCAACACACACACACACCCCAAGCAGTTACGAATCACATCACCAACACACACACACACCCCAAGCAGTTACGAATCACATCACCAACACACACACACACCCCAAACAGTTACGAATCACATCACCAACACACACACACACCCAAGCAGTTATGAATCACATCACCAACACACACACACACACCCAAGCAGTTACGAATCACATCACCAACACCCCCCCCCCCAAGCAGTTACGAATCACATCACCAACACACACACACCCCCCCAAGTAGTTACGAATCACATCACCAACACCCCCCCCCCAAGCAGTTACGAATCACATCACCAACACCCCCCCCCCCCCCAAGCAGATACGAATCACATCACCAACACCCCCCCCCCAAGCAGTTACGAATCACATCACCAACACACACACACACCCTAAGCAGTTACGAATCACATCACCAACACACACACACACACCCAAGCAGTAACGAATCACATCACCAACACACACACACCCCCAAGCAGTTACGAATCACATCACCAACACACACACACACCCCCAAGCAGTTACGAATCACATCACCAACACACACACACACACCCAAGCAGTTACGAATCACATCACCAACACACACACACACCCCAAGCAGTTACGAATCACATCACCAACACCCCCCCCCCCCCCCAAGCAGTTACGAATCACATCACCAACACACACACACCCCAAGCAGTTACGAATCACATCACCAACACAAACACACTCCCAAGCAGTTACGAATCACATCACCAACACACACGCACACCCAAGCAGTTACGAATCACATCACCAACACCCCCCCAAGCAGTTACGAATCACATCACCAACACACACACACACCCCAAGCAGTTACGAATCACATCACCAACACACACACACACCCCAAGCAGTTACGAATCACATCACCAACACACACACCCCCCCCAAGCAGTTACGAATCACATCACCAACACACACACACCCAAGCAGTTACGAATCACATCACCAACACACATCCCCCCCCAAGCAGTTACGAATCACATCACCAACACCCCCCCTCCCAAGCAGTTACGAATCACATCACCAACACACACACACCTCCCAAGCAGTTACGAATCACATCACCAACACACACACAAACACCCAAGCAGTTACGAATCACATCACCAACACCCCCCCCCAAGCAGTTACGAATCACATCACCAACACACACACACACCCCAAGCAGTTACGAATCACATCACCAACACAGACACCCCCTCCAAGCAGTTACGAATCACATCACCAACACACACACACACACCCAAGCAGTTACGAATCACATCACCAACACACACCCCCCCCAAGCAGTTACGAAGCACATCACCAACACACACACACACACCCCAAGCAGTTACGAATCACATCACCAACACCCCCCCCCCCCCAAGCAGTTACGAATCACATCACCAACACACACACACACCCCAAGCAGTTACGAATCACATCACCAACACCCCCCCCCCCAAGCAGTTACGAATCACATCACCAACACACACACACCCCAAGCAGTTACGAATCACATCACCAACACCCCCCCCCCAAGCAGTTACGAATCACATCACCAACACACACACACACACCCAAGCAGTTACGAATCACATCACCAACACACACACCCCCCAAGCAGTTACGAATCACATCACCAACACACACACACCCCAAGCAGTTACGAATCACATCACCAACACACACACACACCCCAAGCAGTTACGAATCACATCACCAACTCCCCCCCCCCCAAGCAGGTACGAATCATATCACCAACACACACACCCCCCCCAAGCAGTTACGAATCACATCACCAACACACACACACACCCCAAGCAGTTACGAATCACATCACCAACACCCCCCCCCCCAAGCAGTTACGAATCACATCACCAACACCCCCCCCCCAAGCAGTTACGAATCACATCACCAACACCCCCCCCCCAAGCAGTTACGAATCACATCACCAACACCCCCCCCCCCCCGAAGCAGTTACGAATCACATCACCAACACACACACCCTCCCCAAGCAGTTACGAATCACATCACCAACACACACACACACCCCAAGCAGTTACGAATCACATCACCAACACCCCCCCCCCCAAGCAGTTACGAATCACATCACCAACACACACACACACCCAAGCAGTTACGAATCACATCACCAACACACACACACCCCAAGCAGTTACGAATCACATCACCAACACACACACACACCCCAAGCAGTTACGAATCACATCACCAACACACACACACACCCCCAAGCAGTTACGAATCACATCACCAACACCCCCCCCCCCAAACAGTTACGAATCACATCACCAACACACACACACACCCCAAGCAATTACGAATCACATCACCAACACACACACACACCCCAAGCAGTTACGAATCACATCACCAACACACACACACCCCCAAGCACTTACGAGTCACATCACCAACACACACACACCCCCCAAGCAGTTAGGAATCACATCACCAACACACACACACCCCCAAGCAGTTACGAATCAGTTCACCAACACCCCCCCCCCCCAAGCAGTTACGAATCACATCACCAACACACACACACCCCCAAGCAGTTACGAATCACATCACCAACACACACACACACCCCAAGCAATTACGAATCACATCACCAACACCCCCCCCCCCCCCAAGCAGTTACGAATCACATCACCAACACACACACACACCCCAAGCAGTTACGAATCACATCACCAACACACACACCCCCCAAGCAGTTACGAATCACATCACCAACACACACACACCCCTAGAAGTTACGAATCACATCACCAACGCACCCCCCCCTCAAGCAGTTACGAATCACATCACCAACACACACACACACCCCCAAACAGTTACGAATCACATCACCAACACCCCACCCCCCCAAGCAGTTACGAATCACATCACCAACAAACACACACCCCCAAGCAGTTACGAATCACATCACCAACACACACCCCCCCCAAGCAGTTACGAATCACATCACCAACACCCCCCCCAAGCAGTTACGAATCACATCACCAACACACACACACACCCAAGCAGTTACGAATCACATCACCAACACACACACACACCCAAGCAGTTACGAATCACATCACCAACACACACACACCCCAAGCAGTTACGAATCACATCACCAACACACACACACCCAAGCACTTACGAATCACATCACCAACACACACACACCCCCAAGCAGTTACGAATCACATCACCAACACACACACCCCCCAAGCAGTTACGAATCACATCACCAACACCCCCCCCCCCGAAGCAGTTACGAATCACATCACCAACACAAACACACACCCCAAGCAGTTACGAATCACATCACCAACACACACACACACCCCAAGCAGTTACGAAACACATCACCAACACACACACACACCCCAAGCAGTTACGAATCACATCACCAACACACACACACCCCCAAGCAGTTACGAATCACATCACCAACACACACACACACCCAAGCAGTTACGAATCACATCACCAACACACACACACACACCCAAGCAATTACGAATCACATCACCAACACCCCCCCCCCAAGCAGTTACGAATCACATCACCAACACACACACACACCCCAAGCAGTTACGAATCACATCACCAACACAGACACCCCCCCCAAGCAGTTACGAATCACATCACCAACACACACACACACCCCCAAGCAATTACGAATCACATCACCAACACACACACCCCCCAAGCAGTTACGAAGCACATCACCAACACACACACACACCCCAAGCAGTTACGAATCACATCACCAACACACCCCCCCCAAGCAGTTACGAATCACATCACCAACACACACACACACCCCAAGCAGTTACGAATCACATCACCAACACCCCCCCCCAAGCAGTTACGAATCACATCACCAACACACACCACCCCCAAGCAGTTACGAATCACATCACCAACACCCCCCCCCCAAGCAGTTACGAATCACATCACCAACACACACACACACCCAAGCAGTTACGAATCACATCACCAACACACACACACCCCCAAGCAGTTACGAATCACATCACCAACACACACACACCCCAAGCAGTTACGAATCACATCACCAACACACACACACACCCCAAGCAGTTACGAATCACATCACCAACCCCCCCCCCCAAGCAGTTACGAATCACATCACCAACACACACACACACCCCAAGCAGTTACGAATCACATCACCAACACACACACACACCCCCCAAGCAGTTACGAATCACATCACCAACACCCCCCCCTCAAGCAGTTATGAATCACATCACCAACACCCCCCCCCCAAGCAGTTACGAATCACATCACCAACACCCCCCCCGAAGCAGTTACGAATCACATCACCAACACCCCCCCCCCCAAGCAGTTACGAATCACATCTCCAACACACACACCCTCCCCAAGCAGTTACGAATCACATCACCAACACACACACACACCCCAAGCAGTTACGAATCACATCACCAACACCCCCCCCCCAAGCAGTTACGAATCACATCACCAACACCCCCCCCCCAAGCAGTTACGAATCACATCACCAACACCCCCCCCCCCCAAGCAGTTACGAATCACATCACCAACACACACACACCCCAAGCAGTTACGAATCACATCACCAACACACACACACACCACCAAGCAGTTACGAATCACATCACCAACACCCCCCCCCCCCAAGCAGTTACGAATCACATCACCAACACACACACACCCCAAGCAGTTACGAATCACATCACCAACACACACACACACCCCAAGCAGTTACGAATCACATAACCAACACACACACACCCCCAAGCACTTACGAATCACATCACCAACACACACACACCCCCAAGCAGTTACGAATCACATCACCAACACCCCCCCCCCCCCCAAGCAGTTACAAATCAGTTCACCAACACCCCCCCCCCCCCCCAAGCAGTTACGAATCACATCACCAACACACACACACACCCAAGCAGTTACGAATCACATCACCAACACACACACCCCCAAAGCAGTTACGAATCACATCAACAACACACACACACACCCTAGCAGTTACGAATCACATCACCAACGCACCCCCCCCCAAGCAGTTACGAATCACATCACCAACACCCCCACCCCCCCCAAGCAGTTACGAATCACATCACCAACACCCCACCCCCCCAAGCAGTTATGAATCACATCACCAACACACACACAAACCCAAGCAGTTACGAATCACATCACCAACACACACCCCCCCCAAGCAGTTACGAATCACATCACCAACACCCCCCCCCCCAAGCAGTTACGAATCACATCACCAACACACACACCCCCCCAAGCAGTTACGAATCACATCACCAACACACACACACCCCCAAACAGTTACGAATCACATCACCAACACACACACACCCCAAGCAGTTACGAATCACATCACAAACACACACCCCCCCAAGCAGTTACGAATCACATCACCAACACACACACACCCCCAAGCAGTTACGAATCACATCACCAACACACACACACCCCAAGCAGTTACGAATCACATCACCAACACCCCCCCCCCCAAGCAGTTACGAATCACATCACCAACACACACACACACCCCAAGCAGTTACGAATCACATCACCAACACACACACACACCCCAAGCAGTTACGAAACACATCACCAACACACACACACACCCCAAGCAGTTACGAATCACATCACCAACACACACACACCCCCAAGCAGTTACGAATCACATCACCAACACACACACACACCCAAGCAGTTGCGAATCACATCACCAAAACACACACACACCCCAAGCAGTTACGAAACACATCACCAACACACACACACACCCCAAGCAGTTACGAATCACATCACCAACACATACACACCCCCAAGCAGTTACGAATCACATCACCAACACACACCCCCCCCAAGCAGTTACGAATCACATCACCAACACACACACACACCCCAAGCAGTTACGAATCACATCACCAACACACACACACACCCCAAGCAGTTACGAAACACATCACCAACACACACACACACCCCAAGCAGTTACGAATCACATCACCAACACACACACACACCCCAAGCAGTTACGAATCACATCACCAACACCCCCCCCCCAAGAAGTTACGAATCACATCACCAACACACACACACACACCCAAGCAGTTACGAATCACATCACCAACACACACACACCCCCAAGCAGCTACGAATCACATCACCAACACACACACACCCCAAGCAGTTATGAATCACATCACCAACACACACACACACCCCAAGCAGTTACGAATCACATCACCAACCCCCCCCCCCCAAGCAGTTACGAATCACATCACCAACACACACACACACCCCAAGCAGTTACGAATCACATCACCAACACACACACACACCCCCAAGCAGTTACGAATCACATCACCAACACCCCCCCCCCCCAAGCAGTTATGAATCACATCACCAACACCCCACCCCCAAGCAGTTACGAATCACATCACCAACACCCCCCCCCCTAAGCAGTTACGAATCACATCACCAACACCCCCCCCCCAAGCAGTTACGAATCACATCACCAACACACACACCCTCCCCAAGCAGTTACGAATCACATCACCAACACACACCCACACCCCAAGCAGTTACGAATCACATCACCAACACCCCCCCCCAAGCAGTTACGAATCACATCACCAACACCCCCCCCCCCCAAGCAGTTACGAATCACATCACCAACACACACACCCCCCAAGCAGTTACGAATCACATCACCAACACACACACACACCCCAAGCAGTTACGAATCACATCACCAACACACACACACACCCCCAAGCAGTTACGAATCACATCACCAACACCCCCCCCCCCCAAGCAGTTACGAATCACATCACCAACACACACACACCCCAAGCAGTTACGAATCACATCACCAACACACACACACACCCCAAGCAGTTACGAATCACATAACCAACACACACCCCCCCCCAAGCACTT
>OX465051.1:812452-839952 GCA_949841015.1 Aplysina aerophoba
CCAAGCAGTTACGAATCACATCACCAACACACACCCCCCCCCAAGCAGTTACGAATCACATCACCAACACACACACACACCATAAGCAGTTACGAATCACATCACCAACACACACACACACCCCAAGCAGTTACGAATCACATCACCAACACACACCCCCACCCAAGCAGTTACGAATCACATCACCAACACACACACACACCCCAAGCAGTTATGAATCACATCACCAACACACACACACACCCAAGCAGTTACGAATCACATCACCAACACACACACCCTCCCCAAGCAGTTACGAATCACATCACCAACACACACACACACCCCAAGCAGTTACGAATCACATCACCAACACACACACACACCCCAAGCAGTTATGAATCACATCACCAACACACACACACACCCCAAGCAGTTACGAATCACATCAACACACACACACCCCCCCAAGCAGTTACGAATCACATCACCAACACACACACACACCCCAAGCAGTTACGAATCACATCACCAACACACACACCCCCCCCAAGCAGTTACGAATCACATCACCAACACACACACCCCCCCAAGCAGTTACGAATCACATCACCAACACACACACACACCCCAAGCAGTTACGAATCACATCACCAACACACACACCCCCAAGCAGTTACGAATCACATCACCAACACACACACACACCCCAACCGGTACGAATCACATCACCAACACACACACATACCCCAAGCAGTTACGAATCACATCACCAACACCCCCCCCCCCCAAGCAGTTACGAATCACATCACCAACACACACACACACCCCAAGCAGTTACGAATCACATCACCAACACACACACACACACCCCAAGCAGTTACAAATCACATCACCAACACCCCCCCCCCCAAGCAGGTACGAATCATATAACCAACACACACACACACCCCAAGTAGTTACGAATCACATCACCAACACACACACACCCCCCCAAGCAGTTACGAATCACATCACCAACACACACACACACCCCAAGCAGTTACGAATCACCTCACCAACACACACACACACCCCAAGCAGTTACGAATCACATCACCAACACACACCCCCCCCCAAGCAGTTACGAATCACATCACCAACACACACACACACCCCAAGCAGTTACGAATCACATCACCAACACACACACACACACACCCAAGCAGTTACGAATCACATCACCAACACCCCCCCCCCCAAGCAGTTACGAATCACATCACCAACACACACACACACCCCAAGCAGTTACGAATCACATCACCAACACACACACACCCCCAAGCAGTTACGAATCACATCACCAACACACACACACACACCCAAGCAGTTACGAATCACATCACCAACACACACACACTCCCAAGCAGTTACGAATCACATCACCAACACCCCCCCCCCCCAAGCAGTTACGAATCACATCACCAACACACACACACCCCTAAGCAGTTACGAATCACATCACCAACACACACACACACCCAAGCAGTTACGAATCACATCACCAACACCCCCCCCCCCAAGCAGTTACGAATCACATCACCAACACCCCCCCCCCCAAGCAGTTACGCATCACATCACCAACACACACACACCCCCAAGCAGTTACGAATCACATCACCAACACACACACACCCCAAGCAGTTACGAATCACATCACCAAAACACAGCCCCCCACCAAGCAGTTACGAATCACATCACCAACACACACACACCCCCAAGCAGTTACGAATCACATCACCAACACACACACACACACCCAAGCAGTTACGAATCACATCACCAACACCCCCCCCCCCCCAAGCAGTTACGAATCACATCACCAACACACACACACCCCAAGCAGTTACGAATCACATCACCAACCCCCCCCCCCCCCCAAGCAGTTACGAATCACATCACCAACACACACACACACACCCCAAGCAGTTACGAATCACATCACCAACACACACACACACCCCCAAGCAGTTACGAATCACATCACCAACACACACACACACCCAAGCAGTTACGAATCACATCACCAACACACACACACACCCCAAGCAGTTACGAATCACATCACCAACACACACCCCCCCCCCCAAGCAGTTACGAATCACATCACCAACACACACACCCCCAAGCAGTTACGAATCACATCACCAACACACACACACACCCCCAAGCAGTTACGAATCACATCACCAACACACACACACCCCCCAAGCAGTTACGAATCACATCACCAACACACACACACACCCCAAGCAGTTACGAATCACATCACCAACACCCCCCCCCCCCAAGCAGTTACGAATCACATCACCAACACACACACACACCCCAAGCAGTTACGAATCACATCACCAACACACACACACACCCCAAGCAGTTACGAATCACATCACCAACACACACACACCCCCAAGCAGTTACGAATCACATCACCAACACACACACACACCCAAGCAGTTACGAATCACATCACCAACACACACACACACCCCAAGCAGTTACGAATCACATCACCAACACACACACACACCCCAAGCAGTTACGAATCACATCACCAACACACACACACCCCCCAAGCAGTTACGAATCACATCACCAACACACACACACACCCCCAAGCAGTTACGAATCACATCACCAACACACACACACACACCCAAGCAGTTACGAATCACATCACCAACACACACACACACCCAGGCAGTTACGAATCACATCACCAACACACATACACACCCCAAGCAGTTACGAATCCCATCACCAACATACACACACCCCCCCAAGCAGTTACGAATCACATCACCAACACACACACACCCCCAAGCAGTTACGAATCACATCACCAACACACACACACACACCCAAGCAGTTACGAATCACATCACCAACACACACACACACCCCAAGCAGTTACGACACACTGCTGTTAACAACTTCCTACCTTCAGCTCCTTCTCAGCAACTCTCCTTGCTTGCTCAGGCAGCGCAGCAGACCTGGGAGTTGGTGGACAGGCAACACAGCAAACGTCTACTTGTAAGCACACCAACTGTGCCAGGTTGGTTGCAACTTGAAAACCCTCAAAAACATTTGCCCACAGCTGTTCCCCCAAGTATGACACACAACATCCAATGCACTGCCAAATTTCACTACCAACCTCACCCACACCAGCATACATATGTAAGTACCTCACACGCTGATCCAGCTCAGAGATGTCGCCTTCATCGGCAATTTGACCACCAAGACTCCTCACCCGATCCCTGTCCCTGTCCCTCTTCTCCACGTCAGGCAGTACCGACACACTGGAAACCTTCTGCAGCAGTCTGAGTGTCTGTGGAACAAGAGTATGACATTCTTAACTTATGTAGCATGAGAGACAGTCACATTACATCTTGTCACAGGCACACGACCACATGTACGTAACCATCATGTAACAATTGTATAATGCTATCATGCGATGATCACATGACCATCATGTGACATCACATAAGCAGCACACAGCCTCTTACCATGCACTGACAGTAAATGATCACTGTGGAACGTGCACAAAGTACCTCTATCTGCCGTGTCACCAGTGGCTGGGCAGCCTTGAGCTTCTGCACAAGTTGTACTGCATCCAGTACTTTGAGCTTCTTCTCAAAGGAGCCCTTGACGATGGAGGAGAGCAGGTCAGGGAGACTCTGGTCTGGGACGTGACCTAGTAAACGCTGGAGTCCCACATAACACGGGGGAGGGTAAAGGGGTGGAGGAGGAAGGAGGGAGGGAACAGGGGTGGAGGAGGAAGGAGGGAGGGAACAGGGGTGGAGGAGGAAGGAGGGAGGGAACAGGGGTGGAGGAGGAAGGAGGGAGGGAAAAGGGGTGGAGGAGGAAGGAGGGAGGGAAAGAAGTATGGAGGTATAGGAGAAAGAGAAGAGAGTACAGATAAACCAGGAGGGGAGAGAGAGGATTACCGCATTGCAGGCTGGGGGGGACAGTAGTACCATGTGGATAAGTACTGTTCATATACCTTAGGCTGATCATGTGACAGTCATATGACTATCATGTGACGATCACATGACAATCATGTGACACCACATACAGCTTAGGTGATCATGACCAGGTAAAGATACAGATGCAGTATGCAGTGTTGCACTTAATACCTACCAAAGTGGACACATGTTCTCCTGCATGATCTTAAGTCTCACCTTCATCCTGTCTGTAGTTGCACCGTTCACATCCAGCAACTCCACCAGTTCACTAGCTGCCATTCGCAGGTCCTTGGCCGGCTGCTTCACATCCATGGGAAGTGTCTCCTCATCTGCAGCAACACACACGGGCATATATGCGCACACACACACACACACGCACACACATGCACACACACTCACACACAACACACGCACGCACGCACGCACGCACACACAGCTGTATGCGCACATCAAAGCGCACAAATTCACACTCACCTTCGGAAGAGAGGTAGTCCAGTTGAGTAACCGCGGCAACAAGGTAGGGACTCTCCTTTGTATATTCCTCGACCTTAAACCTGCACACCCCAATCAGCATGAGAGTGAAGTGCGGCTGAGGGTTTGAGTGTGCAGACACCTGCTTCACGACTGCGGCAGTGCCCACAGAGTATAACTGCACTGGATTCGCTTCTCCTCCATCCTGCGCACACAGAGAAACAAGACAGTTAACACAAGAACTGATGGACTGCAAGATGCTCCACAACAGATGCAGAACACATACAGGGAAGGAACACTGGCCACTTCAATGTTAAATTCATCGGTGATTAGAAACTTCTGCAAAGTCTGGGCGGACAGGTACAGCTGTCATGTCCCACCACTAACTAATAGTGCATCTTGACAAAGTGGTAGCCTCATGTCACTAGAAGAAAGCGGGTCCAACAGTCTACCTCCATGCTTGAACTGTGAATGATACACTGTGACAGCAGCAACTGTCAACTGACAAGTCGGTCTAAATACGTATCCGCTACACCTTCCAGCTGCTATGTACCTCACCCAGCTCGTTAGCCAGCACACATCAGTAGATGGTGACAGTGCGCTAGTCTGTGGCATAGACCCCATGTGCATACCATGTGGTAAAATGCATTGAACGTATATGCAGGCTAGACCAGCCCACCTGGTGCTGCCTATGAATCCTGGGTACCACACCAACGGGCTTGCCTTTCCAGTCCTCGTTGTTCCAGAAAGTACTCTCCACCATGTTCATGCTGTGGACCGAATGGACTGATAGTGAATATGCACATGTCACTCCATGATTGCTGTAATCAACACACAAAGCTTCCCCCAAAATTGCTAACATGAATGCATGGAACACCAACATTTCATCCAATTCTAAATATCTGCAGCCATATCAGCTAGCTAGGTAATTAGAATGTGACAGAACTTTATTGTACATAATACAATACAATATAATACAATACAATATAATACATTACACTACAATACACTACAATATATTACACTACAATGCACTACAATACAATATAATATAATACGTACACTACAATACAATATAAAACAACACAATCTGATACAACACAATACATGGCTGCAGCTCTGTGTGGATACCACGTCACTTTAATGTGAAACAGAGTGACAATGGTTGGACATGAGACGGGTTGAGTGAGGAAGGTGACATAAGTGGTCACAGGAAGCGAGGGCTAACCTCTAGCAGGGTATGTGGCTTGGCCGCCAATGATGGGAGGGAAGTCCAAGTCCAGGGGTAACTCAGTGTTACCCTCGTCTCTGTCATCCAGCTGCTCTTGCTGTAAATCTTTCAGCAGTTGCTGATGGTAAAGAGACGAGAGGGAGCGACAAGCAGTGACTACATGGCACTCACACGCACAAAGGTACTGAGCCAAAGAGGGCCAGAGAACAGAATGTGTGGAGTTAGCGAGCGATGCCATTACTAACTTGAACACAGCCCTATGTACACTCATTACCTCACTACTCCCGGAGCCAGCGCCAATGTCAGTGGGAATGGGAAAATCCAGTCCAGACACAAACTGCATAGGCCAATGTACCACCGATAAGTGACACATTACTATTTGCATTGACAGTGACATGACACATGACATGACATGACATGACAAGACATACGTCTGTGAAGGCCTCCTGGTCAAGATTGAAGAGGCTGCTGAGGGTCTCCTGCACCGAGTCCAGGTTGGCCTGCTGCTCGTCCAAGTGGTTTACAAGTGAGCTGTGACTGAAGAGAGGCACACCACCAGCAGGGAATACACCAATGAGTGACATCACACAAGGGAAAGTCCCAAATCATCATCCCCAGTCCGACTCTCAATCCTACATTATATTTGTACACAGCACAAACTTGAAGTGACTTACTCTGGCCAAGAGATTGCAGCCTGTGAGACAGGCATTGGAGGTGCAGCATGTGGTCTGATGAGAAGGAAAGGGAAGGAAGATGGAGGAAGGGAGGAGAGAGGAAGGGGGAGGAGGGGGAGAGGGAGGAGGGAAAACAGGAAGAGGGAGTGGGAGAGTCAGGTAGGCAGGGAGGGGGGTGGGAGCGAAGGAAGAAGAGATAGGGAGGAGGAGGAGAAGGAGGGGAAGTGGAGAAGGACCATCACACACACACACACACACATGTCGCATTTAACACTGTAGTGTACCACACACATCTGAGGTTGATGCATCAGAGGTGCTTTGCTAGTTGGAAGGTCCTCCAGGTTGAAATCAGGCAGCATGGCACCAGCCCCATGCGAGGGAACCCCTTCAGCCACACCTCCCATCACACTCCCACCAACTGGCAGTACTGATGTGCTGACAGACGGCGGTGATTCCATAAGATCCAAGAGGGACCTGACATCAACTGCAGGTGAGAAAGAGGAGGGTTCCAATCACCAAGATCAGACTTTCCTGAAGTAGACTACATAGCAATGCTATCTGACACAGCTCAGATTGCAAAATGAGATGTCCTGACACGTACATATGTGAACAACACAAGTTCTAACGTGTGAGGAATACATGAGTATATACAAAACAGGAGAAAGGGATCTAATTTTAGGTTGATTCAAATGAATATACAGTTTCAATGGAGGAGAGCTAGGGATGAACACAGCTATCAAGAGATGACACTGTTCCACCCACACATTTAATTGCATGTGCCTACTAGTTGTTTCAGCCCAGTGGTCCAAACGCCTAACACACACATGCAGTTCAAAGGGTAGGGAATTGAAGCTTTGGCTGGCGAAAGAGAACTCTTAATCTTTCTCTGCTACAAATACTGGCAAACCGTTATCAGTCAGCCCCCAATGCAGTGCCAGAGGTGTGTTGCTAGCGTGTGTTGCCAGCCTGACCTGTGGGGGTGGCGATCGGGGAAACTTCATAGGGGCCCAGAGTGCTGGGTGCCGGGGCGGGCTCCACCCGGGTGAGCTTCTGTGTGGGAGCAGAGGGGCCCTCTTCAGGCTCCTCCACACCTGTCAGCATCAGTCTGGATGAAAGAATGGATGGAAGGGAAGGAGAGATGGTGCAGGGTACAGCGCCCACTGCACCCTGCAACACATAGGCTCATCCCGCTTGTCTCTCCCCTTCTCCCCTCACACATGTCTTCACATCTAACACAGGGGATGGCTGTCAAGGCTACAGACTGACTGCTGGATATCGTTCTCACCTTCGCTTCCGTCCAGTGGGGAGGCCAGTTGCGTACAGGACACTGGCCATGAACCTAATCAGCTGCAGAGAACAAATCACTGGTAGCGTGACAACCCTACTCATTCACTTGTATGTATGTACGATGTGTCTGCTGACATCAAGCATGCAAATTTACTTACACACATCACATGTCACACACAACACATGCACACACATCACATACATACACATCATATTCTCACGATCTCATTCAAAACACATTGCATGCACACTTGTAGAGGAGACTTTAACCTTGTTGAGCACAAACTGTTGTCTGCTGTGCCTTCTCTTCAGATCATCCATCTCCTGGTGAAGCTTCTCATTCTCCCTGGTGTGAAGTTGCGGGATGGTAGTCAAATCTCAAGCACACACACACATGCACGCACACACACACACACACACACACACACACACACACACACACACACAACGCAGACACACACACACACACACACACACACACACACACACACACACACACACAACGCACACACACACACACACACACACACACACACACACACACACACACACACACACACACACACACACACACACACACACACACACACACACACACACACACACACACACACACACACACACACACACACACACACACACACACACACACACACACACACAGCTCACTTCAGCATGCCTTGGATGAGGCTGGCATTCTGGTCATGCTTGTTCCGAATGTCCTGGATGTCCTTCATCACTTTGTGCACATCCTCTGCCTTCACAGTGTGGTCGTCGACAGTCTTACTAGCGTTTGCCTGTGCGTTCAAGACAGTTTACACCATTCTCAAGCTCCATCATCTACACTCACTGCCCATCCAGCCAATGGAGGTACGTACATGCAGCATGCTTGTGAATATGAGCTGCATGTATGTGATGTGCATGTGCCATGCATGTGATGTGCATGTGATATGCATGTGATGGTAGCGGAGCACACCTTCCATTGCATGTGCTGCAGCAGATTGGGTTGTCCCCTTCTGAAATTGGCGTGAAAGAACTCAATTGGTTCAACCAGGTCTGCCCGTGCCAGAGAACCACGATCGACTTTGGCCAATTTCCTGAAGCCATCTACAGAACAAGCAGGCACAGACCACTATGTAGAGTGCCAGTTTGAAAGCAAGGGCGGATAAGCAACCTCACTCACATAGATTCAGCTGTCGCACAAAGCTGTTGAAGTTGCTGTGCTTGAAGTATCGGGGCAGGACGTAATGTAGGTCCTCGTCTGCACAGAATGGTTACGTATGCCCAACGCATTTTGATAGTTGCTGTTTCGCCCACGGACAGGTCTGGCAACATGGTCGGCAGGCATTTTGAGTCTGTGCCCTGGTTTCTCTCGCTCTGCGCTAGTTGGCGGTTTCCTGAAATGCATCCCTGGTGATGTCGTGATCGATCTATCGTTGGATTTTGCCTTCCTCGCTGTCGAAGCACTGCAGTGAGCGACCCTGCTTATGGAGAGAGGCTTTCCCAAGCCCAAGGCCTTAAGCCTACAGCCAAACACAACAGCTCTGACTTAGCTGCGCCACCGTGGCGAAAGAAGATCTGTACAGCCTGCCTACTGGCCACTTTCGCTCACCTCTCGCGACCGCAGCCACTGCAAGGCTGGTCGGACAGCACGCAGGTCTGGCAACATTCAGATCCGGCACAGCTTGGCTCCTGCGGTCGCGAGAGGTGAGCGAAAGTGGCCAGTAGGCAGGCTGCACAGATCTTCTTTCGCCACGGTGCAGGGGTCATTAGGGTTAATCAATAGTAGCTGATTGCAGGACGTTTTTGTCACAAAGGCCTTCGTCACAACTGCATACAAAACTGAGGATACTGCAGTGTGTGATTTATATAGCAAAGCCTAACAATGTGCGACCAACAGGTGACAAATTAGTGTCCACTCTATACAATAATGTTACACACAGACTGTTTATGTCAGATCCTAATTGCAACACACATCCTGATTGATCCAGAGAGTCACACATTTACCAGCTTGCCAAGGTGCTCTTCACAGTGGTGCCTGGGGTGGAGTGAGGGTTTCATGTGAACCATGTACATGTGAGTGCTGTGGTCAAACATTCACATTGTAGCACATGTCATGTCTCGCTTTAGACCAGACACACCCATCTAGCACCCATGCGTGCCTGACACCAGAACTTTAAAGACCTTTGACTCCACCGGCTTGATATTCCCAGCCACAGCAGTGCACGTGTACCCACCAACATAAGCAGTAGACAAGTGCTCTATTGTCAGTGTACTGTAATGGTGAGTGTTTTGCCCTCGAGACAGCTTCACTTATGATCCGGAAGTGAAGACCCTTCAAATTCATGGAAGAACTCTTCAGGCCTTCCGTGGATATATAGTGCCACCAAATGTCCAGGCTAAAGTCAGTGCTGGTAGCCTTGTACACAACACATAGGATGCTACCTGCTTGTTGGACTGTCTCTGGTGAAGGTACTCTCATCAGCAAGCTGACAAATGGGTCTGTAACAGGACAAGCAGGAGTGACCCACAATACACCACACCAGGAGGTGGCGGAGACTCACTTTCACCACAAATGCCGAAGCAGGCGCACAAGATAGCAAGAAACAGAAGTAACCTCATGTCTGTCTGCTCTACCTAGAGATCTAGCTAGCTCTTTTATAAGCCATGCAATTTCACCTGCCATTACATTGTAACGCTATTCATTGATCCAGTGTGGACACTGGAGTTGGAGTCTGTAAAGTGTGGTGTGGGGAGGAGTCTGTAAAGTGTGGTGTGGAGAGGAGTCTGTAAAGTGTGGTGTGGAGAGGAGTCTGTAAAGTGTGGTGTGGAGAGGAGTCTGTAAAGTGTGGTGTGGAGAGGAGTCTGTAAAGTGTGGTGTGGAGAGGAGTCTGTAAAGTGTGGTGTGGAGAGGAGTCTGTAAAGTGTGGTGTGGAGAGGAGTCTGTAAAGTGTGGTGTGGAGGAGTCTGTAAAGTGTGGTGTGGAGAGGAGTCTGTAAAGTGTGGTGTGGAGAGGATTCAATGCACATTGCATTCAATTCCGCCTGATGTGTATGCTGATGCGCATTGCATTGGAACAAGCCTTTACAATGCTTTCCATGCTGTGGTCGGCTTAATTTAATTAGTGGAAGGCTTGGACCTCATGCATATACATTCCTGGTTGCGGAACTAACATAACAGGGGTAAGTCTGCTGATCCACCCACGCAAAGGGATGCCAGTGGTCTATAAAAGCTTGCTCACACACCAGAGCTGGCAGTCACCACTCTTGTCTGTGATAGTGATATGGCTTCCAGATTCATGTTGCAGCTTTTTGCCTTTACTGCCTGCTTTGGCATATGCGGCGTTGGTGAGTCCCAGTTGAGTGAGTTGTGAGTCACTTCAGTATCAAAGGAAACTGCTTGTCTTTTTGCAGCCCCATTTGTAAACTTGCTCAAAGTGCCTCCACCAGAGGTGGTTCAGCAAGCAGGCACCATCTTCTCTGTCGTGTGCCAGGCTACCAGCACTGACCCTAGCCTAGAGATTCAATGGCACTACATAAACACAGAAGGCCAAAAGATCCCAGTGAAGAGCTCTTCCAGTGCTGTTCAGGGTCTCCTCTTCAAAATAAAGAGTACAGCATTTCTTAGGACCAATGTCCTAAATACTGTTACGAGTACGCTGATAATAGAGCCCTTGTCTGCTGCTTATTCTGGTGGCTATGCCTGCACTGCTGCGGCTGGAGACATCAAGGTTGAGTCAGGTGCTTGCCAAGTTCAGGTGCAGGTAGGCATGGGTGTTAGGTGTGGGTGACTCTGGTCTAGACTTTTACATGTACTCCCACTCCACACCCCATGCAGGTACCACTGCGAAGAGCACCTTGCCAGTCAGTGCTTAATGTGTGACAGACTCTCTAGAGGAGGAGATGCCTATAAGAACTAACATATGCATGATGTGTGTTCAAAACAGTTTACAACTGGCACATAATAGAACTAGTGTCTCTAATAAAGAACAGATAAATCATGTCATTGACCTGGAGTCATTCATGATGATGCCCATACCTACATATTCATGAGAGAGGCAGAGATATTTTGGACACCTTGCATATTCATGAGAGAGGCAGGAGATATTTTGGACACCTTGCATATTCATGAGAGAGGCAGGAGATATTTTGGACACCTTGCATATTCATGAGAGAGGCAGGAGATATTTTGGACACCTTGCATATTCATGAGAGAGGCAGGAGATATTTTGGACACCTTGCATATTCATGAGAGAGGCAGGAGATATTTTGGACACCTTGCATATTCATGAGAGAGGCAGGAGATATTTTGGACACCTTGCATATTCATGAGAGAGGCAGGAGATATTTTGGACACCTTGCATATTCATGAGAGAGGCAGGAGATATTTTGGACACCTTGCATATTCATGAGAGAGGCAGGAGATATTTTGGACACCTTGCATATTCATGAGAGAGGCAGGAGATATTTTGGACACCTTGCATATTCATGAGAGAGGCAGGAGATATTTTGGACACCTTGCATATTCATGAGAGAGGCAGGAGATATTTTGGACACCTTGCATATTCATGAGAGAGGCAGGAGATATTTTGGACACCTTGCATATTCATGAGAGAGGCAGGAGATATTTTGGACACCTTGCATATTCATGAGAGAGGCAGGAGATATTTTGGACACCTTGCATATTCACACACACACACACACACACACACACACACACACACACACACACACACACACACACACACACACACACACACACACACACACACACACACACACACACACACACACACACACACACACACACACACACACACACACACACACACACACACACACACACACACACACACACACACACACACACACACACACACACACACACACACACACACACACACACACACACACACACACACACACACACACACACACACACACACACACACACACACACACACACACACACACACACACACACACACACACACACACACACACACACACACACACACACACACACACACACACACACACACACACACACACACACACACACACACACACACACACACACACACACACACACACACACACACACACACACACACACACACACACACACACACACACACACACACACACACACACACACACACACACACACACACACACACACACACACACACACACACACACACACACACACACACACACACACACATGTGACAGTCCTTGCAGTGACTTCGACTACAAACTCACTTTAATAGAGCAGAGCAGAGCAAAGTAACCCGGGCTCAATCATTGCAAACAGCTTATATACAAAAATCAGGGTTACTGATAAAACGAGTCTAAACCAGTCAAAAACAACTGTAAGCAGTACACAGCAGTGTCATACACACAGATACACACAGCAATGTCATGTTCTAAGCTAACAACATAATAATTATGTTGAAAAGTTCATGTTCAAGTTCCACACAACAACAAGTCTACCACACCTTGTACACTAAACACATCGCTAACCTACGTAGCAGTGACTACTGCTCATTCAGTAAACAGCTCAGTAGCTACAAACATTGAATATCCTCAAAACCTTCGCCAGTAAGAATCACTCTTACACACCATCCACACACTTACTTGGGACCAACAGATCAGCTCCTGGTGGTCTGGATGTTCCACGAGGTTCCATAGTTTCATGATAAAGCGTGGCATGTCCTGGCCTGTGGGAGATCTCCTTGGTTCCTCCAGCTCTAGAAGGATCAAACCAAGCAAGTTCAAGGAGTAGTTCTGTGGAGATATCCCCATATTACAGACCTGAAACGTGTGTAATAGCTTCAAGTGGTCTTGTTTGGAAGTCCTGAAATCCAGCATCACTTTCAAACTTCACGAAGTCATCCATGTTTTAGCATCAATGTCACAATGTCGTCATCTGAATTCATGCACATGCATTCTTGCATGATATTCACTGCCAGCCCTCATCCCATCTACTAGCTACAGTTCTGATAGTACAGATTTCTATGAACATTCTCTACAGCTGAAATTAAAGCTACAGCTTGCTAGCAGTTTTGAGTCTTCCTTCAAAAGCTGTGTTCAGAACTTCTTCGACTGTGGACACCAGGACAAACTTCATCTCATCCTACATACAGATACAAACAGACACAGGTAGGAACCTTTGTGTACTAGTCTAGCACAGCCAGACCACTTTGACTTCAAGAGTGATGTGGCAACAATTATACATGATCAACTGCTTCATAACCCAAGAGCACACCACCCAAACGTTACCCAACACCTCACAAGCACATCACAACACACCTCACAAGCATGTCACCCAAACACCTCACATGCACCAGCACGAGCCCACCTTGGCTGGTTTGTGGAGCTCACGAAGGTCCTTCTCGTTTCTCTTAGGCAGGAGCACTTGTCTGATGCCTGCCCTGTGGGCCGCCAACACTTTCTCCTTGATGCCACCCACCTAACAACCGTTGTCAAGGACAAATGACAGAATTAGAATGGGATACTCACAAACTGTGAACTGAAACCCCACCCACCGGTAAGACGACGCCCTGAAGTGTCACCTCCCCAGTCATGGCAAGGTCTGCAGTCACACACATGCCACTGAACATGGATGCCAGGACTGTTACTATGGTAATGCCTGCTGACGGCCCATCTTTGCTGACTCCCCCAGCTGGAAAGTGAATGTGGATGTCTGTTTTATCCAGTGGACCACATGCAATGCCATACTGCAGGGAGAGAAGGGGAGGGGAGAGGATGAGAAGGGAGGAAAGGGGAGGAGGGAGAGGAGGGGAGAAGGGAGGGGAGAGGACGGCAGTAAGAAGCTAAGACTGGTGATAGTTCACAACAACCCTCACGATCAAAGAGTACAGGTATCAGTGCCAACCTGGGCAGCATTTGCTCTGACCCAGTTCAAGCTGATTTGTGCCGACTCCTTCATGACATCGCCTTCAGGGGGTGGGGAGAGGTACATGAACTAGTTGTCAACAACATCAGGACACCAAGTATGCAGTGGTCCTCTGTCA
Source organism: Aplysina aerophoba (assembly GCA_949841015.1). Lineage (NCBI taxonomy): Eukaryota > Metazoa > Porifera > Demospongiae > Verongiida > Aplysinidae > Aplysina > Aplysina aerophoba. Next base: position 827,138 of record OX465051.1, read on the forward strand.
GAGGAGGCTCACCCAGCTGTCCGGTCAACACAAGTTTCCCCTCCCCCGGCATCTTACAGGCTTCAACGTACATGGTTTCCCCACCCACTGCCGTCCATGCCAGCCCGATGGCCACTCCTGGGACCAGCAGCGGCCTGGACAGCTCCCGCTCATAGCGCACAGGCTGCAGAATGATAAGAGCAGCTACTGCATACTAGTGGGCACAGGGCTGTTACTAATGGGTACTGGGCTGCTACTACAGTACATGAATAGGAGGAAGAGGTTGTTACTGACGTATGCTGTTCATGTGGTTCAGTGTCACCAGTAAATGCTCAGTCAACACTAGTACACTCTTCACTCACTACGAATGACTGCCATCTACTCATAGCTACGTACACAGGGACATTGCAGATAATAAAAAAACAGAACGTTACACTAAAAAGCCTTTGTCAGCTGGGGTGGCTAGGCTATTTGGTGTCCAAAGTTTCTGAGCATTGCATCACAGAAGTACAGGCTGTACTTCATTACAGAGGTCCAGCATATCCTGTGGTGCTCGCTACCATCACATGCATGTCACATGCACATCACATGCATTTCGTGTATGAAGTACAGACTGTACTTCATTACAGAGGTCCAGCAGATCCTGTCTCTCTTGTTTCTGGCTGGTGCTTGTGGGGCTTCTCAAAATGCCCAGGTATTGCAGGGCTTGTGAATCCTTCATAAGAAATCACACACTAACAGCAAGCATTTAGAAAGGGGTCCGGCCATGAAGAGAAAGGTTTGCGAGCGAAGTGAGCGAAAACATGTTTGACCACTCTTTTTTATGTGCCCTGATGGCAATACCTTACAATTCTGGTAGACCTTACCTCACTCATGCAGTATAAGTTGCTAATTGACACAGAGAATACAATAGATTGATAATAAAGGAATGGGTACAATCCTGAACATGTATGCACTTCAATAAGTTGTGAATACAACACCAATAAAAGCATAATAGATTGATTGGCCCTTACTCGCTGAAGCCTCCATTACTGAAATGTTAATGGTCGCGCGAGGTGTAAATAACTCGATTATGATTACGCAACGAAAATGGCGGCCGGAGGTGGAGGTCGATCAACTCCAGGTCGACGGAATCATATCATATGATAAGCTAGTCGCGCATCACTATTGTGATCACTGTCAGTTAGGAATCCTTCTCCTGTGTCGTCACCTGTTATTTGGGGTTAGGGGTAGGTGGTACGGTTTATTAGCTAAAAATGCTGCATTCAAAATTAAAAAATCTGTTCTCTGCCTGAAAACTGGTCAGGCCATGGCCGGAACGGCCGGACCGCTTGCTACGGACAAGCCCTGCATATACTGAAATACTCAGGTATTGCAGGGCTTCGGTGTTACTCCAGGCAAACATCCTCACTAATACGTATTATACGAGTACACCTGTAACCCCCCAGGCATGAAGAGCACTTTGCCAGCTGGTAAACGTGTGACAGACTCTCTGGATCAGAATGTGTGTTGCAATTAGGATCTGACAAAAGCAATCTGTGTGTAACATTATTGTAATATAGTGGCCACTAATTTGTCACCTGTTGGTCACACATTGTTAGCTGCCATATAAGCCTATCTCACACTCCAGTATCCCCAGTTTTGTACGCAGCTGTGGCGAAGACCTTTGTGGCCAAAATGTCCTGCAATCAGCTGCTATTGATTGATTGATTCTGCTACATATATGTATGCTCATCACGATCTATTCGCCAGTTGTCACAACGTACCAATGAGCCTCTACAAATTCATGGGTTGATGTCTCATTCTCTCTCACTGACCCTACCATAGCAATGACCCTGTACAGCACTATTCAGTCTTAGTAGCTGACGAAGGTGTCATGGCCGAGCCGTCCTGTTCTTGCCTTGTCACCTGCTACATCCCTTGCTCTCATGTTTCTACTTTTTACTACCTATATCAGCTACTACTTATACTACCTATATTGTTTTCATTTTGCGCTCGTTGTATGGCTTCATGTTACGGAAATAGATAGATAGATAGATAGATAGATAGATATATAATGTTGACGCGGCGGTAGTATAACTGTACTGACATTTATATTGTAAAGTACAGGCAAAGTATTGCGTTCCGAAACATTTATATTGTCGGCCATTTTTTGTGGCTCACTAGGGGGAGAAAGCTACAGAAAGACCTCAGAAAGCGGCACCATAGACACACGAAGATCTATGGCGGCACAGGTCGCCGTTAGTCGTCGCTTTGAACGTCCCGCTCTGTTCATTGGATGCCAACATCAGCGTTGTCGCACCATTGCATCGGACAAAGGACAGGAGCGGCGCTAAGCTCAGAAAACGAACCGTATCGTTTGCTGCGTGTTCAATTTGTGGCTTGCCGACTTTCTATCTTGACGACGCTGCCGAGAACAATTGGCAGGAGTAACGCCAAGCTTGGTGAGGGCGTGAATCCTCTCTTCTTAGGCTTGCTAGCTGTGTTTCGCGTAGAAAATCTCAGCACGCAGTGAAAGCCTCCAGCTACAATTGTCTCCAGTGGCGCGCTGTTGGTACTCGAACGAATCCTAATTTCTGCCTCGGCCTAACACCTGCTACCGTGTCCCTCTGGGCTGTGTGTGCGTGTGTGTCTGTGTGTGCATGTGTGCATGTGTGTGTGTTAATACCTTCTGATTGTGTTTCTGTCTTTAAGCAAGAAACACACTATGTGGCTAGGTATGAATAGCAGGATTGTTTGCAGCTTCGAATGAGCAAAGGAAAGAAAGAAATAATTGCACAGTCTGTTCGTGTCTGTCTGCCCATGCATGAGTGAAGTATGTGCATGCCAATGCTTTCTGTATGGCAAGTTTGAACAAATTGTCAGTACCTGACTTGTGACTGAGTCAGCAAGTAGTTCGAGTTGGGGCGGCAGCCCCACGAGTTTTTTAACTCGAAATACTTGTTGTGACTCTATGTCACATTGAGCCTGTACACAAATCCATTGCTGTCACCTAAAGCACAGCTTATGCTGCACTATCTCTGGTAGCACATCCTTGCCTGTACCTACACATGCACTGCACATGAGATGGACCGCTTCAACTTACCCCAAGACAGTCAACAAGGAACTCGTTGGAGACCACAATGGGTAACTCCCAGGGGACAATGCTCTCTGAAGTGGGTGGTGAAGCAGGCATTCCGAGCTGCTCAGCTATCTGGGAGAGGACAGAGGGAGAGACAACACACTTGCATGCACATGCACACACACACACACACACACACACACACACACACACACACACACACACACACACACACACACACACACACACACACACACACACACACACACACACACACACACAAACACACACACACATGCACGCACGCCCACATACACCATGGTCCAGCATGTGGCATTCCTAGTGTTGTACTGTGGTGATGTAAGCAGAAAGTAGTGCGGTGTTGGGGGATGAGGAGCAGTGTTTGAGAGATGACCTTCACAGCAGCTGCCCTGCACACGGCTCCAATGGTCCTCTCCAGCTGCCTCACTCCAGCCTCACGGGTGTAGCTGGATACTGCAAACAAGAACATCCTCCCTTAACCCACACACACACAAGCAAGCACGCACACACATACACACCCACCCACACACACACACACACACACACATACCCATGCACACACGCACAAACACACGTGTCTCTACTGATCCTTGGAGAGAGAGAGAGGTGTGTTGCAAGTGCATGTACCTCACCTCTAGTTGCTTGGAGATGAGGTGTCGCTTGGCAATCTGGAGTTTGTCCTCCTGTGTGTATCCAGGCACCTCAATGACCTCCATCCGATCCCTCAGGGTGGGGGGAACAGTTGCCATGGTGTTTGCAGTTGCAATAAAGAGCACCTGCATGTGACAGACAGCCAATCAAATTGCAGCATTTCTTATCACCTCATTTGGGTCTCCTCACATACGTACCTTGGACAGGTCAAAGGGCACCCCCAGATAGCTAACAGGTTAAGTCAAAACCCTTAGGATGACGTGTGATGTCCTATGTGTGTACATGAATGTATGTGAGTCCTGCAGTAGTGTTACAGTACATGCTGTGAGCAGTGGGGGTTGTGTGGGAAATGTGGAAGGTGAGGGTGTGTGGGAAGTGTGGGAGTGAGGGTGTGGGAGGTGCAGAGGATACTGATCAACAAAGGAGTTGTTCTGTTCTGGGTCGAGCACCTCAAGCAGGGCTGCTGCTGGGTCGCCATGGATACCACGGCTCTGGAGTAAAAGACAAGTGCAGGGGAGCCTATTTCAGACACAACTATCGACACGCAATTAAGTATACGAGGCAGATGCACAAATTAACAGAATCTGACATCATAATGTGGCTTGGGTAGGTAGTATGAATTCATATGGGGTCTTCTGTATATGTGCCATCTGCCATTTATACACACCCACATACAGGCACAGGCACAGACACATGGAGAAGGGAGTGGTATGAAACACTACACTAGCTCACTAGCTTGTCGACCTCGTCCAAGAGGAGGACAGGATTGCAGACACCCACAGTCTTCAGACCCTGAAGGATCCTGCCTGGCATGGCACCGATGTACGTCCGTCTGTGCATACACACGTACGTATACACAAAATAAGTATGTACATTTCAGCCACATGCAACACGCTGCACTACCCTAGCAACACTGATAACAGCTGGCTAGCTGCAAATGCACTGGTAGGCTCAGCCAATCAGAGCTCACCTGTGTCCTCTGATCTCTGACTGGTCACTGACTCCACCCAGGGATATCCTGTGGAACTTTCGTTTCATTGTCATGGCAACGGACCGGCCAATGCTGGTCTTGCCCACTCCTGGTGGGCCCACAAAACACAAAATGGGACCTGAAGAAGCCAACAAGACAAGGACTCAGTGACGCTCCACCAACTGCTGTCGCTGCACCCTCCCTCTTCCCTCCAAGACCAACCCTTCATATCCTTTTTCAGCTGCCTCACTGCTAAGAACTCCAGCACCCTCTTCTTCACCTTGTCCATTCCATAGTGCTCAACTTCCAGCTACTCTCTGGCAGGAAAGCAGAGCAGGAACAACAGCACTAAATCACAAACATGCTCTACCTCCCTCTATACTTCTTCCTCCCCTCCTCTCCCTCCCTTTTCCACCCCCCTTGCTCCTTCCCCCATCCCCTCCTCCCCTCCCCATGTGACCTTACCTAGCTTTTGTCACATCAAGTGCATCTTCCGTCTGCTGGCTCCACGGCAGGTCAAGCAAATACTCCAGGTAATTCCTGCCATGCAACACAAACACTGTGATAGTCCGACGCACTCCAGAGCACGCACACACACACACACACACACAGACACACACACGCACACACACGCACACAGCATACAAAGCCACCCACCTAGTCAAGGAATGTTCTGGAAAGTGCTGAGGCATGCCCTTCAGACGCTGACAGGACAAAGCACATACACACACTACATCAATGCACCTCCCAGTAACACTGCTGTTAACAACTTCCTACCTTCAGCTCCTTCTCAGCAACTCTCCTTGCTTGCTCAGGCAGCGCAGCAGACCTGGAGAGTTGGTGGACAGGCAACAGAGCAAACGTCTACTTGTAAGCACACCAACTGTGCCCAGGTTGGTTGCAACTTGAAAACCTTCAAAAACATTTGCCCACAGCTGTTCCCCCAAGTATGACACACAACATCCAATGCACTGACAACTTTCACTACCAACCTCACCCACACCAGCATACATACGTAAGTACCTCACACGCTGATCCAGCTCAGAGATGTCACCTTCATCGGCAATTTGACCACCAAGACTCCTCACCCGATCCCTGTCCCTGTCCCTCCTCTCCACGTCAGGCAGTACCGACACACTGGAAACCTTCTGCAGCAGTCTGAGTGTCTGTGGAACAAGAAAAATGACATTCTTAACTATGTAGCATGTTGGAGGAGACGTAGCATGAAAGACAGTCACATTACATCTTGTCACAGGCACACGACCACATGTACGCAACTATCATGTAACAGTCATATAATTCTATCATCCAATGCTCACATGACCATCATGTGATGATCACATGACCACCATGTGACATCACATGACAGGCACACTACACACAGCCTCTCACCATGAACTGACAGTAAATGATCACTGTGGAATATGCACAAAGTACCTCTATTTGCCGTGTCACCAGTGGCTGGGCAGCCTTGAGCTTCTGCACAAGTTGCACTGCGTCCAGTACTTTGAGCTTCTCCTCAAAGGAACCCTTGACAATGGAGGAGAGCAGGTCAGGGAGACTCTGGTCTGGGACGTGACCTAGTAAACGCTGGAGTCCCACATAACACGGGGGAGGGAAAGGTGGTGGAGGAGGAAGGAGGGAGGGAAAAGGGGTGGAGGAGGAGGAGGGAGGGAAAAGGGGTGGAGGAGGAAGGAGGGAGGAAAAAAGCGGTGTCGGAGGAAGGAGGGAGGGAAAAGTGGTGGAGGAGTAAGGAGGGAATGAAAGAAGTATGGAGGTAGAGAAGAGAGAGAAGAGAGAGTACAGATAAACCAGGAGGGGAGAGAGAGGATTACCGCATTGCAGGCTGGGGGGGACACTAGTACCATGTGGATGAGTACTGTTCATATACCTTAGGCTGATCATGTGACAATCATATGACTATCATGTGACGATCACATGACAATCATATGACACCACATACACCTTAGGCTGATCATGACCAGGTAAAGATACAGATGCAGTATGCAGTGTTGCACTTCATACCTACCGCAGTGGGCACATGTTCTCCTGCATGATCTTAAGTCTCACCTTCATCCTGTCTGCAGTTGCACCGTTCACATCCAGCAACTCCACCAGTTCACTAGCTGCAATTCGCAGGTCCTTGGCCAGCTGTTTCGCATCCATGGGAAGTGTCTCCTCATCTGTAGCAACACACACAAGTATATACGCACACACACACACACGCACACACACACACACACACACACACTGATGTCTGCAGCACACAGCCCCCTCCCCCCCACACACACAGTTGTATGCGCACACCAAAGCGCACAAATTCACACTCACCTTCAGAAGAGAGGTAGTCTAGTTGAGTAACCGCGGCAACAAGGTAGGGACTCTCCTTTGTATATTCCTCGACCTTAAACCTGCACACCCCAATCAGCATGAGAGTGAAGTGCGGCTGAGGGTTTGAGTGTGCAGACACCTGCTTCACGACTGCGGCAGTGCCCACAGAGTATAACTGCACTGGATTCGCTTCTCCTCCATCCTGCGTCCACAGAGAAACAAGACAGTTAACACAAGAACTGATGGACTGCAAGATGCTCCACAACAGATGCAGAACACATACAGGGAAGGAACACTGGCCACTTCAATGTTAAATTCATCGGTGATTAGAAACTTCTGCAAAGTCTGGGTGGACAGGTACAGCTGTCATGTCCCACCACTAACTAATAGTGCATCTTGACAAAGTGGTAGCCTCATGTCACTAGAAGAAAGCGGGTCCAACAGTCTACCTCCATGCTTGAACTGTGAATGATACACTGTGACAGCAGCAACTGTCAACTGACAAGTCGGCCGAAATATCCGCTACACCTTCCAGCTGCTATGTACCTCACCCAGCTCGTTAGCCAGCACACATCAGTAGATGGTGACAGTGCGCTAGTCTGTGGCATAGACCCCATGTGCATACCATGTGGTAAAATGCATTGAACGTATATGCAGGCTAGACCAGCCCACCTGGTGCTGCCTATGAATCCTGGGTACCACACCAACGGGCTTGCCTTTCCAGTCCTCGTTGTTCCAGAAAGTACTCTCCACCATGTTCATGCTGTGGACCGAATGGACTGATAGTGAATATGCACATGTCACTCCATGATTGCTGTAATCAACACACAAAGCTTCCCCCAAAATTGCTAACATGAATGCATGGAACACCACATTTCATCCAATTCTAAATATCTGCAGCCATATCAGCTAGCTAGGTAATTAGAATGTGACAGAACTTTATTGTACATAATACAATACAATACAATATAATACAATACAATATAATACATTACACTACAATACACTACAATACACTACACTACAATGCACTACAATACAATATAATACAATACGTACGTACACTATAATACAATATAAAACAACACAATCTGATACAACACAATACATGGCTGCAGCTCTGTGTGGATACCATGTCACTTTAATGTGAAACAGAGTGACAATGGTTGGACGTGAGACGGGTTGAGTGAGGAAGTTGACATAAGTGGTCACAGGAAGCGAGGGCTAACCTCTAGCAGGGTATGTGGCTTGGCCGCCAATGATGGGAGGGAAGTCCAAGTCCAGGGGTAACTCAGCGTTGCCCTCGTCTCTGTCATCCAGTTGCTCTTGCTGTAAATCTTTCAGCAGTTGCTGATGGTAAAGAGACGAGAGGGAGCGACAAGCAGTGACTACATGGCACTCACACACACAAAGGTACTGAGCCAGAGAGGGCCAGAGAACAGAATGTGCGGACTTAGCGAGCAATGCCATTACTAACTTGAACACAGCCCTATGTACACTCATTACCTCACTACTTCCAGCGCCAGCGCCAGTGTCAGTGGGAATGGGAAAATCCAGTCCAGACACAAACTGCATAGGCCAATGTACCACCGATAAGTGACACATTACCATTTGCATTGACAGTGACATGACACATGACATGACGTGACAAGACATACGTCTGTGAAGGCCTCCTGGTTGAGATTGAAGAGGCTGCTGAGGGTCTCCTGCACCGAGTCCAGGTTGGCCTGCTGCTCGTCCAAGTGGTTTACAACTGAGCTGTGACTGAAGAGAGGCACACCACCAGCAGGGAATACACCCACAAGTGACATCACACAAGGGAAAGTCCCAAATCATCATCCCCAGTCTGACTCTCAATCCTACATTATATTTGTACACAGCACAAAATTGAAGTGACTTACTCTGGCCAAGAGATTGCTGCCTGTGAGACAGGCACTGGAGGTGCAGCATGGGGTCTGATGAGAAGGAAAGGGAAGGAAGATGGAGGAAGGGAGGAGAGAGGGAGGGGGAGGAGGGAGAGAGGGAGGAGGGAGAACAGGAAGAGGGAGTGGGAGAGTTGGGTAGGCAGGGATGGTGGTGGGAGCGAAGGAAGAAGAGATAGGGAGGAGGAGGAGGAGGAGGGGAAGTGGAGAAGGACCATCACACACACACACACACATGTCGCATTTAACACTGTAGTGTACCACACACATCTGAGGTTGATGCATCAGAGGTGCTTTGCTAGTTGGAAGGTCCTCCAGGTTGAAATCACGCAGCATGGCACCAGTCCCATGCGAGGGAACCTCTTCAGCCACACTTCCCATCACACTCCCACCAACTGGCAGTACTGATGTGCTGACAGACGGCGGTGATTCCACAAGATCCAAGAGGGACCTGACATCGACTGCAGGTGAGAAAGAGGAGGGTTCCAATCACCAAGATCAGACTTTCCTGAAGTAGACTACATAGCAATGCTATCTGACACAGGTCAAATTGCAAAATGAGATGTTCTAACGCGTGAACAATGCATGAGTATATGCAAAACAGGAGAAAGGAATCTAATTTCAGGTTGATTCAAATGTATATATAGTTTCAATGGACACAGCTATCAAGACATGACACTGTTCCACCCACACATTTAATTGCATGTACCTACAAGTTGTTTCAGCCCAGTGGTCCAAATGCCTAACACACACATGCAGTTCAAAGGGTAGGGAATTGAAGCTTTGGCTGGCGAAATAGAACTTCTAATATTTCTCTGCTACAAATATTGGCAAACCGTTATCAGTCAGCCCCCAGGTGTGTTGCTAGCGGAGCCTGACCTGTGGGGGTGGCGATCGGGGAAACTTCATAGGGGCCCAGACTGCTGGGTGCCGGGGTGGGCTCCACTCGGGTGAGCTTCTGTGTGGGAGCAGAGGGGCCCTCTTCAGGCTCCTCCACACCTGTCAGCATCAGTCTGGATGAAGGAATGGATGGAAGGGAAGGAGAGATGGAGCAGGGTACAGTGCCCACTGCACCCTGCAACACATAGGCTCATCCCGCTTGTCTCTCCCCCTCTCCCCTCACACATGTCTTCACATCTAACACAGGGGCTGGCTGTCAAGGCTACAGACTGACTGCTGGATATCGTTCTCACCTTCGCTTCCGTCCAGTGGGGAGGCCAGTTGCGTACAGGACACTGGCCATGAACCTAATCAGCTGCAGAGAACAAATCACTGGTAGCGTGACAACCATACTCATTCACTTGTATGTATGTACGATGTGTCTGCTGACATCAAGCATGCAAGTTTACTCACACACATCACATGTCACACACAACACATGCACAAACATCACATGCACACACACCACATTCTCACGATCTCATTCAAAACACATTGCATGCACACTTGTAGAGGAGACTTTAACCTTGTTGAGCACAAACTGTTGTCTGCTGTGCCTTCTCTTCAGATCATCCATCTCCTGGTGAAGCTTCTCATTCTCCCTGGTGTGAAGTTGCGGGATGGTAGACAAATCTCAAGCACACACACACACTACACACACACACACACACACTACACACACACACACACACACACACACACACACACACACACACACACACACACACACACACACACACACACACAGACAGCTCACTTCAGTATGCCTTGGATGAGGCTGGCATTCTGGTCATGCTTGTTCCGAATGTCCTGGATGTCCTTCATCACTTTGTGCACATCCTCTGCCTTCACAGTGTGGTCGTCGACAGTCTTACTAGCGTTTGCCTGTGCGTTCAAGACAGTTTACACCATTCTCAAGCTCCATCGTCTACACTCACTGCCCATCCAGCCAATGGAGGTACGTACATGCAGCATGCTTGTGCATATGAGCTGCATGTGACGTGCATGTGACATGCATGTGACGTGCATGTGACATGCATGTGACATATGCATGTGATGGTAGTGGGGCACACCTTCCGTTGCATGTGCTGCAGCAGATTGGGTTGCCCCCTTCTGAAATTGGCGTGAAAGAACTCAATTGGTTCAACCAGGTCTGCCTGTGCCAGTGAGCCTCGATCGACTTTGGCCAATTTCCTGAAGCCATCTACAGAACAAGCAGGCACAGACCACTATGTAGAGTGCCAGTTTGAAAGCGAGGGCGGATAAGCAACCTCACTCACATAGATTCAGCTGTCGCACAAAGCTGTTGAAGTTGCTGTGTTTGAAGTATCGGGGGAGGACCTTCCTGGCAAACTCGTGGTAGTCCGACACCACAAAACTTCTGCCGTCCTAAATAAAACATTCCACCAATCACATGCAACAGTCCTTGTACCCTAAACACATGGCTATACTTGCAGTGACTACTGCTCATTCAGTAAACAGCTTTGTAGCTACACACATTGAATATCTTTAAAACTTTCGCCAGTGAGAATTACTCTTACACATCCTAAAAGGAGCCACTTACTTGAGACCAACAGATCAGCTCCTGGTAGTCTGGCTGTTCCACGAGGTTCCATAGTTTCATGATAAAGCGTGGCACATCTTGGCCTGCGGGAGACCTCCCTGGTTCCTCCAGCTCTAGAAGGGTCAAACCAAGCAAGTTCAAGGAGTAGTTCTGTGGAGATAGCCCCATATTACAGACCTGAAACATGTGTAATAGCTTCAAGCGGTCTTGATTCGAAGTCCTGAAACCCAGCATCGCTTTCAAACTTCATGAAGTCGTCCATGTTTTAAGCATCAACGTCACAGTGCGTCATCATTCGCATTCACGCGCATGAATTCATTCACTGCCAGCTCATCTCATCTACTAGCTATAGCTAATGGTACAGATTTGTATGAACATTCCCTACAGCTGAAACTAAAGCTACAGTTTGCTAGCAGTTTTGAGTCTTCCTTCAAAAGCTGTGTTCAGAACTTCTTTGACTGTGGACACGAGGACAAACTTCACCTCATCCTACATAACTACAGATACAGCTGGGAATGCCTGCTTCACCACCCACTTCAGAGAGCATTGCCCCCTGGGAGTTACCCATTGTGGTCTCCAATGAGTTCCTTGTTGACTGTCTTGGGGTAAGTTTAAGTGGTCCATCTCATGTGCAGTGCATGTGTAGGTACAGGCAAGGATGTGCTACCAGAGATAGTGCAGCATAAGCTGTGCTTTAGGTGACAGCAATAGATTTTAGGTATGTTTGTGTACAGGCTCATTGCTATGGTAGGGTCAGTGAGAGAGAATGAGACATCAACCCATGATATTGTAGAGGCTCATTGTTACGTTGTGACAACTGGCGAATAGATCTTGATGAGCATACATACGTATATGTAGCAGAATCAATCAATCAATAGCAGCTGATTGCAGGACGTTTTTGTCACAAAGGCCTTCGTCACAACTGCATACAAAACTGAGGATACTGGAGTGTGAGATAAGCAAACCCTAACAATGTGTTGACAAACATGCAGGTGATAAATTAGTGGCCACTATATTGCAATAATGTTACACACAGACTGCTTATGTCAGATCTAATTGCAACACACATCCTGATCCAGAGAGTCTGTCAGACATTTACCAGCTGGCAAGGTGCACTTCACAGTGGTGCCTGGGGTGGAGTGAGGGTTTCATGTGAAACATGTACATGTGAGTGCTGTGGTCAAACATACACATTGTAGCACATGTCATGTCTCGCTTTAGACCAGACACACCCATACCTAACACCCATGCGTACCTGACACCAGAGCTTGAAAGACCTTTGACTCCACCTTGATATTTTCAGCCACAGCAGTGCACGTATACCCACCAACATAAGCAGTAGAGAAATCCACCACA
>OX465051.1:844952-847452 GCA_949841015.1 Aplysina aerophoba
GTGACTCTGGTCTAGACTTTTACATGTACTCCCACTCCACACCCCATGCAGGTACCACTGCGAAGAGCACCTTGCCAGACTCTCTAGAGGAGGAGATGCCTATAAGAACTAACAATGCATGATGTGTGTTCAAAACAGTTTACTACAACTGTCATATTCGTGGTAGTGGTAACTCGTGGTAGTGGTAACCTGGAGTCATTTGTGGTTTTACCGTGGTAGTGGTGGAAGGAGGAGTTAAAGTTTGTTTGAGTCCAGTCAGTCACCCCCCCCCCCCCACACACACACTCTCTGGGAGTCAAGTTTACACACACAGTCAAGTTTGATGCTTTCCAGTCCACGCACACACACAGTCAAGTTTGATGCTTTCCAGTCCACGCACACACACAGTCAAGTTTGATGCTTTCCAGTCCACGCACACACACAGTCAAGTTTGATGCTTTCCAGTCCACGCACACACACAGTCAAGTTTGATGCTTTCCAGTCCACGCACACACACAGTCAAGTTTGATGCTTTCCAGTCCACGCACACACACAGTCAAGTTTGATGCTTTCCAGTCCACGCACACACACAGTCAAGTTTGATGCTTTCCAGTCCACGCACACACACAGTCAAGTTTGATGCTTTCCAGTCCACGCACACACACAGTCAAGTTTGATGCTTTCCAGTCCACGCACACACACAGTCAAGTTTGATGCTTTCCAGTCCACGCACACACACAGTCAAGTTTGATGCTTTCCAGCACACGCACACACACAGTCAAGTTTGATGCTTTCCAGCACACGCACACACACAGTCAAGTTTGATGCTTTCCAGCACACGCACACACACAGTCAAGTTTGATGCTTTCCAGCACACGCACACACACAGTCAAGTTTGATGCTTTCCAGCACACGCACACACACAGTCAAGTTTGATGCTTTCCAGCACACACACACACACAGTCAAGTTTGATGCTTTCCAGCACACACACACACACAGTCAAGTTTGATGCTTTCCAGCACACACACACACACAGTCAAGTTTGATGCTTTCCAGCACACACACACACACAGTCAAGTTTGATGCTTTCCAGCACACACACACACACAGTCAAGTTTGATGCTTTCCAGCACACACACACACACAGTCAAGTTTGATGCTTTCCAGCACACACACACACACAGTCAAGTTTGATGCTTTCCAGCACACACACACACACAGTCAAGTTTGATGCTTTCCAGCACACACACACACACAGTCAAGTTTGATGCTTTCCAGCACACACACACACACAGTCAAGTTTGATGCTTTCCAGCACACACACACACACAGTCAAGTTTGATGCTCACACACACACACACACACACACACACACACACACACACACACACACACACACACACACACACACACACACACACACACACACACACACACACACACACACACACACACACACACACACACACACAAAGAGGCAGTGAGGCTGCTGAAAGCAGGCAGCACACACACACACACACACACACACACACACACAAAGAGGCAGTGAGGCTGCTGAAAGCAGGCAGCACACACACACACACACACACACACAAAGAGGCAGTGAGGCTGCTGAAAGCAGGCAGCACACACACACACACACACACACACAAAGAGGCAGTGAGGCTGCTGAAAGCAGGCAGCACACACACACACACACACACACACACACAAAGAGGCAGTGAGGCTGCTGAAAGCAGGCAGCACACACACACACACACACACACACACAAAGAGGCAGTGAGGCTGCTGAAAGCAGGCAGCACACACACACACACACACACACACACACACAAAGAGGCAGTGAGGCTGCTGAAAGCAGGCAGCACACACACACACACACACACACACAAAGAGGCAGTGAGGCTGCTGAAAGCAGGCAGCACACACACACACACACACACACACAAAGAGGCAGTGAGGCTGCTGAAAGCAGGCAGCACACACACACACACACACACACACACACACAAAGAGGCAGTGAGGCTGCTGAAAGCAGGCAGCACACACACACACACACACACACAAAGAGGCAGTGAGGCTGCTGAAAGCAGGCAGCACACACACACACACAACACACACACAAAGAGGCAGTGAGGCTGCTGAAAGCAGGCAGCACACACACACACACACACACACACACAAAGAGGCAGTGAGGCTGCTGAAAGCAGGCAGCACACACACACACACACACACACACACACAAAGAGGCAGTGAGGCTGCTGAAAGCAGGCAGCACACACACACACACACACACACACAAAGAGGCAGTGAGGCTGCTGAAAGCAGGCAGCACACACACACACACACACACACACAAAGAGGCAGTGAGGCTGCTGAAAGCAGGCAGCACACACACACACACACACACACACAAAGAGGCAGTGAGGCTGCTGAAAGCAGGCAGCACACACACACACACACACACACACACAAAGAGGCAGTGAGGCTGCTGAAAGCAGGCAGCACACACACACACAC
>OX465051.1:852452-909952 GCA_949841015.1 Aplysina aerophoba
ACAGGTATCAGTGCCAACCTGGGCAGCATTTGCTCTGACCCAGTTCAAGCTGATTTGTGCCGACTCCTTCATAACATCGCCTTCAGGGGGTGGGGAGAGGTGCATGAACTAGTTGTCAACAACATCATGACACCAAGTATGCAGTGGTCCTCTGTCGGAGGAGGCTCACCCAGCTGTCCGGTCAACACAAGTTTCCCCTCCCCCGGCATCTTACAGGCCTCAACGTACATGGTTTCCCCACCCACTGCCGTCCATGCCAGCCCGATGGCCACTCCTGGGACCAGCAGCGGCCTGGACAGCTCCCGCTCATAGCGCACAGGCTGCAGAGTGATAAGAGCAGGCTACTGCATACTAGTCGGCACAGGGCTGTTACTAATGGGTACTGGGCTGCTACTACAGTACATGAATAGAAGGAAGAGGTTGTTACTGACGTATGGTGTTCATGTGGTTCAGTGTCACCTGTAAGTGCTCAGTCAACACTAGTACACTTTTCACTCACTACGAATGACCGCCATCTATTGTAACTCATACCTATGTACACAGGGACATTGCAGATAATCAAGAAGAACATAATGTTACACTAAGAAGCCTTTGTCAGCTGGGGTGGCTAGGCTATTTGGTGTCCAAAGTTTCTGAGCATTGCATCACAGAAGTACTTCATTACAGAGGTCCAGCATATCCTGTGGTGCTTGCTACCATCACATGCATGTCACATCCATGTCACATGCATGTCACATGCACGTCACATACATGCCATGTATGAAGTACAGACTGCACTTCATTACAGAGGTCCAGCATATCCTGTGTCTTGTTTCTGGCTGGTGCTTGTGGGGCTTCTCAAAATGCTCAGGTATTGCAGGGTTTGTGAATCCTTCATAAGAAATCACACACTAAGAAGCCACAAGCCCTGCATAAGGTGTCATGGCCGAGCTGTCCTGTTCTTGCCTTATCACCTGCTACATCCCTTGCTCTCATGTTTCTACTTTTTGTGACTCTATGTCACACTGAGCCTGTACACAAACATACCTAAAAACTATTGGTGTCACCTAAAGCACAGCTTATGCTGCACTATCTCTGGTAGCACATCCTTGCCTGTACCTACACATGCACTGCACATGAGATGGACCACTTAAACTTACCCCAAGACAGTCAACAAGGAACTCGCTGGAGACCACAATGGGTAACTCCCAGGGGACAATGCTCTCTGAAGTGGCTGGTGAGGTAGTCATTCCCAGCTGTTCCGCTATCTGGGATAGGACAGAGGGAGAGACAACACACTTGTGCACACATGCACACACACACGCACGCGCGCATGCACACACACACACACACCATGGTCCTGCATGTGGCATTCCTAGTGTTGTACTGTGATGATGTAAGCAGGAAGTAGTGCGGTGTTGGGGGATGAGGAGCAGTGTTTGAGAGCTGACCTTCACAGCAGCTGCCCTGCACACGGCTCCAATGGTCCTCTCCAGCTGCCTCACTCCAGCCTCACGGGTGTAGCTGGATACTGCAAACAAGAACATCCTCCCTTAACCCACACACACACAAGCAAGCACGCACACACATACACACCCACCCACACACACACGCACTGCTTCAACAAGTACAATCACATCATCCTCACTGATTTGAACGAGAGAACTATCAGGGAACTCCAGCTGGTCCAGGGCCAGTCCATTGGCCTGCAGTGAGAAAGTTTACTAAACACAGTGCAATAAACACAACTCACCCACCCATCTAACAATAGCCTCAGAGCTACTCTCAACAAATCCCCTGCATTCTTAGACTCTGAGAAGTGTGCTTGTGTCTCTACTGATCATTGGAGAGAGAGAGAGGTGTGTTGCAAGTGCATGAACCTCACCTCTAGTTGCTTGGAGATGAGGTGTCGCTTGGCAATCTGGAGTTTGTCCTCCTGTGTGTATCCAGGCACCTCAATGACCTCCATGCGATCCCTCAGGGTGGGGGGAACAGTTGCCGTGGTGTTTGCAGTTGCAATAAAGAGCACCTGCATGTGACAGACAGCCAATCAAATTGCAGCATTTCTTATCACCTCATTTGGGTCTCCTCACATACGTACCTTGGACAGGTCAAAGGGCACCCCCAGATAGCTAACAGGTTAAGTCAAAACCCTTAGGATGACGTGTGATGTCCTACGTGAGTACATGAATGTATGTGAGTCCTGCAGTAGTGTTACAGTACATGCTGTGAGCAGTGGGGTTGTGTGGGAAATGTGGAAGGTGAGGGTGTGTGGGAGGTGTGGGAATGAGGGTGTGGGAGGTGCAGAGGATACTGATCAACAAAGGAGTTGTTCTGTTCTGGGTCGAGCACCTCCAGGAGGGCTGCTGCTGGGTCGCCATGGATACCACGGCTCTGGAGTAAGAGACAAGTGCAGGAGAGCCTATTTCAGACACAACTGTTCACACGCAACTACATATACAAGGCAGATGCACAAATTAACAGAAGACCACAATCTGACATCATATTGTGGCTTGGGTAAGTAGTATGAATTCATATGGGACCTTCTGTATATGTGCCATCTGCCATTTGTACACACCCACATACAGACACAGGCACACACACACAGAGGAGGAGGGAGTGGTATGAAACACTACACTAGCTCACTAGCTTGTCAACCTCGTCCAAGAGGAGGACAGGATTGCAGACACCCACTGTCTTCAGACCCTGAAGGATCCTGCCTGGCATGGCACCGATGTACGTCCGTCTGTGCATACATACGTACGCATACACACAATAAGTATGTACAACTCAGCCACATGCAACACGCTGCACTACCCTAGCAACACTGATAACAGCTGGCTAGGTGCAAATGAACTGGTAGGCTCAGCCAATCAGAGCTCACCTGTGTCCTCTGATCTCTGACTGGTCACTGACTCCACCCAGGGATATCCTGTGGAACTTTCGTTTCATTGTCATGGCAACGGACCGGCCAATGCTGGTCTTGCCCACTCCTGGTGGGCCCACAAAACACAAAATGGGACCTAAAGAAGCCAACAAGACAAGGACTCAGTGACGCTCCACCAACTGCTGTCGCTGCACCCTCCCTCTTCCCTCCAAGACCAACCCTTCATATCCTTTTTCAGCTGCCTCACTGCTAAGAACTCCAGCACCCTCTTCTTCACCTTGTCCATTCCATAGTGCTCCACTTCCAGCTCCTCACTGGCAGGAAAGCAGAGCAGGAACAACAGCACTAAATCACAAACATGTTCTACCTCCCTCTATACTTCTCCCTCCCTTTTCCACCCCCCTTGCTCCTTCCTCCCCTCCCCATGTGCCCTTACCTAGCTTTTGTCACATCAAGAGCATCTTCTGTCTGCTGGCTCCACGGCAGGTCAAGCAAATACTCCAGGTAATTCCTGCCATGCAACACAAACACACTGTGATAGCCCGACGCACTCCAGAGCGCGCACACACACACACACACACATACACACACACACACACACACACACACACACACACACACACACACACACACAGACACACACACACACAGCATACAAAGACACCCACCTAGTCAAGGAATGTTCTGGAAAGTGCTGAGGCATACCCTTCAGACGCTGACAGGACAAAGCACATACACACACTACATCAATGCACCTCCCAGTAACACTGCTGTTAGCAACTTCCTACCTTCAGCTCCTTCTCAGCAACTCTCCTTGCTTGCTCAGGCAGCGCAGCAGACCTGGGAGTTGGTGGACAGGCAACAGAGCAAACGTCTACTTGTAAGCAAACCGACTGTGCCCAGGTTGGTTGCAACTTGAAAACCCTCAAAAACATTTGCCCACAGCTGTTCCCCCATGTATGGTACACAACATCCAATGCACTGCCAAATTTCACTACCAACCTCACCCACACCAGCATACATATGTAAGTACCTCACACGCTGATCCAGCTCAGAGATGTCACCTTCATCGGCAATTTGACCACCAAGACTCCTCACCCGATCCCCGTCCCTGTCCCTCCTCTCCACGTCAGGCAGTACCGACACACTGGAAACCTTCTGCAGCAGTCTGAGTGTCTGTGGAACAAGAAAAATGACATTCTTAACTATGTAGCATGTTGGAGGAGACGTAGCATGAAAGACAGTCACATTACATCTTGTCACAGGCACACGACCACATGTACGCAACTATCATGTAACAGTCATATAATTCTATCATCCAATGCTCACATGACCATCATGTGACATCACATGACAGGCACACTACACACAGCCTCTCACCATGAACTGATAGTGAATGATCACTGTGGAATATGCACAAAGTACCTCTATTTGCCGTGTCACCAGTGGCTGGGCAGCCTTGAGCTTCTGCACAAGTTGCACTGCGTCCAGTACTTTGAGCTTCTCCTCAAAGGAGCCCTTGACGATGGAGGAGAGCAGGTCAGGGAGACTCTGGTCTGGGACGTGACCTAGTAAACGCTGGAGTCCCACATAACACGGGGGAGGGAAAGGTGGTGGAGGAGGAAGGAGGGAGGGAAAAGGGGTGGAGGAGGAAGGAGGGAGGGAAAGAAGTATGGAGGTAGAGAAGAGAGAGAAGAGAATAGAGATAAACCAGGAGGGGAGAGAGAGGATTACCACATTGCAGGCTAGGGAGAGACACTAGTACTGTTCATATACCTTAGACTGATCATGTGACAATCATATGACTATCATGTGATGATCACATGACAATCATGTGACACCACATACACCTTAGGCTGACCAGGTAAAGATACAGATGCAGTATGCAGTGTTGCACTTCATACCTACCGCAGTGGGCACATGTTCTCCTGCATGATCTTAAGTCTCACCTTCATCCTGTCTGTAGTTGCACCGTTCACATCCAGCAACTCCACCAGTTCACTAGCTGCCATTCGCAGGTCCTTGGCCAGCTGCTTCACATCCAAGGAAAGTGTCTCCTCATCTGTAGCAACACACACAGGCATATATGCACACACACACACACACACACACGCACGCACGCACGCACACACACACACTGATGTCTGCAGCACACAGCCCCCCCTCCCCCCCACACACAGTTATATGCACACACCAAAGCGCACAAATTCACACTCACCTTCGGAAGAGAGGTAGTCCAGTTGAGTAACCGCGGCAACAAGGTAGGGACTCTCCTTTGTATATTCCTCGACCTTAAACCTGCACACCCCAATCAGCACGAGAGTGAAGTGTGGCTGAGGGTTTGAGCGTGCGGACACCTGCTTCACGACTGCGGCAGTGCCCACAGAGTACAACTGCATTGGATTCGCTTCTCCTCCATCCTGCGCACACAGAGAAACAAGACAGTTAACACAAGAACTGATGGACTGCAGGATGCTCCACAACAGATGCAGAACGCATGCAAGGAAGGCACTATGGGCACTTCAATGTTACACATTTATCGGTGATTAGAAACTTCAGCAAAGTCTGGGTGGACAGGACAGGTACAGCTGTCATGTCCCATCACTACCTAATAGTGCATCTTGACAAAGTGGTAGCCTCATGTATGCCACTAGAAGAAAGTGGGTCCAACAGTCTACCTCCATGCTTGAACTGTGAATGATACACTGTGACAGCAGCAACTGTCAACTGACAAGTCGGCCTAAATATCCGCTACACCTTCCAGCTGCTATATACCTCACCCAACTCGTTAGCCAGCACACATTAGTAGATGGTGACAGTGCACTAGCCTGTGGTATAGACCCCATGTGCATACCGTGTGGTAGAATGCATTGAACGTATATGCAGGCTAGACCAGCCCACCTGGTGCTGCCTATGAATCCTGGGTACCACACCAACAGGCTTGTCTTTCCAGTCCTCGTTGTTCCAGAAAGTACTCTCCACCATGTTCATGCTGTGGACCGAATGGACTGATAGTGAATATGCACATGTCACTCCATGATTGCTGTAATGAACACACAAAGCTTCCCCCAAAATTGCTAACATGAATGCACGGAGTACTACGTGACACCAACATTTCATCCAGTTCTAAATATCTGCAGCCATATCAGCTAGCTAGGCAATTAGAATGTGACAGAGCTTTATTGTCTAAATTCATGTTGCTTTGCTGTACTTATGGTGTGTGTGATAAATCATACTATACATTGTCATGTGAATATGTATGTAACTGTAAGTTATGCTGTACATGCCGTCATGTGATTAGATTGTGCCCCCACACGCGAGCGCTGCGTTCAGACTCAGTAGTAGAGTCTTATTCGACTTACCCTCTCGGATCGTCTACTCGCAGGACCATGGTGGAGCCTGGTAGGAGAACTCTGCCATCCAGAGGTAAGATGGGCAAATAATTAGGAATCGTTACTTTGGCAGCCATTTTAGCGAGTTTCTAATTCCATTTGGAATTCAGCGTGCGTGTGTTCTGGATCGGAAGTGGGGATGCAGCGATGATACAAGGTGAAGCAGAACAGCTGGAATAGACCGCCTCCTCTCTCCCCATCTGTCTACTGTTGGTGTAGGAGACTCACAGTGTATCTCACTGTGTTTCTGATACAATTTTCTGGTATTAGTGACTGTCTGGAGTGCTCCTTGTGTGCTCTGGTGTCAGTGCATGGGTGCTGCCAGACACGCTAGGCAATAGATTGCATTCAGAAATATTGCCTCCATGCATCCTATCCCTCTGGGAATAGTGATTTCAAACAGTTCATTTATTTGTTAATTAATCCCCTCTTGGTCCTTTTCTTTTTGGTGCAGACTCGGGAGATAATGTTTTGTACCACTTTGCTGACCCCTGCACAACAGCTGATGCGGTAGACACAGACTACAAAAGGTCCAAAACAAACCACACCGCTGTTGTCGTTGACAACGGGTCTTACCAGTGCAAGGCTGGATGGGGACATGAGGGGGATCCTCGTCTGTGTTTTAGAAGTGCATCCACAAGGGCCAGAGGAAAGAAGGTGGGATGCCCCCCCCTGCCCCCCAGCGGATGCTTATTGGTTGTATCTTCATGTAAAATTAAGTGTGCTTGCACAGCACTTTTAATACAAAGTTTAAATGGTCAATATTAATTAATTGAATGTTTTGGATTGAGATAATGTATTTAGCTACTAAATAGCTGACCTTGCTTTCTTCAAGTAATGCTTTTTTAATCTAATTCTAATGCAGAATGTGCAGAAAGGTTTGAAGTACTACATTTTGTCTTGTGTGTGTTGTCCTTTGCTATGTCATAGGGTGAAAGTGATTTCTTATGTGTCGGCAATGACATTAATAGCTTTGAAGCTGTCCGCTCTGTGCTGAAGACACCATTTGATCAGAACGTGGTTGTCAACTATACCTGTCAGGTATGTCTCTGTCATGGAATTGTCACATTTACATGACATCTTTGTCACATGTGACAGTCACTACTTGTCAATCTCACCCCAGCCCACTACGGCAAGGTAAGTTCATACCAGATTGTCACAACCTGTCGCTGCCAAGTGACTCATTTACCACCGCACTCCACCCCACTCCAGGAACACGTGCTTGATTATGTGTTTCAGAAGCTGGGCCTAGGAGCTGAGGCGAAGGTGAACCATCCTGTTGTCATGACTGAACCACTCTGCAATCCAGCGTACTGCAGGGCAAGTGAGGCAGCAAACGCAACACCCTCAGTCTGAGACCAGCATGTGCACACAAACGCACACGCACAGACACACACACACACACATACACGCGCACACACACACACACACATCCCCACCACCTCTGCAGTGATGTCAGAGCTACTGTTTGAGTGCTACAGTGTGCCTGCAGTGGCGTACGGCATCGATGCAGTCTTCAGTCTCTTCCACAACTCGCAGGCTAATGGTGGTGGGTGCACCGCACAAGTTATCTGACTCTGTTGATAGTCCAGGCTTATGAAGTTATGGTTGTCATTTGTGTCATGTTCAGGGTTCCCTGAAGATGCCCTGCTGATTAGCTGCGGCTTCCAGGCAACACACATATTGCCGGTTGTGGGTGGGGCAGTGGACCACACCCACTGCAAGAGATTGAATGTGGGAGGGTCTCACCTAGTGACGTACATGCAGCACCTGGTGCAGCTGCAGGTGCCCTCTTTGAGGCAGTACATCTACCACAGCAGGGCAGAGGTGAGCTGGAAGGGGAAGGAGAGGGAGGGGGGAGGAGGAGAAGAAGGGGTGAGGGGATGCAAGAGCACCTCTCAACCTCCACCGTCTTGGATGGCAAAGGAGACCTGTGTATTTCTCCTCCCTACCCTAACCAGGAGCTGACTCACCATCACTGCTACATGGCAGGAAACTACGCCGATGAGCTGCAGCACTGGGCTCAAGGACAGCAGGACCACCTCACTAGGAGGATTCAGCTGCCCTTTCACCAAGTAAACAGCTACCATACTTTAGCACCTTGCCTGGGATGTCCAACATCTTGTCCTTCTTCCTCAGTGCAGTCTGTCCCTTCCTCTTCCTCAGTTGGTCTTGTCTTTCTCTATCCTCAGTGTGGCCTCGTGCAGGAGAGTGCACCTGATCCGAAGAAGGCTGCTCTACAGGCAGAGCGTAGACGGAAGGCTGGGGAAAGGCTTCGAGAATTGAACAAGAAGAGAAAGTTGGAGAAGGTGGGACCGAGCGGAGGGGCGGGGTGTTGTGTGTGGATGTGACAGGTGTACCACCATCCCCTACCAGTGGTCAGTAGACCTACTGTAGATATGTACATAGCTGAGTGGAATGGGTGAATCGAAATTGAGCAAACCTGACAGAATCGAGCAAACACTGTTTGCAGAATGTTTTGTACTTATTCAATGAAATGATGAAGCCTCTATGATATTACAGCAGAGACCCATATAGGAAACTGATGTCATATTTTCATCTTGTGCAGCTCCAAGGGCTCCAGCAAACTGTGAAGGAGCTTACAAGACTCCTCAGTTTGCAAGAGGAAGACCCTGATGCATTTGAGGTGGGAGGAGTCCAGTGGTAGTGCTTAATGAACAATCAAAGCTGTATGTGATGTTGTCCCGTCCGATCTCCTCCGTAAAGGAATCCTTGGAGAGTGCTGGGTTTGCATCACACGAGGTGAGTCTTCAAGAACAGGCAAGATGGTACAGTGGAACCTATCTATAAAGGACACTCTGAATAAGAGACACCTCTCTAATGAGGACGCTGTCTGCAGCCCCTATCACATACAGCTGTGTACAAATCTACTTCTGAATTATGGACACTTCTCTATACAGGACAGCCAGCTGGGTCTCAATGGTGTCCACTATAGAAAGGTTCCACTGTATATTATTATTATTATTATTAGAGTGCATCATGTACAAAAGTACACTAGGGCAATCCTGCCCCATGCAGCACTGTGTCAATTGTAACAAAACATCACTGTAAAATAACAATCAAGTCTGGGGAGGAATGGGAGCATCTGCAACAAAACGCTTCTTCCAGAGACTTTCAACTGCCCTTGCCACTGCTTGATCACAACACGCCTTATCCATTATTCTCACTACCTTTTCATTATCCCCCAGTTCATGCCATCCTTTCACCCTACTACTCATCAAGTTCTCCAATCTCTTCCTTTCCTTCACCACATACGCACATCTCATCACAAAGTGCTCAGCATCCTCCACCTCTCCATTTCCACATTCCTTACACACCCTATCTTCTCTTCTCAAGCCATGCCACCTCCCAATCTCTACTCCCAACTCTGCTGTACCTCCTCTCAACTTAGCCATCATCCTCCTGCGCCTCTTACAATCCATCCCTACACAACGAGCTTTGCATTCATTATCCATAAGTTTCCCAGTCACTTCTAACTTTGAACTCCCCTTTGCCTTCTCCCTCCAAGCTGCTTTTACTCTCCGCCATACTGTATCCTTCAATAGTTGTTTCACTTCCTTTATTGTCAATCCATCCAATGTCACCACATTCAATCCTCTCCACCCCAACTTCTCCAAACTCTGCTGCAATTCTTTTACCCACTTCACCTTACTACCAATCTCCAAAGCTTCCAGCATTACCACTTTCACTAACCTATCATCATTCATTCTCATTACTTGTACCCAAAACTCAATTCCTCTCCTCAATGCTTCCCATCTCACTGGCAGCATATCCATTTCAAATTGAAGGGAGACCAACGGATGGCGCCTCCCCACACCTAAGAAGATTCTTGCTGCCCGCATCTGTACATTTTCCACTGCATCAAGCTGCCCTCCACATCCCCATGCCTCTACCCCATATAACAACACCGACTCTACTAGCATCTCCATAAGTCTCACAAATGTTGCTCCTTTCACTTCCCCCACAGTGGCCCTACACCTTCTTAGCCAATCACTTAGTGCCTTTGCTCCTGCTTTCGCTCTCTCCTCTACCATTCTCACATTTGACAGGTACTCATCTACTACACACCCAAGGTACTTATATTCCTCCATTACTTTAATCTCCTCGCCACGAACATGAAACCTTTCCTCAGATCTCTTCACACCCTTCCTTCTTAGATGCATCACCCCGCACTTTTCAACATTAACCTTTACCGACCACTCCTCACACCATTCACCATTCATTCATTGTATATAGCATCTTCTCAGCTGATGTAGTCATCGTAGCTTCTGTTCCATGTAGCCCTGCTTCTCTGCCCATTGTTTCTCTTGGCAAGAGCTGTACCATATTACTCCTCTCGCACCCTCTCTTCCCTGTATTGTCCCTGGCAGGCTGTTGTGCGGACACTCCAGGAAACTACATCAACTGTGGCCAAAATGAGCTCTCCGAGTACCTTACACACTTCTCGGTCCACTGATGACGCCACACCAGAGGAGGAGGTGAGCACTGAATGGCTCGAGAGCCTTCATGTCAGGAAGAAAGAGCTTCAGGAGAAGAGGCAGAGTAGGCAGCTCAAGAGACAGGAGATGTCGCAGCGAAGAAGCGCTGCCTCGCACAAGAGAATGATGATCATCTCCCAGCTTGCAGACAACACATCTTCCCGTGAGTGCTGCAAGGTGTGGTCAACGTCAGGTTATGGTGGGTGAATTTAAGGTTTGCCCGTGCGATTTTGTGGTTTTTCTAGGTGAAATTTAGGTTGTCTTGGTGAATTTCAATTTCGCATTCACAATACTAATTCCATGAAGTATGCACCAGTCACTCAGTCACCACTCTCTCATTTAGTTCAAGGTCGAAATACTGTACATTCAGAAAAATTGTAGCATTGAGTTGGATTGTTTTTGTAGACAGTGAGCCGGTGTGTGGATGAGGTGTTGGTCTGTGTTTGCCACGTGCTGTGAAGGCTGTATCAAGCAGGGCAGAGTGTGGAGTAGACCCTACTGATAGGCGGGTCTCCTCTTCTCCTCAGGTAAGGGGAAGAAACAAGAGGAGGACACCTTTGGGATGAACGATGATGACTGGTCTGTTTACAGGGAGATTGTGAGTTACCAAGTGACCTCCCATGTGTAGACGTCATTAGCACGATACTGGTTCCTGCTTCATGTCTTCATGCCCTCCTTGTAACGGTAGCTTTTTACTTGATGGATGCACAGCAGTAGTGTTCAGCAGTGTATCAATACTCTTAAACTGATCATCTTCTTCCATTGGTGGTTTGTTGCCATGGTTACTTTTGATGTTCTTCAGAGCAAAGATGGTGGTGGTTCAGAGAGTGAGAAGGACGAGGCTGAGCTGATGGAGATAGATAAAGTGCTCGAGAAGCACGACCCTAAGTTCAAGAAGACATCTATGTCAGCCAAGCCTCAGATGAGTGGACAGATATGTTTAGGAGTGGAGCGATGCAGGTGAGAGGCATGTGACTGTCATGTGACTCTCATGTGATTGTCGTGCCCTTACATGAGAAACCATTTTCAGATTCCAAAATGTCCATATTGACTAATCTGTTGCCTGCTACACTGCATCACTCAATAGAAGTCTTCATATCAACCCTTTGTGTAGCAATGTCACTTTGGCCCTGCTTGCCCCTGTTTGCCAGGGTCCCTGAGCTTCTCTACCAGCCGAGTCTGATTGGGCTGGATCAGTGTGGGCTGGCTGAAGCCGTGCAGTTGGTCCTGCAGTACTATCCCCCCGAGGTGCAACAGAGGATGGTACAGGTGAGGGAGGAGTGACGGCGACAGCGTGTAGTCGCAGGAACAGTGACAGTGACAGTGTGTAATGGATAATGGCTTGTGTGGAGTGTGGGGTGTAGAGTGCTGATAATGTGTAATGACAGTGACAGTGACATTGTGTGTCTGGGTTTGATAACATTGAATAGTGATAGGGATGTAGTGACATGACGGTGAGTGACGGTCATGACTCATGACATGTATGTCAGCAGTGGAGTATCATTCTGTGTACCAGCATTGGTACGTTATGTCTTGTGCAGTTAGTGGTAGCAGAAAGAGACGTGTGCCAACATCTGTGTCTGCAGAACGTCTTTGTGACGGGGGGAACCTCACAAGTGAATGGCTTTGAGGATAGGCTCCACTCCGAAGTGCTCGCCATGAGACCCTTCCAGTCAAAGTTCAGGGTGTGGAGTGCTGGTGAGGTGGTGTAGTGTGGGGTGTGGAGTGCTGGTGAGCTTGTGTGGAGTGTGGGGTGTGGAGTGCTGGTGAGCTTGTGTGGAGTGTGGGGTGTGGAGTGCTGGTGAGGTGGTGTGGAGTGTGGGGTGTGGAGTGCTGGTGAGGTGGTGTGGAGTGTGGGGTGTGGAGTGCTGGTGAGCTTGTGTGGAGTGTGGGGTGTGGAGTGCTGGTGAGCTAGTGTGGAGTGTGGGGTGTGGAGTGCTGGTGAGGTGGTGTGGAGTGTGGGGTGTGGAGTGCTGGTGAGGTGGTGTGGAGTGTGGGGTGTGGAGTGCTGGTGAGGTGGTGTGGAGTGTGGGGTGTGGACTGCTAGTGAGGTGGTGTGGAGTGCTAGTGAGCTAGTGTGGAGTGCTGGTGAGGTGGTGTGGAGTGTGGAGTGCTGGTGAGGTGGTGTGGAGTGCTGGTGATGTGGTGTGGAGTGTGGGGTGTGGAGTGCTGGTGAGCTTGTGTGGAGTGTGGGGTGTGGAGTGCTAGTGAGCTAGTGTGGAGTGCTGGTGAGGTGGTGTGGAGTGCTGGTGAGGTGGTGTGGAGTGTGGGGTGTGGAGTGCTGGTGAGCTTGTGTGGAGTGTGGGGTGTGGAGTGCTGGTGAGGTGGTGTGGAGTGCTGGTGAGGTGGTGTGGAGTGTGGGGTGTGGAGTGCTGGTGAGGTGGTGTGGGGTGTGAAGTGTGGGATGCTGGCGAGGTGGTGTGGAGTGCTGGTGAGCTGGTGTGGAGTGTGGGGTGTGGAGTGCTGGTGAGGTGGTATGGAATGTGGGATGCTGGCGAGGTGGTGTGGAGTGCTGGTGAGGTGGTGTGGTGGAGTGATGTGCATGAATGCTGGGTGCTGTGATGGCATCGTCAGTGTGATGTGAACCTTACTGACAGTGTGTAGTGGTGACGGTGTGTGGGGTGACGGTGTGTGGGGTGACAGTGTGTGGGGGTGACAGTGTGTGAGGGGTGACGGTGTGTGGGGGTGACAGTTTGTGGGGGTGACAGTTTGTGGTGGTGACAGTGTGTGGTGGTGACAGTGTGTGGTGGTGACATTGGTGTTTCGCTCCCTAACAGGTGACAAGGTCAAAGACGGCTGGCGGGGGGCAGCCCTCTGGAGCCAGCTGGGCAGTAACAAGCAGTACTTCATTTCCAAGTCAGACTACAGCGAGAAAGGCCATGAGTATTTGAAGCCACACTTTGCGTCCAACACAGTTACAAGTCTCATTTCTCCTAGCTCGGCGTAGCAAGTGATCAGTCCATGTCTTTGATTATAGTCGTTATAAAATGGCGGTATTGGCGGTTTACAGATTTGAATATACCTTGAGCTGGGTCTGGCCCTTTGCATTTTATTTCATCATGTAGATGAAGGAGACCAGCGTGCATGGTTGAATACAGTGACAACGAACTGTTACTGACACAGACAATTATCCCTCTTATGGTAATCAACTTGTGTACTGTAAGCGAGGGGGATATAATTAAATTCATTGCAAGAGGTAAAATGGCCGACCAAGAGTCCATGCCATCAAAGTTGACGCACGTGTACAAGGCAAACAGTACGAATGACTTTGACCTGGGCCACGATACGGATAAACTAGTTGTGAGCGAGATCGAGGCTGAAAACGGGAAAAAGGTTCTGTTGGACGAGCAAGATTCGCTCTCCCACGAAGGCCATGACGCCGAGCCCGCAGAGGTAAGGAAAAGGTGTCTTGTGTAAATCATTACTATAGCCAGCTTTGTTAATAATGCGTAGGTATAGGTCCCTACATGGCAGCGGCGGCCCATCATTAGAGTGTTCCAGGATGGCCTGGCCACAGTGACTGTACAAGTGGAGGGGATAGGCAGGGTGGTCAGGTGGGGAGGGGGACCACCCACACCAGAACACAGGTGTCGAGGGGATAGGCAGGGTGGTCAGGTGGGGAGGGGGACCACCCACACCAGAACACAGGTGTGTGCGATATAGAAGGTTGACCGCCTTTCATTAACTCCCATCATTCATGACTGTGTATAAAATCATCTGTTGCCTTTATAAAATTATGTTTTTATTGATGAGGACCCAGGAATGGTTTGAAATACCTGACTTACGTATTTGACAACGGCATTGACCATCATGTTTTGGCTGGTGGAGTTTCACTAATTCTCGTAACGTTCGCATGAGTTTGTAAGTTGGTCTTATTGTATTACATGAGAGCATTTAAGGTTGTAGCTGTGTCACAGAGACCTTGCTGCATGTACCCTGTTGCCATGACCCGTAATGAGGTTGCTTTGCTTCATCCCCCAATAGGCGAAGGATGTGAGTATGGAGTCTGACCCTTTCCGGCACAGCCGCTGTAGCTGGTACTACTGGAAGGTCATTGCTGTGGGGTACCTCGTTGTGTGTGTTCTGCTGGCCATCATCTACGTGGCCGTCTACGCCGAGCAGCATGGCCTGTATGGCAGTTACTATGACAACCTAGAGAATCTGGGACGGCCCCTCACTCCTCAAGCAGAAAACGTGAGTTGTGCATCTTCTGTAGCAGCTGACATGGCACTAGGAGAACAGTACCTGGAAGTGTGCACTCTTTTTTCTGCTGACTCAATATTAGCAACAAAGGGCACTGTATATTTCTATCTGACAGTGCCACTGTGTTACTGTGTCACATGTGATGATCTCATCACTGGGAAAGTCCCTACCATCTTACCACTGTAGGATGCCGGACTGAGGTTCATCGATGCTCCCTACACTGAGTGGCTGTCGCAGCGGTGGACACACCCTGGAACAAAACTGTCGGACTGGCCCGTCTTGCCCAACGGCTTAGAGACAGTGCACCAAGTCCTAGGCGGCCATATTGAATCCATCCTTGGGGTGTGGGCAGTGACAGATAACGCAGTACTGTTTGTGGGGGGTGTGACTGGGGAGGAGACGGCACTGCAGTTGGTCAACGCTAGTGAAGAGGCGGGGCTTAAGGTGACCCCTCCCACCCGCTTGGCCGTTGCAGCCAACGAGAGCCTGTATGTGGTTCAGCCGAACTCAATCACCATTATCAAATGCACTTCTATCACCACCAAGAGGTGAGTGATTCTGTTCGACACATGACTGTAGTGAAATAGACAAGCACTCAGTGATGAAGTCGCATGCTCTGTATTATTCTCGTCCTTCCTGTAGCTGCTCCACCGTAGCATCACTCACAAAGCTTGATTTTGGGCAAGTGTCTGCCGTCACCATTTCAGCAAGCAGTGGTCATCTTTGGATAGGATCTGACAAGGGGCTATACATGTCAACCATCACAAGTACAAGCATCAACGTTCCAGTGAAGATAACAGCTGTCGATGGACCGGTATACTCCATAGCGTGGAGGTCTCCGCTGGGTGTTTCCATGGTATCCAAGGATAACATTCCTAATGAGCGAAAGTGGTACGGGTGTGATCTCCTGAAGGTTTGCACGGCAGAATTGGTATCAAAGTTGACTGAAGAAGATGGGCTGAGGCTTCCCTGTGCGATGATGCGGACTAACTTTATTGCCAATTCGAGTGCCCAGTTGCACATTGATACCAGCTCCACTTACACCACCAGCGGAAAGCACACAGGAAACTCAACCTTGCTAGAGATGTGGGATCGCCAGCTGAGCAGCAGTCACCCGCCGTATTCCCTCTCACACAAACCACCGACCGAGGCTGACTTGTTTGGACTTCTGGCAGTGGGTGATGGTTGGAAGCTTCACTTCTTTGATGGGAGGCAGTGGTGGTTTGAGTGGGCATCTGTCTGGAGGGACGGGCTTGGGGGCGTGGTCGATGGTCCCGTCACCTCCCTTGTTTTTGTTCCAACTGGTCAGCTTTTCATTGGCAACAACGTCTCCCTAAGTCGCCTCAATGTAAATTATACGTTTGATCGGTTGGGCCCACTTCAAGGACTCCCTACAGGGAACATCACCTCGCTGACCTTCCTCGCCACAACCACTCTCTACCCTGACCCATTTCTGGGGAAGAGGCAAGACGATGAACTAGGGACTGTTGTCATTGCAACTGAACAAGGATTGGTCATATTTGATGTTGGATCTTCTAAATTTATTGCATACTTTTTTGGACGCCGATGGTTGCCTGGCAACTTTGTTTCCATGATCACGCCAGTCACCAAGGATACGGTTGTGGCCATCAGTGATGGAGGTTGGGCAGTACTGAAGGCGGAGGACTGGACACTGCGGCAGAAGGCCCAGCATTACCAGGGCATTCTTCCACGCCATACACGCCCACCAGGTGAGGACACACCAGCCGCCAACCATCCCACCCCCCACCAACACCAGTAATGGTGATGTGTACATTGTGTGTGCGTGTGCACTCCACCAAGTGTGACCAAGTGTGACCGCCATCTTTCCTCCCTCTTGTGTCGTCCAGGAATAGTAGCAGATTGCTCCCTCACCAACTTTGAGCCCGCTTCCTGTGCTCCTCACACCACCGACAACGATGGTCTCTGGACCTCCTGGCTTGTGGCAGCAGAGGCTTTTAGGTATGTATGTACATACGTACATACATACATACGTACATACCCAATAGGAGATTGGGAATGTTGCAGTTTGTTGATTGGCATGGCTATTGCGAATGTGTTATTATAGCAACTGCTTTTCCCCTTAGGTACCAGGTGGATAAAAATGAGACAGCCCGTGAGAATGCATGGCAGTTGTTTAAAGGAATGGAGTTCCTCAATACAGTGAGTGATGGGCTAGATTGTGTGTGTATGTGTGCAGCTTCCATTGTGCTGTGTTGCCTCCCTGCCCTCTCCCCCTGGCCATCCCTTTCCTCTCTCTCTCTCACACACACACACATGCACGCACACACACACACACACGCACAAACACACCACATACATATACACACTTACTTCACCAGGTCACAGGTGTGAAAGGTTTAATGGCACGGTCTGTTGTCCGTAGCAACGTGTCAGTGTCTGGTGGCGTCTGGCACAACTCTACAACAAAGCTTGGTTGGAAGTGGAAGGGAGACACCAGTGCAGATGAGGTTTGCCCGTGCTAGCACGATCTGAGGAATGGGTGTCACATGACATTATGTGACATCATGTGACATCAAAGTCTGTGTGTTTGGTCCACTTCTAGACTAGCATAGCCAGCCTGCAACAAATACTGAGCCCACCTCCATGAACAACTGGTCTGGTGATGCGGGCACTTTTTGTTCCATAGCTCACATGGGATGTTGAGACTCTTGCAAGGAAGGTGCATCTAGCATCTCACATTTGCCCTTACAGTACCACAGCAAGCGGCATGAACGCTAGGTGTTACATCAACTTACCTCACTCCCAAGGGAGGCATTGGCCCGTTCACAATCATTAGCCCGGACATCTACAAATCATAGTAGTGAAACAGATGACATTACAGACCAAGACCATCTTTTTCAGCGGTGAAAAAATGGCTACTCTACAAGTAGCATCTGCTGAGCTGATCACTGGTAGTCACTTACCCCAAACCAGACTGCTGCACTAGAACAGTGTTGAGCAGCCCGAGGGGGCGGGGTCACTCCGTCCTATTGACCCGGAACCAGTGATCGCCTCCCCAGTCATCCCAAACAAATTAGACTATCCTGTTTATGTGGCGCAGGGCTTATGTTATGGCTGGTCTTAATGGCCTTACAGCCATCAGTGCTGTATGGTCGAATGGTTGTCTGCTCCTGTTCGTCTGCAGGTGGTGGGTCACATGTTTGCACTGCCCCTCGTGTTGGACTTGGTTGCACGGACAGGAGCCGAGAAGGCCGAGGTGTACACCTTAATTGACAACATTGTTGGTACGTGACCGTCCCCCCCGGTGTGTACAGGGTGAAGGCAGTCTGGCCTGCTAGACCCTACTTCCCATTTGGAAGAAGGGAAATTATTCCGCCGCAGCGATAACTCGCAATGAGAAGTTGGGTGTAACAGGCCAGACTAGGGTGAAGGTGGTTGGTCTGCTGTGCTGAATGGAGATGTGAGGTGTCTTCTTCTTCCCTTGAATCACTCCTGTAACTCAGGATACATCCAGCGAAACAAGTATTACCTGATTGACGTCACAGGCCGTCCCACCCGCTGGGGTGTGTGGGCACCCGAGCAGATCAACCTCAACCAGTCCTGGGCAGACGAACACGGAATCAACTCACTTCAGATCCTGACATACCTTCTCTCTGCGTACAGAGTCACGGGGAAGACGGACTATCTGGAAGGGTGGCTGGTAAGGGTGGTGCTGGTACTGGGTAGTGTTTGATGCACACTGTGTGCTACTGGTGTTGTACCGTCCATCTTCTCAGACGCTGTTCAACGGGACTACCAGTGGTGATGCCAACCACTATGGCCTGAACATGGTGAACCAGAAGATCACCTTCCCTGCTGACGACAACTTTAGTGATGACGAGCTAGCCTTCCTTCCCTACTTCACCTACCTCTACACTTTGAAGGTACATACAGTGTTTGTATGCATGCTGCATCTGCAAGGTGATGAGTGAGTGGGTCGTTGCCATGACTGTGGGGGTCGTTGCCATGGTTGTGGGGATCGTTGCCATGGTTATTATGGCTGCCATGCTGGTGTTGTTTCTGTACATTGCAGCTCATCAAGTCGTCTGCTGAGGGCCTTCGTGGCACTGTGGATCTCAGCTTGCAGCGAGCCTGGAAGTACGTTGGTCCAGGGAGGAGCAGTGCTTGGAGCGCGATCTATTGCTATGGCTTAGGTGAGAGGAAGAAACTAGTGGGGCAACCATGACCAATATACTCCAATATCCCATGCCTATGCACCCTGCTAGTGTAGTGGTTGACAAATTCGGCTGTTTGTGTATGCTGTGTGCACGTGATTGTATTCCATTCCTATTCTAGGTATGAATGATGATGCCATAAGAAGTTTGGTGTGGAACCTGAGGACCTGGCCCCTGGAGTTGGTCCAGTGGGAGACCCAGAACTCACACCGATTGGACATACAGTTCAATCCAGAGCCTGATCGGTGAGGCTTGCAGACACACACACAGAGAGACACCTTTTGAAATGGCAACCGACTTACCAGTTTTTATACTTTACCTATCCCCTCTCCTCCCATGTCCCCGCCTCCCCCCATGTACCTGCCTCCCCCCATGTATCCCCTCTCCCCCCATGTACCCACCTCCCCCCATGTCCCCGCCTCCCCCCATGTACCTGCCTCCCCCCATGTATCCCCTCTCCCCCCATGTACCCACCTCCCCCCATGTACCTGCCTCCCCCCATGTATCCCCTCTCCCCCCATGTACCCACCTCCCCCCATGTATCCCCTCTCCCCCCATGTATCCGCCTCCCCCCATGTACCCGCCTTCCCCCATGTACCCACCTCCCCCCATGTACCCGCCTCCCCCCATGTATCCGCCTCCCCCCATGTACCCACCTCCCCCCATGTACCCACCTCCCCCCATGTACCCGCCTCCCATCTCCAAACACAGTGACTTCCACTACCACAGTCAGTCTGTTCGGGTGTTGCCAGCCAACGAGAGGGGACAATTGAGGTGGAATGGAAACCCATTCCAGTTGGACTCGGGTGCAGCCAGCTCTGAAATGGATCCTGGTCCTTGGCTCATGCCTTACTGGATGGCACGATGGGCCGGGCTCTTGTAACACAGTAGATATGTAGTCTCAATTATTATGTTCGAATTCCATATCCAGTAGCATATTATTGTCACACCTGCATGCGGTTTTTCTGTGTGTGTGTGTGTGTGTGTGTGTGTGTGTGTGTGTGTGTTGTGTTGTGTGTGTTCTGCCACGTCTTTTTATGTACATTATAGCATGGTGGTATGTGTTCTAAATGATGACAAAACCTACAGGGAATGCAGAGAGATAATACTCATGACAGACGTGATACATTGGTCATGTGACGTGCATGTGATACATTGGTCATGTGACGTGCATGTGATACATTGGTCGTGTGACATGCATGTGACAAGCATGGACGAGCTAGCATTGTGCAGGTGCAGGAGACGCACCGTTAGTCCTGGAGGCAGTAGACTCTTGGTACACCAAGCGATCATCGGCAGCCTCTGCAGTCTGAAGACGAGGGAGGTAGGTGTCGTAAGGGGGTGGGGCAGCCAAGGACAAAGAAGAGACACCACACCTCTAACCTGTTGGCGGTTCAGCTTGAGAATGAGGTTGAGCAGTTTTAGCCGGTGTTCGGCATCCTCAATCCCAATGTCCAGCAGGTCCTCGCTGCTCATGGTGGCAAAGGCCTCCATGTCCACCTGAGAGGGCGGGGCACAGACATTGCCATGTGAGCTATGCCCCAGGGCAGGTCATTACCATTAATACCTAAGTAACTCAACCACTTGTGAACAGCTCAAGGGCTAAAGGAGCAGCACATGAGCTGCCATCAGGAATGCATGTACATAAGTAAGTGGTGATTCATTGTGCACACAGCCTGAGAACTCCCTCCTCTCCCAGCTTTTCTCTCTCCTTCCTCCATCCTCTTTCCCCTCTCCCCTTCTCCCTCCTCCCTCCTCCCTCCCCTCCCACATCATTCTCCTCCCACTCCTTCCACCCCTCCCCACCCACATCATTCTCCTCACTCCCCTTACCTTCTTCCTCCTCCTCCTCCCTCCCCTCTCCCCATTCCTCCCCTCCCCACCCACATCATTCTCCTCCCTCTCCTTCCTCCCCTCCCCACCCACATCATTCTCCTCCCTCTCCTTCCTCCCCTCCCCACCCACATCATTTTCCTCCATGATCTCCAGGTACTGATTCAGCTCCAGCTGGCGAAGAGCATCTGGTACGGACGCTGCACGAACAGAAAGAACCCAAGTGTTCAACAGACCACGAGTGTAGTGCAGTGAGGCATCAGGAACCTGGTAGCTGGTGCACAAGGCACATTGCACACAAGGCACATTGCACACAAGGCACATTGCACACAAGGCACATTGCACACAAGGCACATTGCACACAAGGCACATTGCACACAAGGCACATTGCACACAAGGCACATTGCACACAAGGCACATTGCACACAAGGCACATTGCACACAAGGCACATTGCACACAAGGCACATTGCACACAAGGCACATTGCACACAAGACACATTGCACACAAGGCACATTGCACACAAGGCACATTGCACACAAGGCACATTGCACACAAGGCACATTGCACCTAGTCACTTAAATCAGGCCCCACCCGTCTGCCGGCCATTTATTCGTGACCTCCTGTCAGGAATATACGTAAATGCCCAGCAGACAGGTGGGGTTGGTTCATGAGACTACAATGCACCCACTTGGGAGATCAACGGACTCCATCCTTTTCTTCCAGTGACCCCTTCTACGTCTGTCCACCGAAGAGCTCTGTGCTCCAGGCGAGCCCACTCTTGCCGAACTGGGTGGTCCATCTTGCTGAGCGGACTGGTTGAAAGCTGTCCTGTACCTTAGGTCAGTCTTGAGCGGGCCACTGTGCTGCTGTCCGGGAAGACTTCTATGTTGCAAAAGGCTCTGAATATTGACACTCAGTGGTTCCCGAGGTTGGCCAGCTGCAGTGGTGGGCATGGCAACATGTTGAACGAGGTTGTCTCCACTCAATGTTGGTCTAGACGGTGGGCCAAAGTGGGTGGATCCTTGTGATATGTCTGCCTTGTCGCCAGTTTGATCTTGTTTCATTTGGAAACCTACTTGAGTGGGTGGGGCTGGCATATCTCTAGAAGTGGGCGTGACTGGGTTTCTGAAAGGAGGTGTGGTTGGCATGCCTCTTGAAGTGGGCGGGGCTGGCATGCCTCTTGCAGTGGGCGGGGCTGGCATGTCTCTAAAAGGAGGTGTAGTTGGCATGCCTCTGAGATTGGGCGGGGTTTGTAGGTCCCTTGAGGTGGGTGTGGTTGGCCTAAATCGCAAAGTGGGCGTAGTTGGTGACCCTCCTGAGCTTGGTGTGGGTGGGGTGTTCAGTGCTGGTTGTTTGGGACTTTCCCTGTCCTCCTCCATGGATGTCTGTTTGAGCAAGGAGAGCTTTGGTTTGGCAATCATTGGCTTACGAAGTGTGCTACCTGATGAAGCCACATTCAAATCAAAAACTTTGTAGGAATTGGGAGTGGGAGTGGGTTCCTCAGATGAGTCATTTTTAAATGAATCAGTGACACGTTGCATTATGACATCAGTTGCAGGAGACACTGCAAAGGGAGGTGGGATGGGGCGCGAGCGGAGCATGACAGAGGGTGAGGTTTGATGTGCTGTGGACTCGTCAAGCACTTCCTCCTCAATTGTCGTCATGTCTCCTACACCAGTTGGGGCCACGTTCTGCCCTGATCCGCCACCTGATGCTGCAGTGTCAGAAAGAGAACAACAATCATCATCATCATCATCATCATCATCATCATCATCATCATCATCATCATCATCATCATCATCATCATCATCATCATCATCATAAAACTCATAGGAAATAATAGAAGTTTCACAATAATTATGTTTGATAACTCATTCATCAAAACATGTAATGGATTCTTGACTACATATAGTGCAGAGTTGTGGCTACACATCACATTCTGACCAATTAGATCAACACATCCTACCTGAGGAACAGTGCACCGTGCAAGCTTCGTGTGCATACATGCAACCACACTGGCAGCGGAACTCACAGCCATTGACTGGTTGCGATAGAGGATTGCTGATTGGCTTCCGACTCTCAAACTTGTCGTTCACAGCTGCCATCCATCGATGAAAGTTCCCCTCTGCCTCTCCTACCACTCTCTTCTGCTGTACAACCTCTGGTGGCAGGGCATTTGCATCATCTGAGTGAAGACACAATGTGTGGCCACGGACATTATTAACCTAAACAGATACTTCATAGCAGCAGGAAGAGATGAGTGGAAACTCAATCCACAGTGGCTACTTGTTGGCCATTTACACCCATAGCTTCGGTTGGAGGCAGAGATAACGCTGCCTCTAGGGTATTCTCTAATTATACACTAATACAGGCATAGTAAATATAAATACTTCTGTAATACAGTATGTGCAGGGGTGGAGGTGGAAGAATGTGGTGGACTGACTATAGGTCAGACTAATTCTCCCTCACGTACCTGTTGATTTCTTCCTCTTCTCCTCTGCTATTAGCTGCAGCATTTGTGTACTGCCTGTGTACAAAGACAAGGAGAGTGTGCCCCAGAGGACAACACAACACAACTTTAGCACACGCAGAACAACTCAAACACTTGTTGAACCTAAAGTTAATGCAATTCTGCAAGAGCTTGCCCAACTGCAGGCAGCCATTACCGGGATATACGTACAGGCACATTGTATAAAATATATTTTTGTCCAAAAGCCGCCATATTCTAGGTAATAACTGCGGATGTTACAGGTAGCTGTCGCACAGTATTGTGCACAGGTTTTCTGTATCTGCGGATCGTGCATCAGTGATGCAGTAGGAAACAGCGAGTTAGCACTTGCAACTCTTTGGAATGGGCAGACAATCCACAGAGAAACAACAGCTGGTATTGTCTAGTAATGGGGACTCCAAATGGTGCACTCTAAGGGCTGATTGAACGAGTCTAACTCAACAACCAATGTAGAAGTGTGTACATATGAAAACATCACACACTGAGGGGATATATGTATATACAGTGAGACTTCCCTTTGTGCAAGACCCTCCTCCTTCGAATGACACACCCGCACATTCAGCTCCAGTCGTGCACACTGCACTAACCTCCACTGGCACTGTATGTTGCAATCTCGAGGGCAGTAGACCCATCCTTGGCCTGTATGTTGACGTCAGCGCCGTTCTCTAGCAGCATCTTAGCAACCACATACTGCCTACAAGTGGGGAGGTACGTACCAGACACGGGAGTAACATGGATCACGCCTCCTTTACACGAGCTGGGGCTTACCCATGATGCACAGACTGCATGAAAGCGGTCCAACGGGACACTGCATCTTGAGCATTGACATCTGCTCCATTCACAATGAGGAGACGGCAAGCCTAGACAGCAACAGCAGGTAGACATAACAAGTAACAGACAGGGAGGTCTCACTATGAGTGCTGCAGAGCCAAGAACAAACTTGAGCCAACATACGTACTTACCATAGGGCTGTTCCTCATGGAGGCATACATGAGTGGAGTAGCCCCATGCTCATTCCGGCTGTTCACAACACTTTTATCCCTGTCCAACAGCTGCTTGATCTCTGCCACAGCACCATCACCTGATTAGTGGCAATCGCGGCAACCATGCAACTTGAAAAGACAGGATTTTTAGCATGCAAAGATTGTGACACCTGCAGATACATACGTACCACTTCGCACTGCCGTGAAGATATCCAGCTCAGCTGAGGAAGAAGAAGGGGGATAGGCACATGACTGAATTAGCAAACATATTAATCCTGGCCCCACCCCTGCCCCTCCCACTCACTAGGGGCGGCAACCATGTGGGCGTGTGCAGAGCTGCTGGAGCCCAACCTCTCTCTTCGATCACTTGAGGAGTAGCCAAGCACCTTCACAGGCACAAGGACAAGAGAAGAGTGAAGATGGAGACACCTAATGAGGTAGCGGGATCACCTCCCTCACCTTGACAATATCTTCCCTTCCAACTGCCCATGCAATGTTGACAGCCTTCTGTCCAGTTGCAGACTGCATCTCCTTGTCTGCTCCATGCTTGAGCAGCAGCCTGACCAAGGACGCATGGCCATTCAGAGCAGCAAACATGAGGGGCGTGAAAGCTGACCCTACGTGGAAGAGATGTGTTAAGGTATGTACATCAAAAGAAACTCTGGTGCTAGTGAAGTTTGGTGCATGCAGACCAGCAATGACAAAGCAAGAGGACAACAGTTGACTGCATTTAACAAGCATTTCTGATGTCACATGCGTCGCAAGTGCCACTGACGTCACATGTGTCACTATTGTGCCGTTGGGTAGCTACCTTGCAGCTGCACATTGGGGTCAGCCTTCTGGTTGAGCAGAACAGCAGCTATCCCCTCGTAACCATTCTGGGCTGCGGCCATGAGAGGTGGGAATTGGGTAGGGGATTCCCCACCTGCATCTACCCTAGCTCCGTGGGTCAGAAGCATCTTCACTAAAGACATGTTCCCACTCTCAGTGGCTGCCAAGAGTGGGGTGGAGCCCCAGACGTTGGTCTTGTTGATGTCAGCACCTTTCTCCAAGAGTTGCCCCACCACTGCAAGGTGGCCATAGTAACAGGCCTGAGGGGGCAAGCGTACAACAGTATACACATTTGTACATAGTAATAACCAGAAAACGAGATTTTATATACATATTTAGGCAGTGTCCAGTAATAAATTTTCTCTAATTTTCAAGATGTCTTTTATACAGAGGTTCTCTGCACTCAGCACAGAGCTTATAGCACACAGTTATATGTATATATATATATATGTTGTGGGGCTGTGGTGGGGTCTAGGATCCATGAATGACGTAAGGGGAGAGAGTGTGGGAGCACCTGTTAAGTGCACATCACCGACCTGTTGTAGAGCCGTCCACTCGTACTTGTTCACCTTGTCGACGGATACTTGGTTGCGAAGGAGAAAACGCACTGTGCTTTCTCTTCCATTGGCTGCCGCGTACATCAGCGCCGAGCATCCCTCCTCGTTCACCAAGTCCAGGATGGAAGGGTTGCCTTCTGACAAGGACTTGAGCCGATCATCGTTCCCGTCCGCAGATGCGGTTAGGACTTCACGAAGCTGATGTAGATTCTCCATTTCTTTGATACTCTCCAGGTAGATCTACGCCTGGGGTTAGATCGAGCTAGTCAGGCGTAGCAAGGTCGATTACGCCTCAATATTGATATATCTTACTCTCGCCATTTTCATTGCGAACTCGTATATACATACCTTTCTTTTTTCAGGAATAGTATAAATATTATACTTACTAATAGTACGGTAAACATGGCGGCGGCAGGGAATTCCCCGTGGTGACCATGTTTGCAAGAGCGAAAGCGCGGCAGCTGCGCGCGTGCCTAAAGCTGTCTCGCTTTCTCTGGACAGGGAAAGAACCATGCGTCCGATCCTCGCACATGAGGAGTCACGTAAACAGCAGGACAGGAATAGCGTGCTTAGTGTCAAAAAACTCCAGTAGATCCTTCTCCGTCTTTCCAGTTCTGCTGGCACAGGACACAGACAAGTTGGCCTGCGCGGCAGAGCTCGTCGACACGTCTGCCAAGTCGCAGTGGTCGGACGATGCGGCCCAGCTGGCGGAATTGGCCGCACAAGGAGACCTGGCGAGTTTGGGACTCGGTGGGTGGAGTCCCGTTGGCCTCCTCCAGACAGCCATTGACTCACTCCACACCACTGCCCATCTCCCGTGGTGGGCCGCTATTGTCACGGCAACCGTTGCACTGAGAGTCTGTCTGATTCCAATTGTCATTAAAATGCAGAGGAATGCGGCCATCCTCAACAACCTTCGTCCAGAGTTGGACAAGGTGCAGAGACGCATTAAGGAGTACCAACAAGCAGGAAACCAGATCATGGCCGCCCAGGAAATGGCTCGTGTGCTTCAGATCTACAAGAACCATGGCTGCAACCCCATCAAGTTGATGGTGATGCCTTTCGTTCAGTTCCCAGTGTTCATAAGCTTTTTCTTTGCACTGAGGAAGATGGCCTCTGCTCCCATCGAGAGCATGAAGGAGGGAGGGGCACTCTGGTTCATGGACCTCACAGT
Source organism: Aplysina aerophoba (assembly GCA_949841015.1). Taxonomy (NCBI): domain Eukaryota; kingdom Metazoa; phylum Porifera; class Demospongiae; order Verongiida; family Aplysinidae; genus Aplysina; species Aplysina aerophoba. Next base: position 879,498 of record OX465051.1, read on the forward strand.
ACCAGACCCTTTCTACGTCCTCCCCATTATGGCCTGCCTCTCCTTTATGGCCACTATTGAGGTACGATGATGTCGTAGAGGCTCATGCTACGGAATACATAGAATCATAGAGGTATTGAGCTTACACGTACCAATACTTCCAAAAAAGTAAGACTTTTTGTAACTGACGAAGACCTTCGCGGTCAAAACGTCTTACTCTTTGGAAGTATTGCTACATGTAAATTCAATATCTCTCTGCTACTATTGAGGTACCTCAAACACATGTACACCTACACACACACACACACACACACACACACATGCACATGCACATGCACACATCTCTGAATAGAGCTGCTGTACTGCACGTATGCAATTGTATTCACCTTCTGTTCTTCCTCCTCCTTGTCCTACAGCTTGGTGGAGAGGCGGGAGTCAGCAACCCACAATTGGAGAAGATGAAGGTCTTCTTCCGTGCCATGGCCATCCTCCTCATACCGCTTACGTCTACATTCCCCTCGGTGTGTGAGATGGCCAGACACACACACACACACACACTGGGTACTTACTTTTCTTCCATATTGCTTACTTGATCTGTAGTGCAAATTTGTATGTTCCCACTCTCGCTGTCTCCCCTTCCCTCCCCTTTCCTACTCTCTCCTCCCCACCCCTCCCCTTCCCTTCTCCTCCCCTCCCCTCAGGCCGTCTTTATGTATTGGCTTACCAGCTCTGCTGTCAGCATGAGCCAGATTGTCATCTTGAAGGTCCCTAGCGTGCGGAAGGCGTTGAATGTACCTGAGATAGTCAAGCACCCGGCCCAGGAGGCCAGCGAAGAGGACACAAAGGGCCTTTTTTCAAAGGTCAAAGAACGTGAGTGGACAGACAGTAATGGTGTACATATACGTGCAGTAGAATAGACTTGTGTACAGTGTTGCTTGTCTTTGCATGAAGAATAGTTCCAACAAGCATATTACTGTTGTAATTAAGGTACGTACAGTATGTAGTAATGTTCTAGACCTGGGAGACAAGTTACTCCTGACATTAATTGATAGCATGGGTGAATAGTGCAGAGCGACTCTGTTCATGCCCCCCGGTCGTAGCAGCACGGAGGTGTAGGTGTAGTCTTAGTGGCTGGTTAGTTCATCGGATTTTGTCCCTGCAAACTGTATGTCCGTGTGATGTGAGGCAGACTATGAAGTCCTGTCATGAGCAGTCACGCAAGCACACACACACCCTCAGGGATACACACACCCATACGTGTATGCACAATCACACATACATGCATGTATGCACATTGACACATACATACGTGCGTGTATGCACATTCACACACATGTACATGCATGTATGCACATTCACACACACGTGCATGTATGTACATTCGCATACACATACCTACATGTATGCACATACACACATCCATACATGTATGTACATACACACACACATACGTGCATGCACATATGTACACGCATATTGGATATAATCACTGGTACTGTTATCCCAAACACACCTGCTATAACAATGCAAAGCGAGCTGGGGGGGGGGGGAGTAGCTCTTCCCTATTGACTGGGAAGGTGTACTTGGCTCCCAGTCATCTCAAACAAAACATGGAAGAGCCTCAAACGGCTGTTTGGCCACGGTTGGGGTTCGTCAGTGTGATATACTGCAGTCTGTGTTCCCACCACCAGTATAGTGCACACATGTGCACATACACACATGTGCACATACACACAGCCATCCTATAGAAATTGAGAATGAAAGTTGCATACTGCCTCTCCTCCCCCCCGCTCAGTAACAACCAATGACAGTTCTGCTGAATGTACTGTACATATAGCTTGTTCAGTACTTCTATAGACTGTGTTTAGAACAAAACTTGTATCTCTTGTGTCTTTGTGGTGCTTCAGACTACCGCCATGCATCTGTGATGGACCAGGTGAAGAGAAAGGATGCACAGGCACAGAAGCAATACCAACGACTCCTCAAAGTGAAGCCAGATGAACTTTATGACAAACCACCACGTAAACATTGAGGAATTTAGACAGACATTTGCATTACTAAATAAATGTCTTAGCAGTCAAGAGGCTGTTGATCAAGCTTTGCAGGTTGTGAACGTTTGTGAAGTGCATGCATGAATTCATGAAGGCATGGAATGGTGCATGAAACTGCATTGCAGCAAAATAACTCATACAGAATATCTGAAAGTAGCTACGTATTTGTGCGGGCATGAATGGTCTTGTGCTGTGTTAGGGGCTACTGGCCGGATAGCAATTCACGATGAGGGTACATCTTCAGGTATCCATCCTCTGTCACGGCGGGTTCTCGTTCGGTTGAGGTCCTCATCTGTTGCAGATGGCCGATGGGCATGTAGCCACTGTCCTCTGCCACCCTGCTCTCTCCCAATTCAATCTTTCGCATTGCCTCCTCTACCTGTCTCTGCACCTCCCCCTCCTCCTCACTCATGGAGGTGTGGCTATCGTATGAGGAGTCACTTGCTGTACGCCTTTCTGACGGGATTGGCATTGGCGGTCTCTGATCGAGGTATCTGGCTCCAAATGTAGGATATTCGTAGTCATTTATGGATTCATAGATGCTTTCTTCATCATCTGAAGCCGCCCCTCTAATGCCGGGTGTGGCGTGACGGCGGTGCGCCATCGGGTGAATATCGTAATACGGGTTTCTGTAGTCGATGCCTTGGGGACTCGTGAAGTGAACATATGGCAGGTGTGGGAGAGTGTTCAGCCTTGCTCGGCGGAACGGTCTTGAATCCAGAATCATTCCGGGGTCAGAGATTGAATGGCCATAGGAGACGTCTGCATTGACATGTCCAGTTGAGTGGAAGGCCAGAGGCCTGGGCACTTCGTATTGCCTGTGTGATGCACTGGGGTCCCTTTCCCTCCTCAAGCTGCCCCCACGAAGGTCAAACTGGGGAGAGCGATGAGATGGGAAGGTCCTGTACCGTTCCTCTTCCACGCTCATGTACTCCCTGAGCTTCTTGGCCAGTTGTAGGACTCTGGTCCCCGAGAAAGCGTACTGCCCTCCTGCTGGAGTGGTGGCACTGCAGAAGGAGACAGGACAGGCACAAGTAAGACTTCACTGGAGTACAACTTTTGAAGTGCTTGACTATAATTGGCAGTGGCTTCATATCCTGGAGGTTTTACTAAATTAGAAATTCACGTCTAATAACATTGAGTACCTGTGTACTAGTTTGATTATTATTCAGGTAATCTTTGCGTTTACCAATATTACACAGGTATGGCTTGTGTGTAACCTGACATGATTGGTGGATACATGTATCAAAGAGTCATATAACACAATTTGTTGCAGTAGTTTCACGGTTTCTGGTCCAATTGTGATTTGCACACTGCTCAATTAGGCAATCACATCTCACTTGCACTAATTCAGAACAATTGGGCTTTGTACGTAAACAGCTGTTTAACCCTTTCAGTTCCCTACTGACATGTGTCTTAACCTTGTATGCAGTCCAGTTTTCAGGGATCTGGTAACATTGGGGGCAGAAAGAATCAACTTCTGTTTATTACAAAGACCAAAGCCCACATGACTATTACTTATGGAGTGATAGCCCACACCAGACCAGACCAGCGCAGTCATCATGACACGCCCCTTTGGCAATTGTACTGAGCCAGCTACACAGTGTGTATTAATTGGAGTTTGCATCTTGATTGATTATGGGCTACAGGTAGAGTTTACTTCAGTACTGGATCTCTTGCAAAGGAGGAGTGTCTTAATTAACACACGACAGCAACCTCAACCACCAAGCTGATCCCAGCTTGCCTCCATTGTTACTGTGGCTATGGCCTACACACACTGACCAGCCTGACCAGCTTGACCCTGAGTGACCAGCCTGACCCTGAGTGACAGGCTGTGATGCCATGTGACAGGTTCATGAATTTGATTATTACTGCTGGATCTTAGTGCCACAAGCTACAGCTTCAAACCCCCAATGTTACTTAAGGCTATTTCCTGGACAAGCTAAGCACAACAGCTAGAGAATCGGTAATATCTGTGGTGGTGTATTAGTTCGCACATGTAGAGGTACAAGCTTCGCTAACTACACAGCTTGAAAGTGGCGACAGGAGAAAAAGAACCACGACCTGGCGCCTGAACTCGGGGTCTACACTATAACGCAGAGTTTCAGCCATGCAAGCCACCAAGGTGGCCATGATTCTTTGTCTCCAATTGCCGTATATACGGTCACGGGCGGGCCGCAATACTGCGACCACCTAGGAATCGCCCCTTAAGGGTCTGTGCGATGGTGCACTCAGCAGGCAACTAGCATGTGAATGAGCATGAGCCCGTGAGCCAGGCGTGGATGATGGAGCATGAGCCCGTGAGCCAGGCGTGGATGATGGTGCACTGTTCCTATCTCTCTATGTGTTGTCAGTAATGTTTTGCAAACACCGGATTTCTGCCCACTGCTTTTAATTAACCCCCACAATACAGTGGGAAAGCTACTATAATATATATTGTTATAGCTCAACTGAATATCACGCACACGCAGGCACGCACACACACACACGCACACACACACGCACACACATACACATACACACACGCACACACGCACACACACACACACACACACACACACACACACACACACACACACACACACACACACACACACACACACACACACACACAACCTTGAAGTTTCCACAATAAGGTGGCCGAAGTCACTCTTGTACTGAAAGCTCTTCACCTGCGAGAAGAGCCAGCAGACGTCATCATCCTTCCTCTCAGTGCAGTGGAAGCAGATGCGGTCAGGCTCAAGGCTGGCTACGTATTCCCTGGACACTCTGTGCTGGTCTGGGCATCGCTCCACTTTCACATGAAAGGTACCTACAGCCGTGGGATGAGACGAGACGTCATTATGATGAACAGTGCAAAAGTGCTGTAGCATGTGGCAAATTTTGAGTAAAGCAATGGATATTGTGGATACAATAATTGCTATTCTCGTGTAGTGATATCTATAATGACACGATATTAATGATCTGGACAATACGATTAATTCTCGATCTTAACAGCTCAAATTGGCTACCGTCTCTCTTGTGTGCATGTGCATGAACTTACGTAGTGCAACTTTGAGAAGCTTGCAGACCGTTTCCGGCGACTGTCTATGGTCGAAGACGAGCATTAGAGAGTAGTCTTCGAGGTTGATCTCCAGGCGATGCTCCTCCTCCTTGGGGGGGAGGGTCCTGGTGGAGACCACCTCTGTCAGGTTTATGTGCGTGCCCGGCTTGCACCCGGTGGTCCAGTCGTCCTTCTTGTGGAAGTACTTGAGGACAGTTTGTGACGGAAGGAAGTAGAACTGAGCCACGAACCAGCGCTGCCTTTTATCCTGACAGGGCGATACATCATAAATACATCAACCAGATTCGATCGGGGAAAGGATAAATATTCGTGCAATTGCGATCGTGCATGCACACCAAAGTGCTAGACCGACTGGTGCATCTTACCTTACACCAGTCTTTGACGGGAGGTTTGACGGGCGGCTTGGTTCCAGCCGTCCAACGGTGCAGCACCTTCACGGGACAGGCAATGGTGTCGATTAAATAAGCGGCCATTCTCTTCGACTATACACGCCCAGAACAGAAGATTGATCCTGCAAACAATGTGGTGTTGGGTTGTAGCAACACGTACAGGTAGAGAGAGAGTAGTACGAAAGTTAGTGCAGCACTTTTATATGTGCGCTAGTCAATGACGTATGCACGCATAAAATGGCGGCACCGGTCAGCTGGCTCTTGTGCTCCAGCGCTCTATACGTTGTATTGCTTAGCGTGGCCCTGTGTGCAATTCCACGCAGAGTCCTTCTGCTTGGGGGGAACGGAATGATTGGAAGTGCCACTTCGAGACTTCTTCTTGCGGAGGGCCACCACGTTACAGTCGCCAACAGGCACCGTTGGAATTGGGACACTGCGCAGACAATAGCGCCCTTCGTGCGCCAAGTATTCTGCGACCGCAATCGTGTGGAGGAAACCTGCAAGAGGCTTGGCGTTTCTGGAAACTACGACGCAGTGATTGACTTCAGCACGTATAGAAGTGATCAAATGGCGTCTATTTTGCCTATCCTTTCTGCAAAAGCCCCCTTGTATATTTACATCAGCACTGATTCTGTGTATGAAGTGTGCCCTCCATCTACCCATGGAGGGCCTAGTAGGGAGACAGATGCTGTTGGTCCTGAAAGGGCAGAAGAGGTTGGCAACAATGATGACTACGGCCGAGAAAAGCTACTTGCGGAGTATGTCTTAGAGAAGCACTTCAAGGAGCATGCAGACGCTCGATTCATCAGTCTCCGCCTCCCTGATGTGATTGGCCCACGTGACCGCACTAGGAGGTGGTGGAAGTACCAGCTGTGGCTTGCAGTGCACCAGACAATAAATATGCCATTACATGTCCCTCCTTTCTTAGCTGAGAAGAAACTCAGTTTTGTCTTCAGTGGTGATGTAGCACAGGTCATAGTCCAGTTCATCAATGGTGACCACCCAACAGTGAGAAATGAGGCTTTCAACTTGGCGTGGCGTCAGACAGTAACCCTACGGCAACTTTTGACACAAATTGGGGTATGTCTGAACATGACTGAACCAAAGTTCACTGAAGGCCGACTTCACTTCTATCCGTCTGTCTCTAGAGGAGCAATTAATGTCACAAAAGCAGTAGAAAAGCTAAAATGGAAGCCTACACCCATGACAAGAGCCGTATGTGATTTGTGTGCCTTCTATGATCACGCAGCCAGTGATTTTCCACACGAGCTAGCCAAAGTAATAGAGGACCTTTCCCTCTACTTTGGTGTCAGTGACAAGGACCTAGCAGCACTGTGGAGCATGCAGGCACGCACTTCAAAAAGAACACACAAGGAAGAACTCTGAACATAAACGGGAGGGGTTAAAAGCATGGAACAAAGCGTGCATGCAACTCAACAGTCTGTTTCGGCAGCTGATAAACCTAATTGGTTTGTAATAGTCAAAGCTTGTTCACTGTGCCTGTGTGCTTCAAGGCCTCCTTCTCCATCTCTCTCCTCTGAACACCATTGGTGGTGTAACAGAGTACTGTCTCCAGACTGCCTAGCTTGTGCATCTTCTGTCTCCATAGCTTGAATATTGCTGATCGTCAACGCAGTGTGGCGACGGTTTGTTGTCTCGTCCAGCTGCATTAACATACAGAAGACTGTGCTTACTTCTTGCTCTGCATGAAATGCACCTCATTGATGCATTGTGAAACTGCACATCTCAACTGGCACCATGTTAGCACCTCAGCAGACAGACACATAAGCACCATATGACTCAACAGCAGACTCAACAGCTCAGCTTCAGTATATAATTGTGTTAAGGTGGCATTTCTTTCAGTCAACACATGGTAGGCATCCAGCAAAGCATCTCCCTAGACAGCACTGCATTCCCACCCAGCATAATTAATGCTTTGAGCTGCATGGGGTACACAGTAGTCACTGTCACTCATATACGTAGGATGAACAGCTAGACTGAGAATGGGTATCAATCATTGTTACATCACTCCAACAGGAGGCCACAGGATAAGCCGCATAAGCACAAGCTGCTCTCTACAGTAGTCCAGTGGTACCCACATTGCTCTGATCACACGCCTCACACTGCAATCAATCAATGATGTGGACTACAGATGGTAAACACTTCAGACTCACGCATGCATGTAATGACATGTGTGCATATCATGTGAGTCTGTCAGTCCTACTGTAAGACATGAAAGACCACAATTGATTGCAGGCTGTTGCACAATTGGGACTAGGAGTTGCAAAACTATTGCACAAGGACCCTCCAGATGAGGTAATCTCATCGGTAAACTGCTAGGCTCTGATCCTGAGTGCTGCTGCTAGTGGTGTGCGTGCTCTCCAAGAGATCACCATGAAGTGCACAGTGTGGTAGGAATTGTAGTGCAGTGCTGTGTTTACACAGCTGCAAGGTCATCACTACCAATTGCTGAGCTTGCACAAAATGGTAGGGTGCATTCACATGGCTGCATGGCAAACAAGGCTTGTCATAAGGTTATGAGGTTATAGGTCTGGTAGGGAAGAGTCATTCAGGCATATCCAGGGATTGAATGGATGCAGCGTGTGTCATTCCCGAAGGCAGTGCCCCACTCACTTCTTCTCTGGCTGTAAGGGAGTATGTGTCGCTGTTGTTAGCAGTGACAGCTCCCTCGGTCTCTGGGCGTGACGTGCTGGAGTCTGGTTCCGTGGCTGGTCTAACTCTGTTTCTCTAAAGAGAGGCAGCATTCAGCACAGGTTGTGTGCCACAGCAATCATATTGTGCGCACATCAGTGTGTGTGTGTGTGTGTGTGTGTGTGTGTGTGTGTGTGTGTGTGTGTGTGTGTGTGTGTGTGTGTGTGTGTGTGTGTGTGTGTGTGTGTGTGTGTGTACGTACATGCTCACAAACAAGTTCTCAGCCCAACAGAAACCTAACCCGCCTACACCAAACACACTTTCCTTCGAATCTTAAAGGGTCCAAACTGTTCCAAAGGCAGACACCAACTCACTTATGCCTGTGCTAAGATCACATTTCCCTTATCTGTGTGACCTATCATGGCTCATTGTATGTTATCCATCAGAGCGGAAAAAACTGCTAATCCAATTATTTGTGATGGGACACACCTCTGAACACCTGCATGGGCACCACGACACCAACCCTCTCCTCCTGTGTCCGTCCGTCTGTCCATCGTGTGGCTGCCGTCTTGTCATGATGTAGTCGTAGGTACTCATCCCACGATGAACTGTGGAACACATGGTGAGGGTGTGATGGGGTCAGGGTTCAGAGTTCAAGGTTCAACAAATGGAGTGGAGGGCATGATGGGGTCAGGGTTCAGAGTTCAAGGTTCAACAAATGGAGTGGAGGGCAGGGGCAAGTGTACATACGCACGTGCGTAGCATGTGCCAGCACTCTACACGTACTGCCTAACGTACAAAAATATGACATGCCTCAACTGACAAGTCCACACACGCTGTGAATTTAACAAGCAAGCATGAAACCACTGTGTATCACATGCTGGTTACTATGGCAACAGTAAATTGTTTACATAATGCATGACATGGCAATTGCAAAAAGCATATACGTATGTATGCATGGCCTTGACGGGTGATGTCATTTCAGCAAGTGGAGGGTCAGTAAAGGATGTGTTAGCCACATGTGCGTCTGCATCTGTGGAAGGTGTACAACTGACTTTCGCAGCACTTCAGTATGTACCCTTAGGCTAATTGGACGTGCTGCTGTGTGCTGGCTCACACAAGTAAATGTGGAAGGCGAAGAGATGTGCCAGGAGACAGAAGCAGAGCAGTGCCAGGCAGAAGGTGACAGCTGAGAGTGTGGGAAAAACCTCGTCTGGTACTGGGTAGCCAAACAAACGAATGGATGCATCTAGGGTCTCATTCCAAAAGGTAGTATTGGTCCCATTCCCAGTCCCATATGCTGGACTGCAAACAGAAACCTGTCCACAGTCAAGGTAGCAGAGTCTGTCTCGGACTACAAAGAACAAAATGAAGTAGACAAGACAGACGATGCTCAGTCCAAAGGAGGCCGACAGAGCAGTGACAAGAGCTGCCATGAACCATCTGAAGAGGTGGGGGAGAGAAGATTACCGGACGTTTTGGTTAGCCAACAGGTATGTTGTACATAAGCCAAGAAAGTGGTAGATGAAAGGGATTTTTTCAATCGATAATGTATTATAGTCCCACCTATTGTTAGACAGGTGCCACAGACATGTGTGATAATGGTTGCATGTGGCATGGTAGCTATCATGCAGACACACATACGTACATGCACACAAGCACACAGACGCATCCACCGCTTCACAATGACAACAGCATGACTGATCTACTTAGGAGAGAGAGAGAGACGAGACAGCCAACCTGTAATTCCTCTCCCCGACACAGTTGTTGAGCCACTTGCAGTGGTGGTCAAAGCCAGAAACACACTTGTTGCAGAGTCTGCAATGCTTGGTCCTTATCCCTCTGTGTGGAACGGGAGAAGAAGAAGAAGAAGAAGAAGAAGACACTAAACTGCTAGCATACATACGTACGTACGTACTTCGAAGGAGAGTTTCATGATACAACACAACAATGAGGACATACGCACATGTCTGGCTATTTCCCAGTAGTGTTCACTACCCTGAACGAGACTGCTGTAGTGGAGTAGTGAGACGCAGTCCCAGTCTGGGAGGTGCCCACTCTGCCCAATTGACTGGGACAACGTACGTATGTACAGTATGTAATTTGACGTATAGTAGGATCTGTCAACCAGACCATTACCTGTGGTCCTTGATAGACCATCAGAGCCCTAGACTAAGGAAGGAAAGCAACAAGCTAACAAAACTGAGAGTAGGAAAAAGTGGAAAGAGGTTTCCAATAGACAGCCTAAGCAGTAGTAGATACATATACACCTGTATGGCAGGATGAACGGGTAGGTTAATACACCCTATATACACCTGTATGGCAGGATGAACGGGTAGGTTAATACACCCTATATACACCTGTATGACAGGATGAACGGGTAGGTTAATACACCCTATATACACCTGTATGGCAGGATGAACGGGTAGGTTAATACACCCTATATACACCTGTATGACAGGATGAACGGGTAGGTTAATACACCCTATATACACCTGTATGACAGGATGAACGGGTAGGTTAATACACCCTATATACACCTGTATGACAGGATGAATGGGTAGGTTAATACACCCTATATACACCTGTATGACAGGATGAACGGGTAGGTTAATACACCCTATATATCTGGCTGAACAATATGACAAGGAGACGTACTGCAGTATGCGGGACAGCAGCAAAGGCCACAGAGTATCAAACCATCCATACTGTAAATTCCATTTCACAATCATTAGGAACACGTTTTCTGCTTCACAAGTTTGTCAACCATCCAAACACCACAATAATGACAAGGTCCTGATTGGATTAGCTGTGATGGGCAGTTTGCGAGATGGCACCAAGATAGCAATTACAATCCACTTAGAAAGAGACAATTGAATGCTTGCACTGCTATGGTGCTTGCACTGTGATAACAGGGTGCAGTGTTTACTTGCTGGTTATCCAATAGGAATACAGTGGAACCTCTCTATAAAGGACACTCTGAATGAGTGACACCTCTCTAATGAGAACACTGTCTGCAGTCCCAACCCCATATATAGAGCTGTACAAATCTACCTCTGAATTAGGGGCACCTCTCTATACAGGACAGCCAGCTGGATTCCAATGGTGTCCTTTATAGAGAGGTTCCACTGTAGAACCATTGCTGCTCATCTTCAGTGGCTACATGGGCCACTTTCAGCAGGTAACCCATTACAGTCGTATGTGTATGTATGTAGCTGCAACGACTGCACTTACACTGCACACTGGCAGAGGTTGCACCTGTAGTCCTCTATGACATGTTTGTGCAACGTGCGATCAAAAAGGGGGAGTGGTCTCTGGGATAATTGCTGGAACTTCCTCCTCACATCAATATCTCCTGGGTTGATGGTGGTTGCCGCCAGTAGTGACACCAAAAGTGCCACAAAGAGAACCACAGGCAGCTTGTGTGTGTCAAGGATTGGTCACATTCTCAGAACAACGCCACTACAGTGCAGTCTTCCCACACGTTAGCATGGGCATCTGTAGCAACATTCAATACTGCAAAATCAACAGATGTCAGAGTGGACAGAAACAAGACAAGATTCTATGTCATTCAAGTACAGCTGGCTGACCTCCCAGCATACTCAAGCATGCTTACCCTCTAATCCCTCCTTAGGGAACAAGCACCAAGCACCTTAGCCAGTACAACATCCATTCTCCCCAAAGTCTCATTACATTATAATAAAAAGGTATTCTACATACCAAGGTCACCCAAGCAAAGCATGGTCCAATCAGTGGACGCACACCGCCATGGACACGTGACGCAACCCAGCAACCATCAAGATACAAGGAGGTAGGCACTACACATACGTAACAGGTACATGCCACACATGTCATCTGACACACAGGTACCTGACAACAGAACTACACTGCATGGAGGTGATTCACGACTCATTAGTCACTCGTTGACTCCGACGTTTGATGCCCAAGGACTGCACAATCACTCACTTGAACAAGTCCAAAACATGCTATTACACCGCATACGTAAACACAGCAACATACAATGTCTCACTTTTGTACCTCACACAACTCTCTACTACACACTTGTACTTGGCACATCAGATACGTGGCATATATATGTGTATGCAATCCAATGAGCATGCAATCGGAAGGCAAAATTTCAAAAACAAATTTCTCATGCAGTACAGTCTTCAGCGAAATGAATGAAGCAGACTTGTAGTGCAATAAAGAATCGAACAAAGGATACAGTTATGGCCATAGGTCTCCAGCAGAGGGGCACGTACAACGCGTACACTCCAAAGTACTCAACGGCAAAGATAGCCATGACACACCAAGCAGCAATCTGTTGCGGGTGCCACGGGCAGTCCCAGCCGTTTCTTCTAGGTAACCTCTTTCGTTTGGCGCATAAACCACCTCCACTGCACATCTTACCGCGGGAGCGAGACAGGAGTACAGTCGAAGTGCAGAGGGGGCCGGGCGGCAACAAAGAATACGAGAGTATCCGGCCACAATATGCGATCTACGCTTCACGGGGGTTTTCCCTAATGCCTCAGCCTGAAATGAGCAGACGGAGAGCAGCTTCGAAGAAGACTCAAAAGCCTTTAGGTAATCTGCCCACACTGTAGCAGGTGAATGGGTATCATCGCATGCATTAATATAATTGGTTTGCTTGCAGTCCTCAAGCTCCCAGAGAGGGTAACAGCAGCTGAGAATGGTCTCCATACCAATCCAGTGGACATTGAGGCCATCAGGGAAGCAACTAGGGGGCGAGGGGGGCTCGTGGAGAGGAGGTTGAGGAAGGAAGCATGGCCCAAGTTACTAGGAATCAATGTGTTCAGAGTGAATGAGTACACAGGTGGGTCCTATCTGTGGAGGGCCCGGGCACGGCTCCATACTAGGTCACGTATTGGTCTGCACTCCAGCATGTTACATGTGGTAGGAACTGATGTTTTGTCAAGAATGTCCAATGTGTGTTACATCGCCTGCCATACTTGTTTGGTGCATGCGTGTTTGCAGGTCCACCTCTGGACAGCCATCATGATTATCGCCAAGTTAAACTTGATGTGGATCGATCACTGAGAAGGTTTCCATCATGTGAGAACATGCCAGAATTGGCATATCCACTATACATATGTATGTGCATGCCTGTGTTGTGGTACTAGATATAACATGTGCTTGTACGCTCTTCACCAGCTGAGAAGAAGTAGTAAGACATTTAATTGGGCTCCATCTCTCATTTGCCAGTGACATATCTGCAAGTTAATGGTGTACCTAGCCATCGTTCCTCAGCAAAGTAGCGGAGCAGCTGATGTGTGTTGCACTGCATGGCAGACTCGTTCTTGGGAGTGCTTCATGTGAAGTTTGCTTTCTTTGTGTTCTTATATATAACATGCTTGTCTGTATGTACATGTGTGTGTGTGTGTGTGTGTGTGTGTGTGTGTGTGTGTGTGTGTGTTTGTGTGTGTGTGTGTGTGTGTGTGTTTGTGTGTGTGTGTGTGTGTGCGTGTGTGTGTGTGTGTGTGTGTGTGTGTGTGTGTGTGTGTGTGTGTGTGTGTGTGCAGCCCTCACTGAAGACCAGGTGGCTAAGATGCAAGAAGACTTGACCAACCTTATCCTTCGGCTGCTCCACGAGAACCCAGACATCAACTACTACCAGGGCCTGCATGACATCGTTGTCACCTTCATGCTTGAAGTGGGAGCAAGGATGGCATACTCCATCATGGCGGTACTGGTCCACCACCATATCAGGTATGCGTGGAAGGTTGTCATTGATTGAGAACTAATGTGTTCCCTAACTGCCTTTTTGATATACATTTTCCTTGGTGTTCACGGCAGGTGCCTATAGACTTGTCCTTTCACCAAAAATTGGGAGATAGGTGTGAAGGGTTGGCCAATCTTGATTGAACTATATGAAGTTGTGTACTAATTACGCTGCTTGGAATTGAAATGTGTAATACTGACTATGTTATCTGTATAAAATATTATGGATATCGCAGCTGTGTCTGGTGATACATCTGACCTGCATCACATGTGGCAGTGCTGTCATGTCAGTGGCAGTGCTGTCATGTCAGTGGCAGTGCTGTCATGTCAGTGGCAGTGCTGTCATGTCAGTGGCAGTGCTGTCATGTCAGTGGCAGTGCTGTCATGTCAGTGGCAGTGCTGTCATGTCAGTGGCAGTGTTGTCATGTCAAAGGCAATGCTGTCATGTCATTGGCAGTACTGTCATGTCAAAGGCAGTGCTGTCATGTCAAAGGCAGTGCTGTCATGTCATTGTCAGTGCTGTCATGTCAGTGGCAGTGCTGTCATGTCATGTCAGCAGAAGTGTTCATGGGAAGGCTTGTAGATCAGCAGTGTCTGGCTCATTTCAGAGCACACAATCATACGTAACCGTAACCGTACCATTATCCTTTGTGTGTCACTTCCTTTGTTGATGGCAATTGACAGCCTACGAACCAGAAGTTGTCATATCTTGTGTGTTTTTCAGTAGTAGGCCTAGCCATGCTAGTGACATTCGTTGTAAGCAAGTGTGTCATCTTGGTGGTGAGGTGGTTGATATCTTCGTCTGTAACGTCTGTAGGGACTTTATGGATGATGATATGCAGCGCACGATGAAACTCATTTCTTTCCTCCCTGCTCTGCTGTCATTGGTGGACAGGGAGGTAGCAGAATTCATTGCCAGGTGAGAGACAGGGCCAGCGTTTCTTGTTGGATGAGAACACACATACGTACGTAGAAACGACCTCTTGCATCACCAGCTCTCAAGTTGTAGTGTGGTTAGTGCTACTGTGCTGATGGAAGACTATAACTTCCAGAAAAAGAGGAATTTACGTTCCAACAATTTCATTCTCAGCTACAGCCTTCTGCAGTGCACTTAACTGACCTGTACCTCCTCCCTCCTTAACTGACTAGAGTACATACCTCCTCCCTCCTTGCCTGTGCACACACACACACACACACACACACACACACACACACACACGCACGCTCGCACGCACGCACACACACTGCAGGTCCACCTGCAATTACTACTTCTGTTTGAGCTGCCTGATCACCTGGTATAGCCATGACGTTGAAGACCATGCAGTTGTGGCCCGCCTCGCAGACCTCTTCCTGGCCACACATGCCATGATGCCACTGTACCTCTCTGCAGCGGTGGGTCACTCAGTGGGCACTCACAGGAATGCGCTGTTCCACAGTAGACGTTAGCCCTCTGCAAATGGGACTGTTGTATCATAGCTAGTCCTGTACCCAGCCGTCTGTGTAAACTGGTGAGAGAACACCACATTTAGCTCAAAGGGGCTTGGTACAGGTCTACTACTATTGTATTTGTTTGTAACCAGTCATTGTCAGTAAGTGTTGTGCAAGCTGGTGTGTAACTTGTCCAAGTTCATTGCATCTGACAGAAGTAGACAGTTGCAATTATTCATGATCCTTTGGTAGGCACCAGCCCACATTTTCACAGTAATTCAGACGTTTCAATGACTATATGCAGCCACCTTCATCAGTGAATGCAACAATAGTCGTGTTATGTTCAGTGACAGGTTTGTGGTTGAGTCATGCACTGTACCCATTCCCATTTGTTGTTTCAACTCATCAGCATGGAACATGCCCACATTACTTGTCTGTACGTACGGCTATGGTACATGCATCTGTATTGCCCTGGGCAAAGAGTATGTTAGTCGCGACTATGTTCGCATAATTGGAGCTGAACCGATCCTATCATGTCTCTCACATGAGAGTCACCCATGTGCAGGTATGAGGGAGGTGAGTACCCTGATAATCACGGTGCACGGCTTGCTGTAATCTGTTGAGTCTCAGGCTCTCACAACGGTGACGTCCTTATCGTACTGAGAATACGACGTACATTGGTCCTTCCCTGCCTTCTCTGACTTGCCACAACCGTACATGCATGCACCGCACATCACTTCAGATCATTGTACAGCGTCGAGAGGAGGTCCTCTCCGTGGAGTGTGAGTTGAGTGCAGTTCACAGCCTCCTGGTCCACATTCCTCCTGATTTGGACTGGGAGAGGGCAGTGGAAGCGGCCCTACAGCTCTTCGCTGCTCACCCTCCCAATGAAGTGGCTAACGGACAGAAGCTGTCATACCGCAGAAGGTAGGCACTATGGTAAATATCATGCATCTGTACCCGAATGACAGCAAATGCTGGAATCCTAATGAAACCGATGCATGTGTACACATACAACCTCACATACAGTACAGTAATTAATATGCACATAATTATAACGCTTCCATACAAGTTTCAACAGGTCATTTGTGGAACAACAAAGTACACTTCTCTTTCCATGCCATCCCCGTTGTTCTCAGCACAACATTTAATTGCTACAAGAGGATCCAACACAGCACCAAGACGCTACTCCCCGACCACATCCTCAGGATCAACCCTTATGCCGATCAGGAATCCTTACTGCTTCTACCGTGGAGGGAAAGACGGAGAGTGGTTAACACTTTGCTTGTTCTCAGCCCAATCCTCATCAGTGTGGTCTACTGGTGGTGGAATAACACGTCTCGGACATAAGAACACGCATGCTTCTTGTCATTGTGTATGGTCTCTGTCACGCATCTGCTCAGTCAAGCAGCTTAAGAAAGTTTTGGGTGGGCTCTATTTGCAATTATGTACGTCCCATTATGATGAAATCAATTCATCGTGATACACAATGCATGTGACTGTACAGTAAAATTGGTGCATTCACACAGCACAGTGACCATTATCTGTCACCCATTTCCGCGTATTGTAAAGTACTATCACATTTCCAATACACTTGTAGAACTGTTATACAAACTCTGAGAGATTAGAACCAGTAGAGGGGTGAAGGAACCGCTACCACAACCCAGCAAGACAACCAACACCAGGCCAACCCAACCATGCTCAGCTCCACTCACCTCTGAGCTGCCAATCCCCTCCCTTCCACTTTGCCCAGTTCCCTCAGCGCCCACTTCTTGTTCTCAATCTCTGCCTTGACCTGAGTGTACTCTGAGGCAATCTGCATGAACTCGCGTCCCACACTGTGGTACGAGCGTAGTGTGGCCGTTGCTGCGGCCAGTCGGCTGTCTAAATTGGTGTTCATCTCATCTAGCTGCCTCCTCACTTCTGCCATTGCTTTGGTGTGGTCTTTGGTGTATGTGTCCTGTAGCACTTGGCCATGAACCACCCTACAGAAGCACACACACATGAACACACATGCACACAGACACACACACATGGACACACATGCACGGACACACACACGCGCGCACACACAGACACATGTGCGCGCACACACACACACACACACACACGCACCCACACACACGCACATACACACACGCACACACACACACACACACGCACACACACACGCACACGCACACACACACACGCACACACACAGTGTGATCAGTTGTAAGTCATCCATTCATGTGCATACTTCCCAGCAAATGCAAGCCCTTACGAGAGCAGTGGCCAACAAATGAACTCCACACCCCGTACCCCTCTTGTTGTTGTGATAAGGAGAGGCAGATTATCAGCACCAGAAGTGATGCAGTAGCTATCAGTGTGTGAAGCTACCGATATAGGTAGGTAGACCACCACTACAGCCTCATATACAGAAATCCAAGTCATTCTAGGGCACAGTGATGAGATCAAACACCACACGCTGATTGCTAGAGCACCACCTCTGATGTTGGCAGTGTGCACGCTCCAACACATACACACACTGGGAGGGTGTACAATCCACACAACACAGTGGTGTAGTGCTGAATCCAGACCATAGCCATGTGCACATTCACTGGTAATTTTGGTTGTACAACAGCGTGATGTGTGAATATGCTACAGTCCGGGTTCAAGACCAGGAGCAGTCAGTGACTTCCACATCAACTTATGACACTCCTGGGCAGCGCAGGCCCTGAGAACACTAGGAACCTGAGCTGAGTACACAAAAGATCTTCAGTCACAGTTGAATACCACGGTCCCAATACAATGCTGTACACAGAAGCCATATCCATGCAACACATAACAGGTAAGCAAAAGGAAGGAGGCATGGCCAACAATCAGTTCCTCTACCCTAGCTGAGCAGATAACAGGGAATCCACCTGCACCCCTAACTTGCTTGTGGTCACTCATCCAATTAGTCAAACAGCTGGTACATGCACAGAACACACTCTACAGATTAGTATCTTCTTCACACACAACAACACATGACTACTGCACTGCAGGTAGCCCTGCTGCCCTGCTGAATGCATACGTGCTGTGGACTGAGCACACCAGAACCTCTCTATAGAGGACATTGGACCCAGCTGGCTGTCCTGTATACAGTGGAACCTCTCTATAGAGAACACCATTGGGACCCAGCTGGCTGTCCTGTATGCAGTGAAACCTCTCTATGGAGGTCACCATTGGAACCCAGCTGGCTGTCCTGTATGCAGTGAAACCTCTCTATGGAGGTCACCATTGGAACCCAGCTGTCCTGTATAGAGAGGTGTCCCTAATTCAGAGGTAAATTTATACACAGCTCTACGTATGGAAATGGCACTGCAGACAGTGTCCTCATTAGAGAGGTGCCCTTACTCAGAGTCTCCTTTATAGAGAGGTTCCACTGTATATGTACATGTACTCACTCTATTTTCAGTCCTAGGGCTTGGCACTTGGCTGCCAGCCATTGTGAGGTCACACGGTCATAAGGGGCCCTGCATCCCAGCCTGTGCTTGCTTATCAGGGCTTCCAGGGAAGACAACGTATGAGTCAGGCTCTGTAGAATGAAACCAGGTAAGCCATTACTGAGGACATGCCATTTTCACTCCAATTAGTGCTACGCATACACAAATGAATCAGTCCGGTAAGCCTTCTTATTGCATGGCTCGTTCACTTGTTTACTGTTGTCTGTCTGAAAGAGTAAACAACAGTTGAGTAACATCAGTTTGGACACAAAGAACAATTATTAGGCCTTAGTGAGGCTAGTTACAACTGGTTGTGTTGGTTACACTAGTTGCAAGGGTGAAGGGGGAGTGAACAATGGATATTCCGCAATACGTAAGTTCCTTAGTCTCTCGCCTTCAAACTTCCATAGCATCACTGTAGGGCAGCAGAGACTATCTCAGGCACACAGTCCGCCCTTCCTGTACAACGCATGCTCAATGACGCACGTTCTTGCAGGTCCTCCCTAACCAACCAACTCTCTCCCAATCCCACCTCCACATAGTGCTGGGTACACTGCTTGACTCGGCAGGTGAGGCTCTCTAGCTCCTTCTCAGCTTCCTCCAGACGCTCCACATCTTGGTGAATCACTGTGGAGAGCTGGGCCACTTTGGCATTCAACAGAGCTGGGTTCTCGACCTCCCCCTCTCCACCCCTCCCTTCCCTTTGCTGCACCAGGGAAGCACACACAGAGTGCAGGTGGCACTTGACATCAGGCACCAAGAGACACTGGACCAACTTCTCCTGTGGAACAGGCACAAAGAAGCACACTAGAGCTGCCATTCACGCGAGTTCCAGATGGCCACTAGTCTAGTGCGATAACCCTCTCTGCCGTGGTAAAAGTGCCCGGCGGCAGAAAGTGTCTGGCGTGCTAGACAATATCCACAGTATTACACTGTGATGTACCACAGAGGTTCAATAAACACCATACTCTGTTCACAAAGTGGTACCAAGTGCTTATACTGGTGGTACGTCTCATGATCCTCCCCTCGACGCTACAACACCTTCTCTTTGCTTCCTTGCAGCTGGTCCAATGCCTGAAGGTGGCGCGGTTGGAGGCCGAGAGTGCTCTGTGTGGGAGTGAGCTGGAGGCAGTGGGCACCGTCAGCCGCCTCCATGCTCCTTTGGAAGACAAGGAAGCAGCGTTTTCTGGTCTCGTCCGTCACCAGGCAGCCCTTCTTTACTGCAGACACTACAGAATCGTGCAGAGCCTGTTGAACAAGATAAGAGCGCCTTGATGCGTGTAGCTCTCTGTTTGCCTGAATGAAACAAGCATTAAAAGTCACCATTCAGCAAGTTGTGCTATTTCACCAGCTATCCCAATGGTTCTGCAGTGTTAAACCTTGTCAAGGTCTTCCGCCAAATCATACGGGGTTCCATCGGCATCCATCATATCCTGTAATGCTTCCAACAGCTGTTTGAACCTGGGATTCTCCTGAAGAAGCGGCTTCATATCTTCAGAATCCAGCAATTGTCTGCTGGGTGACGCCATTTTACTTGTTTTCCCTCCAAAACAGCAATGCATCAGCAATGCATCATAATATTATACCAAAATAGTACAATTTACACATTGTGGCAAATGATATAAATTGGTTGCATGCAGTGTGCAATGATAAATGTGGATTAATTATGCATATTAATTTTCGTTACATTATATAGCAGTACGATTCATGCGCGAGTGCAATATACAAAACTGGTCTTCTACCTCTTGTTCGACCAGCACAAGTCGTCAACCCGGGGCTTTACCCCGAAAGTCTTCTCGATTAGCCATTCTATTCTGCTAAAGAACCTACAATACTCAAGAGGATAGTTGCACCATCCTGTGGTGATGCAAAAGTAGGTCTCATGAGGAGCTACATGGTGCGTTCGGTGGTGCCTCTTTGGAAGGATGAGATGTGTTCTTTGCAGAAACTCCACTACAGGGTGCAAATTTGAGTAGGTGTGTGACCATTTGTGGATTTGATTGGTAAAAGTGATGAAGAGTCCTAGTGAAAGGAGGAAACAGTAAAAGATGTAGTAGTCTGTGATGTGAGTTGATGGATAGACCAGGAAGATGTAGCAACCGACTGCCAGGGCTGGTAGCGTAGTGAGGCAGTTGTCGCCATTTGTTTCAATGTAGTCATGGCGGGTGATGGCCAACGGGTCAATGTGGTGCTCTCTGAATGGTCGGATGAAGGCCTGCATGAATGAACCACAAGGCAGAGGGAAAGCACAGACGAAGCAGACAAACCATGAAGATGGAAAGAGAGAAGCATTTTTAGTAAAGGTCAGTGCACACAACACAGCACACCTATAGTGAACTGCGTGAATGAGAGCAGTCAGTGGGTGCCCAGAATGACATACAAGAAAGACGCATTCTGTTACACAATACCCTTCATACAATAGCAGCCTCCAGACGGACATTCTATGGAGGAAAGAATCTGGAGAATGGTCCTAATACCCTTTTGGTATTTGCACATTAGGAACTCCATTACCACAGTGACAGATGGAATACTGTAGGCCTTGGGTAGCCATGGTAACATGTGCGCACTGAGGTGCATTGTATATGATTATGATATGATGGGGCGAGCCTGAGGAATCTCCACACTTATGAGGAGTACAGCAAGTTTGTCTGTTTATATATATATATTTGTAACATACATCATGCCATAACTTTCTGCTTGTCAGTACCAAAATGGCTGCCACTTGCAGTGACTAGCTTCGAATTAAGTTAGGCGGGGGTTCTCTACCTCTTGGGGGTGCATGCCTCATGATGAGAGTTCACAGAGGGCAGGGCTGTTCATGTGAATGATCGGGAATGCAATTGAATGGGGAGCTGTCTGAAGGCCCACCTCAGAAGAAACTGTTGATTACACTCCAGCCAGTGCATGCACACACACACATAGTACACACTGTCATGGCATACTAAATTCTCTGGTCCTCTGCGTTTGGTCAGTCTGAATTCTGTCAACCAGTTCTCGAGCAGTTTGGACCAATGCCAAAGCATGCGCGTGTGCAACAATTGCAAAATAAGGCGCTTCCTCAGGCTCGTCCCAACAATGCTTTGCATTCACTAGTAGGATGTGCTGCACTAGAATGGTGTTAAGAGTCAAAGCTGGCTTGTCCCCACCCCCACCCCCTGGGTGCCTGTTACATCATCCAGTTTGTAACTTGCATCATCCAGTTTGTAACTTGACTCCTTTAAGAAAACAATAATTGTTAGAGATACCTACAATTTCTCAGATTATCATTCAAAGCCTCCCTGTGTGTGGTGGCAGTAGGGTTACTCATAGATGAGCTCTGTAGCCATCTGGTTAGATTACAACCAAGATAAAATGCATAATGTAGTGTTCAAAGGAGCACCTCCCCAAGACTGTCTGGGCTGATTATTGATTGATTGTGACTGGCTATGATAACAGTTTACCTAACAGGTTGGAAGTTCCCAGGAATATTAAAAATGAACAATGTAAACAAAACTAATAATAAATTTGCACTACCACAACACAATAACACCCTCAAAAGATAGAAGAGAGCTAGGATGCTGCTCACAGAGCCATGTGTGTGCATCTAACTTACTACTATGATGCATCATACCTTTCCCAGCACTGGCACTTCCACAGTGCCATAGCTGTCTGCTGCCCAGTGGACTATGCCGGACAAGAAATCAGCTACTAGCGCACCTACAACTGCTCGTGTGTGTGTGTGTGTGTGTGTGTGTGTGTGTGTGTGTGTGTGTGTGTGTGTGTGTGTGTGTGTGTGTGTGTGTGTGTGTGTGTGTGTGTGTGTGTGTGTGTGTGTGTGTGTGTGTGTGCCATTTGCATGTGTGTGCACAGTTTGAGTGTGCATGGGAGAATGGACAGTCAACAGCATTAGCAACCACTTGGACAATGGTAGAAAGGGGGTCAATCAATCAATCAATCTGAGTGAACATATCCCCCGAGAATGGGGGTTGTTCTTACAAAGGTAGAAAGGTCAATGCAAAAAAGACAGCAACACATAAACTTTCCTTAAAAGTCACACAACTTATAGATGGATGGCTTCCCGTCAACAAAAGGAAATCTCTTCACATACACAAATAAAATTATAATCATCTGGTACACAAAGCGAAGCCATGCTAGTGTCTATCCAACAATCACCTGGTTACTTATATAATCAATGCAGAGTGAAGCCATGTTCATACAGTCAGTGCCTGGTGTGGTGCAGTGGTGGTGGTGCCAATCAAACAGGTCACTTTGATGAAGACCTTCATGGTCGAAACATCCTACTATTAACCTGCTTTTGTCATTGCTAGCTATGTGAACTCCTCAAAACAAGTTTTTATATCCCAAAAGAGGTCAGGATAGCGAGAGTGAAAGCAGCTGCCAGATGATGATCCACACCATTAGCTTCGGGCACTCAGAAGTGCAACGTTTCGACTAAACCTTGCACTCCTCCTAAACAGGCATACATAACCCCCTCCTCTTTACTCTGCCCGCCACATACCTGTCGCTCCACAGGCTCTCCACCAATACGCCAACTGAAAGTTCGTAGCCATGAAATACACCGCTACAGCGTTCAGTAACATGCTTAGCGCTACAGAGACAGTCTCTACGGCTCGTTTTCCTGCGCAAGGAGAGCAGGAAACGGCAAAGTAATAAGCAGGTGCAGTTCATTCAACAAGGGGGTGGGGATCGTGCGGAAGTTCGTACCGGCGTACATTTCGCAAAGATCCGTCGCTCACCTCTCGTATACTGTCCAGCCAGCTCCTTAGCCCCAGCGTTGTTCTTCCCGAATTTTGCCTGGCCTTGGTGAAGGCTGTCATATCGTTTAGCCTTTTCCGTATCTTCCATGCCGGCGAACCTCCGCGACCTCGTGACCGCTGAGTCGCGCATCATCACCTCATCGCGCACGCACCGGTTGTTACACAAGTTTTGGGTGCGATTACGCAAGACTTGGGGCTCCAAATTACAATGGCTACGCTCAAGATTTGGAAAGTCCAAACTCTACTTCGCGCATCTAGCTGTGGACAGCTCCGACTGGCAGCAAAATGTGCTGTTTACGACTCACCACCTCGATGTCTTACTACTGAATGTCGCATCACGCCTCCAATGTGCTTTCTCTCCTGCGCAACGTGTAGACTGCAAACTGCTGGAGGCAAAAGTGCCTGGCTGTTTCGAGTTAGGCACTATGCTAAGAAGAAAGGTAAGCCCCGCCCACTATGCTGCTAGTGTATTGTGAGGAGTGCTACGTCGAACACATTTGCATCTACTTATTAGTTGCTCGTGCATTCATGGCCCCCTCGTGCAGGCAAGACGGCATCGGCAGTTACGCTGGAGAGTGGTGTCATTGACATGGAAGAGCTGTCAAGCAGCATGGAAGGAGCAGTGAATGCACTCAAGTGGGAGTTTACATACAGCATTATTGCACGACTCACCCCCGCGGTCCTGGACCAGTTGCAGGTGGAATGTAAAGGGCGCCAGGTCCCTCTGAAGCAGTTAGGACAGGTCGCTATGCCTAACCAGCAGACCATCATCATCAATATGACCTCCCAACCCGAGGTAGCTTGCTGTTTACTGGCACTTCTATTTTGCAATGAGGTATAGTATTCATAATACAACTGCACTCTACATCCATAAAGCCAAGCAAGCCAAACCACTTTTCTTTTCCCCACCTATTGTTTATATCGAATGAAGTGAGGGCTTCTCAGCTGGTTCAGGCATGAGATAGGGTAGTTCTCGAATACCAGCTGGTATTCAAGAACTACCCTTTCTTATTTTTTATATCCTTGTACCATTGACTCACACTCTCAGCCCGACCTTGCCAACACCCATAATTGAACTTCAATTGTGCTAAGCCCTCCAGCTCTAACCTTTGTCCTTTCACCCTCTGGCATATATGTATGTATAGTAGGCTGAGAAAGATTACATAAAAGTCTCATAAGAAATGATTTTCTTAGGTGACCCAAAGCCGTCATATTTTCCTGTAAGCATTTCTCATTCCTGTAACATGGCCTTAGGTCATGACGGTGGCTTTGTGCCATTTAATTACTTCTCTGCTGAGGTCAAAAGCTGTTTTGGCGACCAGTGATGACTATAAATTATAATGTAGCTACGGTCTCCAAAAAACATGGATCAGCCATTTTAGTGGCTTATTGGTAGTTGCCACGCTCAGTATCTGTGTGGTTTTGGATACTGTACCCCATCTCCCACTCCCACTGTCACACTTTGATTTAGTAGTCTTCACATCGGTGTCAGCTTTGCACAGAAGTGTTTTAGTGTTTGCAAGCCAGGCCTTGGTCTAGTCCTACGGCCAGGCCTTGGTCTAGTCCTACAGGCCAGTCCTTGGTCTAGTCCTACAGGCCAGGCCTTGGTCTAGTCCTACAGGCCAGGCCTTGGTCTAGTCCTACAGGCCAGTATACTTGGTCTAGTCCTACAGGCCAGTACTTGGTCTAGTCCTACAGGCCAGTCCTTGGTCTAGTCCTACAGGCCAGGCCTTGGTCTAGTCCTACAGGCCAGGCCTTGGTCTAGTCCTACAGGCCAGGCCTTGGTCTAGTCCTACAGGCCAGTACTTGGTCTAGTCCTACAGGCCAGTCCTTGGTCTAGTCCTACAGGCCAGGCCTTGATCTAGTCCTACAGGCCAGTCCTTGGTCTAGTCCTACAGGCCAGGCCTTGGTCTAGTCCTACAGGCCAGGCCTTGGTCTAGTCCTACAGGCCAGTCCTTGGTCTAGTCCTACAGGCCAGTACTTGGTCTAGTCCTACAGGCCAGTCCTTGGTCTAGTCCTACAGGCCAGGCCTTGGTCTAGTCCTACAGGCCAGGCCTTGGTCTAGTCCTACAGGCCAGGCCTTGATCTAGTCCTACAGGCCAGGCCTTGGTCTAGTCCTACAGGCCAGGCCTTGATCTAGTCCTACAGGCCAGGCCTTGGTCTAGTCCTACAGGCCAGGCCTTGGTCTAGTCCTACAGGCCAGTACTTGGTCTAGTCCTACAGGCCAGGCCTTGGTCTAGTCCTACAGGCCAGGCCTTGGTCTAGTCCTACAGGCCAGTACTTGGTCTAGTCCTACAGGCCAGTCCTTGGTCTAGTCCTACAGGCCAGGCCTTGGTCTAGTCCTACAGGCCAGGCCTTGATCTAGTCCTACAGGCCAGGCCTTGGTCTAGTCCTACAGGCCAGGCCTTGATCTAGTCCTACAGGCCAGGCCTTGGTCTAGTCCTACAGGCAATAATCAGAGCCTAAGTAAATGAAAGAACATTGGATCTGACACAAACCATAATTAAACACATGACCATAGACCATAAACCGTAAATGTCTCACACCATAAAACTTGCATGGCAATCAGTAATTTCTTGGTTTGGTATAATTGAAACTTCATGTTCAAGGCATACAGGGTTCACTTGATCTATTTATCTTCCCCAAGCTCTAATCTTCAGTTCTAATTCTGAGTTAATTCTGTTTTCCCTATTAGTTTTAGATTCTGTTTCAGAGTAGTACTGCTTATCAGTTGTAGTTTAGTTAACTGAATGGCTGAGACTGCGTACCAAAAGTAATTAGTTATACAAATAGCTAAAACAACACTGAGTGTTATCTGGAATGCTGTCTGCTGACCTCTGAGTATGCACATACATTCATTAGGTATATTGTCTGCCTCTGCATTAGGCAATCAATGCTGTTGTTGAGGCCATCAAGTGTATGGAGCGTGGACTGAATCCCATTCCAGAAGATAAGGTCATTCGTGTTCCCATTCCCAAGTGCGTATGCATTCCATCTGTATGTAAATGTGCCTTTTCATGTGTATATGCACAATGCCAGTGTCCTGTCTACAGAATGTCTAAGGAGTTGCGTGACAATTTGGTCAAACTGGCTAAAGCAGCAACAGAGAAAAGTAAAGTGGGCATTAGGAGAGCACGGCAGAAAGGTGTCACTGAAGCAAGAAAAGCCAAGGGGGAGGTCTCAGATGATGACATCAAGCGCACAGAAAAGCAGGTACAGGCCTACTAGCTTATAGCTGACATATAGCTAATTGTTAATAGGTGATAATTGCTGTGTGTGTTAACAATAATCACCTAGAGCAGAGTAATATAAGGGAGAGAAAGAGAGGTGGTTGTCGGTGGGTGTCGTAGCTTAGTGGCAGAGCACTGGCGGCTAAAGCCAGAGGCCTTGGGTTCGATTCCGGGCAGCACCAAAAAGTCTTCGGACAGTAACAGCCCAAATAATCTCTAACGGTCTTCGGACCTGGGTGAGCCCCATCTATCAGGCTCCCTATGCTGTGATGACGCTCAGATTCTTTCAAAATAATTATAGCTAATTGCTACACTTGTGGTGCTTTTCTACCACACAAGTGGCTTAATTACTGTTCTGTTCTTTTCTATCAATCAGATTCAAAATATTACAGAAGACTACACAAGGAAGCTGGAGCACTTGTTAGAAGCAAAGACAAAAGAGTTGTTAGGAGCATAGTAATGCACTTGACCACGTGGTGTCACGTGACGTTGGCGGGGTCCACGCTAAATATGGCGCTCGGATGTGCACTAGGCAGTCAAGAACTAGGACAACGCGTACAAACCTGCACAGTTTTTGTCGTGGGAGCTGGTGGAATAGGATGTGAACTCCTAAAGAACTTAGTTCTTACAGGCTTCGGTGACATTCACTTGGTAAGGAAGCATTCATTGCGCATTTGTTGCTGGTCGTGCGTGATCACAGTCCTTGAACGTGCTGATTCAACAGATTGATTTGGATACAATTGAAGTGAGCAACTTGAACCGACAATTTCTCTTCCAAAAGAAACATGTGGGAAGGTCGAAAGCGGAGGTGAGCTATGACGAATGACATGTGCGTTTTGGCCTACTAAACTGTATACTGTGCGTACAAGTGTATCAAAGGTAACCGTCCCTATGGCCTCAGGTTGCCCGCGACAGTGCTCTCTCCTTCAACCCATCAGTGAAGATAACAGCTTACCATGATTCCATTTTTAATCCCAGTTACAATGTAGACTTTTTCAGACAATTCACTTTAGTCATGAATGCCTTGGACAACAAAGGTATTCACACACACATACACACACACACACACACACACAGACACAGACACACACACAGACACACACACACATACGCAGACAGACACACACAATACACACACACAGACACACACACATACACAGACAGACACACACACACACACACACACACACACACACACACACACACACACACACACACACACACACACACACACACACACACACACACACACACTTAAATGTTGTGCACTCATTCAATATCTGCTTAAATTTGTCCTACTGTACAGCGGCTCGTAACCATGTCAACCGTTTGTGCTTGGCTGCTGACGTCCCACTGGTAGAGAGTGGGACAGCGGGATACCTCGGACAAGTCACTGTCATCAAAAAGGTACTACTGGTGTGGGTGTCCAGGTGTGTCAGCTGGTTACTCACTCGGCTTGGTAATACTGGACTGTTATGTGTGAAGGCAATGGCCAATAATCTCTGTCCATCTCCATCCACTAAACTAGGCAGCTGGATAGTCGTGAAACATTTGAACTTCTGGAAATACTGCAACTAGTGTATAGAAGCAGCAGTCTCACATCCTACGATGCTGTTTTGCGTGTTAGTTGTGTATAGGTTATTTATGAATCCTACCATGTGCTTGTTGGTTGTTTAGTCAAGCAGTCATTACTCATTTGTTGCTCTGGGTCATAGGCGATGGTTTCTACGCACTGTTGACCCCTGGCTCTTTTGTTACCCTTTTCCTCTGTAGGGACTCTCTGAGTGCTACGAGTGTCAGCCAAAACCAGCCACCAAGACCTACCCTGGGTGCACCATTCGCAACACTCCCTCAGAGCCAGTGCACTGCATTGTCTGGTCCAAACACCTGTTCAAGTGAGTGAGAGACATTTAGTGAGGGGCACTGTGTGAGCTGTGGACGGAGGAAGGCCCTGTCTATTGTGATCACCTGTATAGATGAGGATAGGTCATTGCTAGTAAGACACACTGGCAATGTGCAGCATATTGAAAGAAATATAGCTGTTCATCTGTGGTTTGCAAACATCAAAGATAATACAGAGAGATAGAGCCCGAGGCCACAGACACAAACTAACATGATTTTGATGGAGTAAGCTTGGATCAATGATGTGATAGAGGCTCATGCTACAGTGTTGAACTGTACAGCAGTGGTCGAAATAAGGTTTTATGGTTGTTTGGTCAAATGTCCGAGCACTCCTGAGTTTGTTCGGTCATGTTGAATTTTGTTCGGTCATGCACGTCGTACAGTGTTGCAATGAGAAACCACAAAATTAATTGTTACTCATGGAAGCTTCTTTGTCGCTACAAAATGAGCAAAGTCAACTTTTAATTGCACCATAGGTGGAGGGAGGCAGCCCTGCAAACTTAGTGTGCTGCTTCTTCAGGAGCAACATTGCGTGAGCATCCTGATCACTTTGGACATGGTCACAAACGTTGCTTAACCTGACCGAGTTGGCGCCGACGATCATCGTGCCACTTGTCACTGAAGTTCTTGCTCCCACTGATTCTCTCCACAAACTCGCTACATGCTTTATATTTCACCTGGCTTTCACCCTCGTACTCACTAGAGCAGTCCAGCCACGACATCGTCTAGTAATTGCAATCAAGCTCACGTCGCCACTTCTGTAGTGTAAACTCACTCACCGCTTCTTGGCGTCACCCACTCCCTCCTGTGAGACATCGCCCCTCTTCATAGTGAACGATTATTAACGCTAGCAATCCGTAAATCTGCCACACGATACGAGGAACGTATAAACAACTTAACTAAGCAACAAGGAACACTGGTAGAAAGCCCCAGCCTTTCATGATCATCTAGTGTACCTTCGTGAACAGAGCTGTTGTGCAACCATGCAAACGTGATCGGTCACGCGTACTGATTACATGGAATAATGTGCGGTCAATTAAAAAAAAGGTTTGGAAATTGACCGATGACTGGACGTTATTTCGACGACTGGTACAGTTACCTTCTTCAGCATTCACGTAGCAAAGACAGATTTCAGTGAGACATTTCGACCTCGAGGGTCTTCGTCAGTCACAAATAACATTAACGCTATTTGAGACTGACAAAGACCCTCGAGGTCGAAACTCTCACAGAAATCTGTCTTTGCTATGTGAATGCTCAAGAAAGTAACTGTACAGCTTGGATCAAGTTGCTCACTTACATGAACAGAGGTCTTTATCTGTAGATATGTCTTCAACTACTATTCATTGAGCCCTTGGTGTAGTCATCTTTGTCCTTGTGTGAGTCACAGGGTTGGATATATAAATTGTGTCCTTCATATGTTTCTACTGACTAGTGGCTGCAGATAGCAGACTTTGGTGTCTGCTTCAAATCAGTTCTGTTAAGCAGACAGAACTAACAGAACTTGTCAACCTTACCCACAGTGCTCTTGAGCTCAGTGGGAAGATTAGCACCCAGTGCAAACTTCACTGGGGAAATCAAATTGCCAAAACACGTACAGATCTTTTGGAGGGGAAGTTGTGTGCAAATTTGCAGATTACGATTTGCATAACTTTTCATCACAAAACATCTTCGATTATCGCAAAGCCACACGGTTGACGATTTACAAGACTTCTCGAACTACTTGTATGTGTCTTTTGGAGTGGCACGGGGAATGCCAGGGGCCTTATTCCTCCCGGCCTTAGCAACATCTATAGCTGC